>CM076607.1:32913200-32944925 GCA_038502775.1 Hippodamia convergens | reverse complement strand
CAAATCGCGTCTCCATGCCAGCCAGAAATATCGAAAGGTCATCATACGAGATGATAAGACGAGAAATCAACTGGATGAACTGAATAAACTTCGGGAGGAATTGAGGAGAAGGCAGTCGCTTGGTGAGGATCGCATCACCATCAAATATGTGAAGGGATCTCCTAAAATAGTGACCCTGGCTGAGACGTCGAGTAATACCCGTTCAAAAAACTAGACGAGTTCCAAATATGGCCTTTAATTTATAGTAATGTCCAATCTCTGTCATCTAAATTTCCTGAAATCTTAACATACGTTCAATCGCATCAGCCCTATTTTTTATTTTTCACCGAAACTTGGCTAAAACCGATGATAGACGATAGTGCATTTTCTATTCCTGAGTACCCCTATATCGTGATGATAGTGACGTAACGATAGGGCATCGGGGAGTTTGTGTTTTATGTGAAAAATTCTGTCTTTGAAGCTTTTAAACTAGATGTATCCCATTATGATTGGGCAGGAATCAACAACTTGTTTTTAACGGTTTCCTGCAGAAATTTTTCAGTATTATTGGGCTGCATTTATCGTCCGCGCTCTTGCCTGGCTGATCAGCAGCTTGTTCAGTTTCTCTACGATTCACTATCTAGAAGCGAAAATGTGATCATCACGGGTGACTTCAACTGCCCAGATATTGATTGGCCTCTGAGACATCTCCCTTCGTTCAATTCACCCTCTTTTCCATACGCAGAACTAGTTAGCAAGTCTGCATTTCAACAACTCATAGAACAGCCCACAAGGTACAGATCAGGTCAGACGCCTTCTACTGCTCGATTTGTTCTTGGTCTCAGATTCCAATTTAGTCTCGGATATACATTACCTTCCACCTTTCGGAAAAGTCTGACCACCTCACACTCTCTACAGAGCTTCAATTTGTCGTCCTTTCAGTCGACAGAGACTGTTCCAAGGTCGTTCAAGTATAAAATTACAGGAAGGTTTCTGAGATGATGTTGGCTGAGAACTGGTCGAGTATATGTCCTAGTGACAACAATGTGGAGCAGATGTGGAGTGCGTTCTTGAGTATTGTGAACAGAAACTGTTTTGGCTTGCACTACGACGCGAGTTATTAGACACAATAAGGTACGACCGTGGATTGATGCTGAAGTGTTGAAAATGGCCCGACGAAAAAGATCTTTATGGCAGAGGTATCTCCGTGCCCGATCCGATAGAGAATACCAGGTGTATCGTTCTTACATCAAACTACTTGGTCAACTTTTATACATCAAGCGATGATCGAATACGAGAGAAAAATGGCATCTCCCGGAAACAGAAAACAGTTTTATAAGTACATACGATCCTCTATGTGTGGCAAGGTCAGCATTCAATGATCCGCAATGGGTGTGGTGAGTTGTGTGGTAGCCAATCAGAAGTCGCGGATGAGTTAGCTGAGGCATTTTCGTCTTCATTTTCCATAGAGCCATTGGTTTACTTCCTAAGGTTCAGGCTTCCGGTGTGCTGTTGAGGTGTCCGATGTTGAGGTGGATGAGGAGCTGGTCAGGAAATATCTTCGCAGAGTGAGAGTCGACTCGGCTCCTGGTATCGACGGCATAACTTGTCGACTGCTGCAGAATTGCGCCGACTCACTGGCGTTGCCTTTAAGTAGGATATTTTCATGTTCTCTGAAAGCGGTCCGACTGGTTGAAGGCTTTCCGTAACCCCCATCTTCAAAAAAGGCGATAAGTTTTCACCTCAAAATTACCGCCCATCTCTTTTGCTGTCCACTGTAGCGAAGGTGCTGGAGAGAATATTATGTGACCACATAATTCATGTTACGCTTTAGCTGATAGCACACGCCCAATATCGGTTCCTGATTATTGTTGCTTATTTACCCGGTTATAGTGCGAATTAATATTTGTGGGATTTACCCTTGGTGCCTGGATGTGTAGTTTCTCCAGTTGTCTAAAAATCGACAAATTCTGCACGCAAGTTTTGTTTTTTGTTCCTGTTATTGCCGAGTTACTTCCCGAGCTGATAACGGACAGTTATCATTCTTATCGGTAGCGCGGTTGTTGTTGAGTCTTGTAGAGTTCTTAAGCGTGCCATACACACACCGATTTATTCGTCTTAACCCGTATATTAATTTTGAGGGTGTGAGTCGGTTTGATTTTGAACACTTCCGTTGAATCACTGCATTCGTGTTTGTCGTGACTTGTTTTTACTGTCCACGAAAATCCAGTCAATTTCATTAACGATGCCGTCCGAAATTGAAAATAAGTGTGGCCATTGCAAGAGGAAGGTTGTGGATTCGGTTCACTTGTGTTGGATGTGGTACCCATTTTCACTCAAACTGTTCCAGTAAGGCTGGAGCAATCGGACCTGATGGGGTTATATTGTGTTGTGGACAAGCGCAGCCAACAGCTGAAGCTGATCTTCTTTATGGACGTCTGCAACGTTGTTTCAGGAGCAGTTTGATGGTTTCAAAAGGGACATCGAGGAAAGGTATCTGAGTCAGATACTCGACCTCAAGAAGGAGATGAAAGTTATGTCTGCCAAACTTGCTAATCGGAGAAGCAAATTTCGGTACTACAGCAAACTGTTGCTGGACTTGAATCAGCTACTCGACCATCTGAGGGCGCCAGCGCGGTTTACACGGCAGAGGAATTCTATTCAGAGCTGGATGATCGCAAGACTCGGGCTAAAAACGTGATGTTTTACGGTGTCTCGGTGACCGGACCGGCCAGGGAGGACAATAAATTAGTGCAGGACATAGTGTCGAAGGTGTTTCCGGAGATCAAGGTTGTCCGTGCCACGCGAGTTGGCGGGAGCAGGGTGTGACGGTCTTGTCCATCAAGGTGTCCCTGAGAGATTCTGAAGATGCTCTTAGGATCCTGAGAGGCAAGAGTCTGTTCGAACCAGTCCGAGTGAAGGCCGACCTCACTTTGAAACAAAGAGAACATTTGTCGCGGTTACGACAGGAGCTTGAGAGTAGAAAATCCAGAGGTGAACAAGACATAACAATACGATATATTCGAGGAAATCCAAAAAATTGTTTCTCTATCAAAAAATCATCGGAAGCCAACAGGCGCTCAGCGGGGTCAGTCCGATCTATAAAGTCTGATTATCTGACTGTATATTATCAAAATGTCAGAGGTTTGCGTACTAAGTTAGTAGATTTCATGCAGAATGTGCAGGTGTCATCTTATGATATCATTTTGATCACCGAAACTTGGTTAGACGACTCGATTAGTGACTTGGAACTGCAGCTGATGATGTACAATGTTTATAGGGACTGATCGATCTGCATCAACCAGTGAGAAAACAAAAGGGAGGTGGTTGTATGATAGCTGTAAAAAAGATTTTCCCTGCTCAGTGCGTGCCCCGTGTGCGGATATCGGTAGAAGATATTTCGGTTGTCGTAACGATCGGTTGTCTGGAGTTTTGATTTGTTCGTTACATCGTATTTGCCACCCCTGGCGACACTTGATTTCATACGAATTACCACTGTGAAAATATAGAGGCAGCTGTTGATCAATTTGGACCTGATGAAGTGTACATTGTGGGTGACTATAACCTTCCAAATACTTTTTGGTCTAGTGACAACTCGTCTCTGACTGTTAGTTCGGGTTTTTGTCAGCGTTCTCAGATCTTACTTGAATGTTTCTGTTTCCTTAATCTCTATCAGAACAATTCTATTCTAAACGTAAATGGCAGAATGTTAGATTTGGTTTTCTCGAGTTCCGAATTTGTGAGAGTTAATGCGGCTCTTGATGTCCTGTCGAAGTTGGATGCTCACCATCCCGCACTTTCCTTCAGAATTCCTACGAATCACTCGTTCAGAAGAAATGATGATTTCTTATCTTTTATTTTTAAGACAGCAAATTATGAGCATCTTGATGAATACTTGTCTTCCATAGATTGGACCGCCAGACTCGGGGCAGCTGAAGCGGGTGTCGACTCTCAGGTTGAAGCTTTTTACACCTGATATACACGTCGCTGTAGAAAAGTTTGTTCCCAAAGTTAAAATCAAATTGTCGTATTTTCCCAAGTGGTTTTCATGTGAGCTGAAAGATTTAATTGTCCGAAAAAAGTTAGCACACAGGAGATATAAAATGTCAAATTCATGGGACGATTACATGCAATTTTGTAGCCTCAGATCTCAGTGTAAGAATTTGACTAAAGAGTGTTACGATAATTTCGTGAAAGAGAGCGAGGAATCTATTCGCGGAAATCCTAAAAATTTTGGAATTTTATAAATGCTAGGAAATGCGATAATGGTTTACCAAACGTTTTGTATCATGGTGATGATCATTTTCAGAGTGAGAAAGAGATAGCTGACGCTTTCGGTAGATTCTTTCAATCGGTTTACGGTCTGAGTGGTGATAACGCTTCTGTTGACGCCACTGACGACTCGTCTCGCGAGGTTGGGGACATGATTGCGGTACCGGTGATTCATGTTGAGCATGTGTTGGATCGCATTGAATCTCTCGATGTGAACAAGGGATCTGGACCGATGAAATTCCCGTGTTATTCTTGAAGAAATGTAAACACTCCATTGCTCTACCGCTTCAAATTTTATTCAACAAATCCTTGAATGATGGAATTTTTCCGAAGTTTTGGAAGTCTGGGTATGTCAAGCCTGTTTACAAGTCGGGTTCTAGAGAGGATATTCTTAACTATAGGCCAATAACTATACTCAGTGTCATCCCTAAGTTATTTGAATCTATTATTCATGAGCATATAAAGTCTCGGATATACAATAAAATCATTCCTGAGCAGCACGGGTTTTTTCAAGGTAGAAGTGTCGAGACCAATCTGCTTACCTTCGTCCAGTTCGTTCTTGAGGCTTTGGAAGATCATTGGCAAGTCGAAGTAGTATATACCGATTTGGCTAAGGCATTCGACAGTGTGCCACATTCGATGCTTGGGAGGAAACTGAGGAAGTTTGGTTTTCACGGGAGATTTTATTCGTGGTTGGGTTCTTATCTCGCGGGCAGAGTTCAGTACGTGAAAATAGGTAGTACGCTTTCATTTCCGGTTCCCGTGACGTCTGGCGTTCCGCAGGGGAGTCACCTGGGGCCATTGTTATTCTTGATTTTCATAAATGATATAAAACTTGTCATCCGCTCTGTCAGATTTCTGCTATTTGCTGATGATCTGAAGCTTTTCACTCCAGTAAAGTCTTTGGCGGACGTTGCGAGATTGGAGTCTGATCTGCGGGCGGTGGAGGGCTGGTGTGCGGCCAACGGCTTAACAATCAACATCAAAAATGTCAATTCATGACTATTTCTCGCCTAGATAGTCCTATATGCGTGAACTATTCCATTGGGGGCAATCTCATTGAGAGAACACATGCAATTAAGGACTTAGGTATTTCATATGACAGTGAGTTATCTTTCAGACCGCATATCCAGGCCATTTCAGCGGCATCTCTGAAGACTCTGGGATTTGTACTAAGAAACACCAAAGATTTCAGCAGCGGAACACTCAGTACCTCTATGTCGCTCTAGTAAGACCAATCTTGGAGTTCGCATCAGTTGTTTGGTCCCCCTACAAATCCGTGGACAGCCTTCTTCTTGAGAGAGTACAAAATAAATTCCTTAAGTATATGTCCATAAGAGAAGGAACATTTTCTATCGAGACATTCTCAGCAAGTCGGATGCGCGACCAGGTTGGGCTAATATCTTTAAAAACGAGAAGACTCCATTCGGATATCATCTTTGTATCCAAACTCATTCGAGGTCTTTTGTATTCTCCGAGCTGTTATCACGGTTCAATTTTTATATTCCCCCAAGACCTGTCCGTAGATTTGATCTGTTTAGACCCGCCTTATCGAGAACGAATTACTGTTTTCATTCCCCGGTTTCGAGAATGATGCGGAACACCAATGTCGTGGATTCCTTGGGTGTCGACATATTTCATCGCTCGGTCTCGGGATTGAGGGGAGATCTGAGGCGTCTGATTACTTTGTGATCTAGAACTGTTGTTTTTTCTGTACACTGTTATGATTTCTAAAACTAATTGATAATTTTAAGGTTTTTAGTATGTATATTATAATTTTTTGTAAAGTGTTGTACCGTTCATTGAATAAATAAATAAATAAATTCAGTTTGCGGCAGAACATGATATAATTCCTAGGGAGCAGCATGGTTTCATACCAGGTCGTTCGACTTTGACGAACTTGATGTACTGCGTAGACGCTTGGACGAAGGCATGGGACCTGGGTTTACCAGTTGACGTGTTGTATTTGGATTTTTCCAGAGCCTTTGACAGAGTACCACACCGCCGTTTATTACACAAACTTCAACATCTTGGTGTCAGAGGCAGAATTTTGGCTTGGATAGAGGCGTTCTTATCCAACCGTTCATTTCGTGTGAGAGTGGACAAAACATTATCAACAAGGGATTACCCTGTCACTTCTGGTGTTCCTCAAGGCTCTGTGCTTGGTCCGGTTTTGTTTTGTCTCTACACCTATGACCTACCTCGTCTGATACGCTCAGATTGTTCGCTATTTGCTGACGACACAAAGATTTACAACTTTCCACTGAGTCATTCACATATTCTACAGCATGATCTCGATAATATTTCGGCTTGGTGTAAAGATTGGCTTCTTCCTCTGAATGTGGATAAATGTTGTGTCATGCATATCGGGAAGAACAATCCTCGTAGATCGTACAACATCGATGGGAGAACTCTCGAGGAGGTATCCAGTCATTGCGATCTTGGACTTACAATAACCGGGGATCTGAGATGGACCGAACATATCTCCACCATCTGTGCCAAAGCCAAGCGGATAACATATGCTATCCAGAAAACCTTCAGGGGAAGCGACGTTACAACTATCCGTATACACCACGTATGTGAGACCAATTCTCGAGTAACGTGGGACCAGTATGGTGGCCTTCTACCAGGGGTGATGAGGATCTACTGGAGTCGGTCCAGCGGTGGAATACCCGCATTCCGTACCGAGCATATCGTCCCTCCTATAAACACCGCCTTCGCCTGTTCAGACTTCCTTCATTCAGAGATCGACGCGAAAGAGGAGATTTAATCACGACCTACAGATCCTTTCATGGTCATTTTGGAGAAGACTTCTGCCGCATATTCGAAAGAAATACCAACAACTTGAGGGGCCACAGTTACAAACTTCGCAAGGAAAACTTTCGAACAACGCAGCGTCAGAATTTCCTGCCTAACAGGGTATTTGAGTCTTGGAACCGTTTGCCCGTTGGTGTGGTCGAGGCCGAGTCTGTGAATCGTTTCAAGAACTTTCTGGACGAGTGGACACTTGTTAAAGTGAATACGTGAATGTCTTTTTTAGTTTCTTCCTTTATTTCACTTTGTATTATCCAACATGTGAACGATTCGTTTAAGTTTGTTTTCTGAGTTTATAGGTTTGACCTAAACTCTTACTTGTATAAATAATAATAATAATAATAATAATAATAAATAAGATACCAAATAGTTCTGCTATAGAACACGCTTTGGATGAAAAACATACCATTGCGAGCAATGCATCCATTTGTTTTTGATGCAGATTACATAGGTTAGGCGATATAATTTGTGGAATACAGGAAAAGTTTCGATGAAAGATCAAAAGAAATTTTTAATAATATCCTTTCGAAAAAGGACCTCATCCCTGGCATCATACTAATATTTCAATTTATACAATTTTCGTGTTGAAGTGATGAATTATATTATTTGAACCCAAAAAAAATTGTTTCCCAAAAGGCAGATGATTCAATCACATCACTCACCAGTGGTATGAACAGAAGTGGCCCAGAATTAGATCCCTGAGGTATTCTAGTGATGGCTGTATACTTAGATGACCGTCCACCTCCCAGCTGCAGCTGAACGAAGAACGGACGACGACCAAAAAAATAAAACGAAACAGTAGGACAAGGCTCTCGTAAAAGCAAAATTTAATGCTTCATATGGAAATTAGAACTCAGAATTCCTTTGAAACTCAGTAAACAAAGACTTAGTTCCTCTAGGTTTCCCATACCTGCACAAATTGAGTCATGTCCTGTCTGGATATTGTTCTCTAGAAGAAAATTTTGTACCTTTCGTGTACACCACACACGAGGTTGGGTGTTATCATCTTCATAAATGAAATTATCCCCAAAAGCGTTGCGCAGAGAAACAATGATTGTTTCAATGATGTCTTATACGTAGATGACACCTTTCATTGTTCCTTCAGCGATAATAAGAGGGGTAGGGTGACCGAACATTATAGCCCCTAGCACATCATTGATCCGAATTGAAAGGGCACCACTTACCGGGCAAATTTAGTAACTCTAGCCTGTCTGGACCTTTCCAAACCATTTCTCGATCACTTTGTGATTGAATCGTGAGTTGCCCAAAAAAAGTACGTGCTGCCATTGTGGTAAAAGCCACTCTTGGTGGTACCGACGGATGGTAGCTCTATGTCCAGGGGATAGCCGAGGTTCGCTAATAGGGCTTCCTGCTCTTTGATTTGAGGAATGCAACCGTGGCAGCTGAATTCATACTCGAACTGGAGAAAAGTCGAGAATTAATGCACGACGACGGCCGAAATGCTCGGAGAAATAAGTGACATTGAACTATGGCCGTGAAAGCCTCAACAAATTCATTGAACGTTGGTAATTGTTGGTTATGATATTTATTTTTTGAGTAATTTTCACATGCCTTTGCGAAACCGAAAACTTGTTTTTCTGGAACCTTGAAAGAGAAACTTCCGCCGACGATGTAATCTTCAGGAATAAGAAATGTTGGAGGGCACATGGTTTTGAACGACATAAGCTATGGAATATGACATCGGAATATTACAAGCAAGCGTAATTTGAGAAAGAACTTTTACAAAAAAACCTTGCCGGATCTGTTAGGATTTTAAGAACCTTCAAGGAACTTATGAAAGCATTTCAGCATTGTAGAGCACTTCTCATTACATTTATAAGGCTCTAGTGGTGAGTTGAAGAACTCATCTTTTTACCGTCTGAGGTTTTCCAAAAGGAGAAAGCAGATTCTAGGTCTTTCAGGGCATAGTTGGAGATAGGGTGTCCGATTACCTCAGCAGCTGCAGGCACAAAACAAACATTTAAAAAGAGATTGGTGTTGAGAAATTACTTGAAGAAGGTAGGAAGGAGCAGAACAAACAATGGTCTGGGAACCATTACGTTTATGCAAGTCTCTATTCTCCCAATTATTTCAGTATGCTATGACAAATGTGTATTTGGAGCATTTTCATGTAAAAAAAATTTCTGTTGGATACCAAAGCTGAAGAGAAAAAATCTAGACCAGCTTGTATTATATAATGTCCTTCTTCTCTCCAGAGTCGCATTCACTCATCCCAGAGATCTAAGATATCAGAAATATTCAGCTTTGTTGGTGCCCCCGCGTTTAGTACGACTACCCTCGAAAGGTAACAGACCAAAAGTTGAAGTCTGGTTAGCATAGTCCCTTCCACCATAGGAGGTAAGGCAATCCCATCTCTTTGACTGAAACCGCCAATTTGCTGTCACACTAGATGGCAACCTATCATGCAGATCTGGCATACTCCATAATCGGTCTCACATAGTTCTCATAAATCAATATCATTATCTGATGGCTTTAGCACAGACAGATGATGTTTAAGCAGACAAGTCCAGGTTACAAGTAACTTTCAAATAAAAATCCCTCTTGTCTTTCGACCACAAAAGGGGATATGATCAGTGTGTATGGGACACATGGATCGTTTTTACCGATGTTTTAGACATAACACATGTTGTTGTGAAGCGGCAAAAACTTCTTCACTGATTTTTGTATCATCAGCAAACAGCAGGAACCTGGGGTTAATGAGATGAGATTAATCAGCAGTGTACAACAGAAATAGTTATGTTTCAGAACAGATCCTTAGGGAACACCACTCAAGACTATCATACTCAGAGTTGGGAGAGTCTAACCAACTCTTACTCTATATGTATGTTGTTTGGTCCAAGAGTGACTTTCTCCACGACAACAGTCACGCATCCCGAGATGTTCCAGTTTATACTGTGAACGTTTGTGAGACACACGGTCATTTGAGAATTGAATTATTATGCACTTAAATTACCTTTCCTAGACCACCAATTGAATAGGTATGGCTTATGGCAATTATGTTGCGAAAAAATTAGGCCCGCAGATTAAACCTTCTGAATGTTACTTATAGGAGTACACAGGGGGAGTCTTTGACTTATATTCAATGCAATATATATGAAACAATATTCTTCAGAAACTAGCTGGTTCTTTATGGGGCGCTGATGCAACAATAGGTACTTCGTTCGGCAGCACTAGCTTTGGTTTTTTCTGCTGCTGAATATTGTTGTCCTGTTTGGTTGAACAGTGTTCATGTAAAAAAAAATGATGCCCAACAAAATTTTTCTAGGAGGATTATCACTGGTACTATCAAATCTACCCCAACTCCTCTCAGATATTGTCCCTCCCTATATTCGCAGAGGCATAACAACTTTGAATTTTTGGAACCAATTTGATTCCTTTCTATTCTAGATACATAATGAGATCCTAAGATTGAAGTCGCTTGAACCTTTTTGGTCAAATTTTATAACGGATATGAATAGAAGCGACAAGGAAATTCGGCAAACTGAATGGAATGTATGCAATTTTTTCAATAAAGATCTTATTACGGATCCTTCCATCAGAGTTCCGGGTTTTGACCCTCCCAGAAGAAAATGGTCTGCTCTAAATCGTATTAGAACAGGCCATGGACGATGCAATAGCGTGCTCTTCCGATGGAATTCAGTTGTGAGCCCAGTTGTGAGTGTGGAGAAAATCATTAGACTATTTATTTATTTATTGTACATTCAGGTTGCAAGCAGTACAGTGTACCAATGAAGCAACCAAATATTACAAATCAACTAACAATAAGTCAAGTTCACTCCAGAAATATCATCATTGGTTTACTACACAATAAGAAGAAAAGAAGAAATCTTCAATGAATTTTTTAAATTTATGAAAATTGTCTGAGAAAACATCCACACGCTCACTTAGGCTGAGGGAGTCGTAACCGCATAGTATACAATGATATTACTCAATAGCTATCTTAGTTAATATTGGTCGTACACAAAAGTTCAAATGGGCAAATTTGCAGTTTTTTCATGGGCATTCAGAATTCAGTATTAAGAACTGCATTAAGGCATCATTAACCTAAAAATTCTATGTGAATTGTTGTTTTTCAAATGGCACACCCTGTATTTCATTTCCTAATCGGTAGAGCTCTTTCTTCTGATTTTAAATATATATAATATAATTTATTCAGGTTTTTTCTGCACTTTCTGAAAATTATAGTTTTTTTTGTCTAATCGAAGGCAGCGGTAGGACGCCACTCGAGAATGCTGTAATTGATTTATATCGAAGTTTCATTCTATGGCCTCTTCAACATCATTGTACACTTCTTCATGGGTTATATTCGAATTCAGAAGAAAGATCTCTACCGTTGTTAACCGTAGCGTCATCTACTGGCGTTATTTCCAAGAAGGAAAACAATTTCCTATTTCTTTCCATTTCATCAAAATTTTCAGAGTTATATTGTATTTTATGTTAACCGCCGTAGAAGAATCCAACAAAAACTATTTCAGAACAAACAGTTCATCCAATCTTGACTTATAAATGGTGTAATCAACAATATGGCCGACTTAGTTTTATATATCAAGATATTCTCGGAAAAACAAGATTTATTATGAAGTAGTACTACTACTGTAGAGTGGTCATAACTAAAATAGAACGATTGTTATAATGTGTCGATGTGTCAACTACGAACATGACAATGAAAACACTATGCAAGAAAACTGAAATATAATAGCTATTAGCAAAACTTCCATATACATATGTTAGTCAAGTGCAAAATAAAATAAATCATTATGATATAAAGTAGTTGCTAACTCTCAAACTGATCCGAAAATCATTTAATTTCTATCAATAATAGATTTCTTGTATTCAAACTAATTGTTCACATAATTTCCTTTTGCCTTTCGAGGCCCACTTATCAGACCGGGCCTGATCTCAAGGATCTCTATAAAGTCAAAAACTCACCATATTTAAAAAGTGTTTCAATAGTTCCGATTTTTTTCTCAGGAATCAATCTCGAAAATCTAGATCATCCGGTCTATTATCCACATTGATTTTATATAAGAATCTTCTTCTTCGTCAAGGTCTGTAATTAATCAGCAGCATTCATTAATAACTCAGCGCAAACCGAACCCTAAAAACCCAGCGTCCGCCGAGGCGAGCAACAAAAACCGATAAAAATTCGATAAATCTTCTTCTTTGAAGCGACGTCCTGCGGCAAAAACTGGTTGCGAAATTAAAACTTACATAATCTATACGGTCCAGAGAATCCTTCGACCAGCACGTCGCAGAAAACAAAACGTATGCAAATCGACTATAAAGTCTAAAATGGCATAAAGCGGGTTAATTATACAACAAAAAAGCCTTCGTTCCGTGCGATTCGCAGGGCAAAAGCGCCCTTCCGAGGGGCGACAAGAAAGGCCGTTGTTGCTTGGGTTGAGCTCACCCTTTTTCAGGGTGAAGTTTTCAGAGTTGCCGCACAACTTTTGCGGCTAGGACCTTGCTCCACCCCTTGTTTTTAAACAGGCACGTCGGCCATTTTCGCTGTAAATAAGTAATTGCACGGACCACACCCGTGCACGACGTGAGGTGTTTTCGGCTCCATACTATAAATTAACTTATTCGAGCAAAAGTTCGCCGAGCCTCCAGACTAATATTCCGAATTCAGGCTGCAACGAGGTTATTTATTTCTGTTACGTAATTTTCACTTTATTGCCCGCTCGCTAGAACCTAGCCTGTTGATGGAATGAAATTAGTTCCTCATTATCTCAATGTTGGTTCTACCTCTACCTTAATTCACTCTCATGGTGATATACATCAGGAAATTCAATATCGCAAATTTTGAGATTCATCATCTAAAGAAACCCTATGGAAATATTTGAGGAGGTCGCGTGCAAAACCGGATATATCCACTTTTACATTCTTTTCAGGAGATGAAAAAAACATCCCATATATTTGTTTTCAAAAAATATGTGGATTTGAGAACACTGTCCCAATTTAATGGGTTTGACCAACTGATTGAAGTATAGTTTTTTGTAAAAATCTCGCCATTATTAGCAAAAAAACATTGGATATGTCCGGTTTTGCACACAAACGACACATTGTGAGCAAAAAAAAGATTTATTTTTCTTAAATAAAAAACAAAACATTAAGTTCAAGTGATATTTGCAAAAATCATGAATAAAATTAAATATGTAAAGCACTTTCTTCGTGCAGACAATCACATAGTTCATCTTTTCGGGTTTCGTTATTTTCCGAAATATTTACGTTTTCTACTCTGTCACTGTCTAATAATAATAATAATAATAATAATAATAATAATAATAATAATAATAATAATAATAATAATAATAATAATAATAATAATAATAATAATAATAATAATAATAATAATAATAATAATAATAATAATGTTCATATTGTGCCAATAATTATTTCTGCTAATGGCCTTGTAGATAGAGAGCTGGCAGGGGCCTTGAAAATGTTGGGTATAAGGGAACACCAAAAAAATTATTAGCCTTATGCAAAAGGCAGTAATATTGTCAACATGCTCGACCATCAGAAGAATACTGGCTGGATTGAATCGTTGGTGGTCGACACCCGGTTCTATCTGCTACAACCATGAATTGTGAAGAAAAAAAAAAAAAATAATAATAATAATAATAATAATAATAATAATAATAATAATGATAATAATATTAATAATAATATAATAATAATAATAGACCGGACATAGTGATAATAAATAAGATTTATAAGACCACAACCTTAATTGATATTGCACACCCCTGGATCATAACCCACAAAAAACAATAACAGAAAAAAATCAGAAAATACACAGACCTTGCCGAAGAAATAATGTCAATGTGGAAGATGGAAAAGGTTTATATACTACCCATTGTCATTTCGGTCACAGGACTCATACCATCGGAGCTGCCGAAAGAATTGAAAAAAACACGACTTGCCTGCCCATTTGATAACAGAAATGCAGAAATCAACGGTAATGGAAACATGTAGGATTGTGAGGAAAAATAAAGGAATAAAAAAACGTCAACAAGGAATGAGTTTGCGAAAGCCCTCATTACCTTTACCCATGCAAACCACCTAAGCATGAGAATTGCGGAAGATAATAATAATAATAATAATAATAATCGCTCGATTAAGGACTCGATCGCCCGATCAGACTTGTTTACTTGGATATATACGGTTTTGCTCCAAACGTCCAACTTTGCTTCACAATTTTAAAGAGATTTATAGGGTTTTGGTTGCAAACGAATATGTAGGGCTATAGATATCACGACCTAGAGCACGAAACCACCAAAAAATGATTTTGTGTAAAAAAGGTTTTGCCCGCGACCTCCTCAATTATTCTTACTAAAAAGGTTGAAAATGACATTTTCTTATCGAGAACGATTTTTCGCCCGATTATTAGCAATGAAGTGAGAAGAAAATAGATATTTCTCTAATTTTCTTCTCTCTCTTTTTATCATCTGTCAAATGTCTGTGAGTGAAAACAGTTCTGCCAATCATATTTTTCGATGAGAAAATCACGAAACGATACCTATTCATAGAGATTTAATTAATTTCAATCCTAGATACCTAAGGAATCAAACTTGATTGCTCTCTGAATTTCAACGCCCATTTAGATGATCTGCGTTCCAAGCTTAAAACTCGAAACAATATTCTTCAGGAACGAGCTGATTCCCTCTCATGGGGCGCTAATGCAACAATACTTCGTAGTATCTTTGTTTTTTCTGCTGCTTAATATTGTTCTCCTGTTTGGTTGAACAGTGTCCATGTAAAAAAAATTGATGCCCAACTAAATTTTTCTATGAGGATTATTACTCGTACTATCAAATCTACACCTACTCCTTAGTTACCTGTTCTCTCAGATATTGTCCCTTACCATATTCGCAGAGAGAGACAACAGCTTTGCATTTTTGGAACAAATTCACTTTTTTCAAATTAATTTCTTATAGTCACGCATATATTCAGATAATAAGGTCCCCAGATTGAAGTCGTGTAAGCCTTTTTGTTCAAATTTCTGATTGATATGAATAGAAGCGACAAAGAAATTTCGCAATCTGAATGGAATTTATCCTAGTTTTTCAATAAAGATCTTATTTCTGATCTTTCCATAAGAGTTCCTGATTTTGACCTTCCTAGGAGAATATGGTCTGTTCTAAATCGTATTAGAACAAGCCATGGATGATGAAACAGCATGCTCTTCCGATGGAATTCGGTTGAGAGCTCTAGTGGTGAGTGTGGGGAAAATGAGGCGACTATACAGGGTTGGGATAAAGTATGGAACCAAGTAAATATCTTTTAAACGAAAAGAACGATATTTATGAAAATTTGCAGGTAAGTGCAATGGAACAAAAACGCATCTGATGTACATTTTTTTGATAATAATATACTTCCGGTTTAACCGGAAATGCCATCAACTTCTTTAATTTAAATGGGACACCCTATATATTTTTTACAGATTTTGAAAGAGCTTGTTATTTTGAATTTTACATACTGAGTTTAGTGTACATAAATTTGTAAAAACGAGGGATATAGCACTTTAAACCAACCTCCTTTGAGTTTTTTGCATTAGAGCAAAAAACTATTCAGATAAACTAATTGATGTTGTTTGTATGCAAAGTAATGAATAAACAAGTACTGTTTAGTACGTCTTTTGTTTCTTCAAGTGTCAAATTCTAATTGACGGAAATAAATTGAACAATTTAGAATGGTTCAATTAAGTGAAAAAGAGCGTATTGAAATTTTAATGATGATCGGTTATGGTGATCGGGTTAGACTCATGAAGAAGGATTTCTCTCCGGATGCAAATTATTAAAAATTATGACACACTTCTTCATGAGTTCTAACACGATCACCATAACCGATCATCATTAAAATTTCAATACGCTCTTTTTCTCTTAATTGAACCATTCTAAATTGTTCAATTTATTTCCGTCAATTAGAATTTGACACTTGAAGAACAAAAGACGTACTAAACAGTACTTGTTTAACTTATTACTATGCATACAAACAACATCAATTAGTTTATCTAAATAGTTTTTTGCTCTAATGCAATAAACTCAAAGGAGGTTGGTTAGAGTGCTATATTCCTCGTTTTTACAATTTTTTTATACTAACTCAGTATGTATGAATTCAAAATAACAAGCTCTTTCAAAATCTGTAAAAATATATAGGGTGTCCCATTTAAATAAAGAAGTTGATGGCATTTCCGGTTAAACCGGATGTATATTATTATCAAAAAAATGTTACATCAGATGCGTTTTGTTCCATTTGCACTCACCTGCAAATTTTCATGAATATCGTTCTTTTCGTTTAAAAGATATTTACATGGTTCCATACTTTATCCCAACCCTGTAGAACATCTTATAAATAGTTGTCACATTTTATGAATTTCAAGATGATTTCGAGGCTTTACATAAAGTAACAAATGCATTTCTGAAATGGGTGGTTAATTTCAAAATAATTTAATTTTTCTAAATAATTTGTTTCTTTTCTTTCTTTTTTCATTTCTGATCGAGAACAGCGAGTCGTTGTGTGTAGACTCTGAGCCCATCGATGGATAACATGAAGATGTTCTCTTTAAAAACACTGATGTCTTTCAAGATTTTCCTGATATTTAATTTTTTAAGTATTTTTTTTCACGGGCTGGGTAAGGGTTTTTTTTCAGTGAGGTGTTTTTGCTTTCCTCATTTAATCATACTGCAGAACTGTATGGTTTTCCTGTGTTGCACCATCTCAGCTAGGTAGGTAATATGTATTGTATTATTTCAGCTCTCTGAATCAATAGAATATATATCGCAAATTTTCTACGAGCGACGTGATTGGGGATTCATCATCTAACTAAAGAAACCCTATGGAAATAATAATTTTCACTATAATGGTTGTTAATTACATTTTCTTATCGAGAACGTTTTTTTGCGCCCGAATATTAGCAATGAGTATCGAGAAGAAAATAGACATTTCTCTAATTTTTATCTCAATCTTTTTAGGAAAGTTTCAATTGCATAGCTTTTACACTGAAGATTTTATGGATAGCGAAAAACCCGATTTTGTCACTGACTCACTGATGATCCTAAAAATTGTTAAAGTACATTTGGTATATGAGGTAGCATCAGTACACAAAAAACGGAAAAAATTAAAAAATTTAAAATTTTACCCCCCATCCCTTAGAATCAGGGGATGTATGTATAAGTTTGTACGAGACTTTGTCTTTGGTGCTAGTGGTCTGAAAATTGATATATAGGGAGGACTGTTGTTCATGTATATAGGTAGTTATAGTGCTCCACAAGAGTAAGGGATATCGTATTAAATCGTTCCGAAAAGTATGTTATCTTCGAGAAAATCGCTGTGAAATCATTTAAAACTCAATAACGACTTGAATCGATCCAATACAATCAGTATGAGACATTTCGTCAATATGGTCGTCTTTTTTCTGAAGTTGGTTTTTTGCATATGCTTCATGAATGTTCTTAATTTGAAATGGAGTCAGTTTATCAACAGCTTCAATTTGAAAATGAGTTTTCTGACAATGCCAAGACGTATATTAACAAAGGCTGATGCTATAGGGCTATCGAAATGCTACAGGGTGGCCTAACTCAGGTTGTTGTAGCTGAAACGCTCCAAGTCAGCCAAAGTGTGATATCTCGACTTTGGAATAGATTCAGGGTGACAGGTTCCATGTTGAAGAGACCAAGGCTTGGTGGGCGACGAAAAACAACGCCTGCTCAGGATCGTTTCGTCTCCGTTTCGGTGAGAAGAAAGCCTACATCTACGTGTAGAATGCTACGCAATACTCTTCAAAATGCAGATATAGACGATTTTCAGATTCTCGAAGAATAAGGGTATGGACAATCCCACGCATACCCCGTAATTTGTCCTGGGAATATGACCGCCTTACATTATAGCAAGCATTTCATTGACAATGTTTTTGCCAAATTTTCTCGCTGCTTTAGGTGAAACTTTTCGATTTCTACACGATAACCCTAGACCGCACCGTGCAGCCATACTTGAGAATGCGAGCGGGGAGCTTGGTATTTCACAATATTCCACATTTACCAATACCTCTGCACTCACCAGATTTGAATTGCATAGAATGGGATATGATCCAAAAAAGATAAGATAATCATCAACCTACCCCAAATACTTGAACGATCTGAGAGAGCTTCTGCCCCGTTTATCGAATCAAATTCTTCAAGAAATGTTCAAACAACCTCGTGTGTGGTATGCAAAGATAATTGTCAAGCTGTTATTGATGCCCGTCGAGGCCATACATTGTATTGATAGTCTTAAAATGCTTGAATTCTCTGGGAATAAAATTTCGTTATTTCACTCAATTTTTCTTTACCACTCTGTTTACGCTGCAGACCTACAAGCTAAAATTAATTTTATTTCCTGTAGCTTGAAATGATATTAATATGAATTCTCATCACAAAAGCTCATTTGAACTATATTCTTTTGCAGTTTAAGTCAATATCTCCAACTCATGTGGAGCAGTTCATTTCATTTAACGAAATACCTCAGGTAGATCTTCAGGTTCACTAGTCTAACCTTGTGGAAAAGAATAATTTGGATAATGTCGAGGACGTGACTGTCCACATTATAGCCGTAGTGGACCAGCCGAAGCCTAAGGTAGACGTGTACGATTTACCTCAACTTAATCTAGCAGAGAGTAGCAACAACAGCAGGGACAACAATCTGCAAGATATTCTGGAAATTAGGACGAGTAACTTCAATCTATCCAGGACCAGATGGGAAAGTCCGTGTGGTGAAATGTGAAAACATCAACTGCTGAATACAATCGTCCAGTCACGAAAATTTGTAGATTATAGCTAGGAGAAAAATAGTTTCTCTAGCTGGGGGAGGATGTTGAAACCTTAATTGAATTTGTATTCTTTTCTTTAGGATTTTCGTTACCTTATGTTTTGATTGACAAGAAAAAAGAAAGTAACTGTCAAATTACTTTTGGAGATCAGACATCAACTAAACTCTGAAAGACGAAAATCGAGTTTTATTGGCGAAATTAAGACAAAAAGGTAGCTTGGCAATAACAAACCTACTCTAATTCTCCGATATCTTTTTCTCGTTTTGAATTGGACATAGAGAAATAGTCGCTATAAGAATACATTCCATTTAACACAGCAGGAAATATTAATTCAAATCTACTAGGATGCGAAGAAAAAGTTGCCAGTCAAGTAACGGGGAGCATGAAAAATGAACGAAACCCGGAAAACGGCCAAAGAAACGAATTTCGCATCCATTTCCTCGCGAGGCGAGTCTCGCCAACAAACGGCTCATTATTTCCCTACAACGACAGAGAAATTGTAGGAAAATTAATGTTTCCACCAACTATGGTAATGAAAGGAACTGTTTTAATGAGTTTCCACCATTTCTCTTATTTTCGACGGGCCAGTGGGGGGGCCACTTCCGTTTCCGCCCCTGTCCGCGGGGCGGAACGCATGAATATTTAATCTCACTAAATTATCTCGTTCCAACTATTTTCGAATACACTCAAAGCCCACTTTGCGTAGTCGTGCATATGAAATTCGACTAAATGAGAAGTTGGCGATGGAAAAACGCATTCGTTCAGTGGCGTAGCGGAGGGCCCCGCAGTGCGGGGGGCCCCGGCACTAGGGAGCCCCGAGCCAAACGGGCCCCCACTAATGGAGCCCAGTAACTATTGAACTTGCCGAATCACGTTATTTTTCTGATGATATAACGAACAAAACCTAAACAATGATATTACAGTCATATATTATCGTCAGAATGACAATTCTCGTAATATGTCTCAGTTTTTGTTCCTGAAAAATATTCTGTTTTCTTGTGTTATAACATGTTTGGTTATCTATGGGAGATGATTGCCTTTCATTGGGGTCCCGTAGCGGTCTTCAAACATCTGAAGTGCCGGAAAATCATCACCTGGAAGATCGTATCTGGTTTGAAAAAACCCTCACGACCAGAGAGCAACAATTTGTGGATTTTGAATTTGAATATCGAAGGAATTTCGAAAGACAAGTGTGATTACGTCTCCGAATTAGCTGATGAACATGGTATCAAAGAGATTCTTCTGCAAGAAACCCACACGGCAACAGAATCGTCGTGGAGGAGGACAGTTGAAAGGTTATGTATTAATTGATTTTTTACAAGTTTAGCTTGTTATGTTGAAAAATTATCAGTTACGTAACTTTCAACAGATTCGGAAAGGGGAAATTGATGGAGTTTTTTTTTCATTTCTTTCAAATTTTTGTGACATTTCTGTCAAAAATATTTATAAATCTCCGAACATTATTTGGCCAAGAAATCTTATGCTGATATTTTTTAAAGTAGCAAATGCATTTCCAAAATGCCTTCGATTTATTCTGAATAATCGGTTTTCTTTTCTGCTTTTGTCTTTTTTCATTTCAGATTAAGAATTACGAGTCGTTTTGGGAAGAATCTATGTATCCGAGACCATCGACGGATATCATGAAGATGATCACACTGATGTCTTTCAAGATTTTCCTGATATTTTATGTTATTTTGTTTACGGGGAGGCAGGTTTTTTCGGCTGAGGTTTTTTCCCCTGGCTGTATAGTATCGTATAATATAAGTGTTGATAGTATCGTATGATTCTATAGTATCATACAAAGAATGTTATGATACCCCGTTCTTTTTTTACCTCAGCTTAGGTACTTTTTGTTTCAACATTTATTGTATTATTTTAGCTCTCTTTTTCATAAGAATATATATACATATATTATCAAAAAATAGAGAAATATTCCTGAATTATATTCGAAACACATATAAGGTTAACAGTAATTCGATTCGACATATCCCTCAGTCACACCTGTGCTACCCTATTTTGAAGAGTTTTTTATAGCGTCAAGCTTTTCGGTATTTCTCTTTGAAGGCCGCCACATGATCCTTTTATTAGAGGCTCGGCGGTTTATTCGACATGTTGTTCTTCAGGAGGCTTGCGTCTTATCTGTTATTGCAGAAATTATTGTCAATTCTCCAATCAGGATATTTTTATGAAGAAGGGAAAATATTATGAAATCTTTTTATTTCCATTTCCATTCTAGTAGTGAGAGATAAGTGTTTGAATACGAAACCACGTTGTGATTTTGATCACAATCAACGACAAAGTTTTCAATGTTTTGACTCTTTCAGTGCCTTTGGTTTTAGGATTACAATTTCATTCAAGGTTAGTTCTAGAATTAATTGCGTAGCTTATTTATTCGTTAAGAAACCTCTCCCGTATTTTTTCATTTTCAATATTAATAAAAAGAAAAGTTATTGAATGCGTCAATTAGAAACGGCAGTTCGAATGTCTTGAAATTTTTCAGAAATAAGAAAAAATGTCAGATCGGAGAAGAAAATATTTGAGTGGAGCTTGCAAAAGAAAACTCCAGAGAGAAAAATAAAATGCATTTTCTACGCGACGAATGCTTTTTTCGATATTTTAATAAGCCAATGCCTGAGTCACAATCAATTTATTCAGCACAGTGGCGTATCAGAGGTCCCCGGCACTAAAGAGGCCCCCAAGTCAAACTAAAAGCTTCAAATGGGCCCCAATAATTACATTCTATTGAACTTGCGGATTCGCTATATTTTTTTGGGATGTAATGAACAAAACTAAAACAATGGATATACAATTATTATTACTCCCGAAAAATTAGTGTGTCACACTCAGGCAGTCCAGTGAGAACATCTCCTGAAATATAACTCCTGAAGATGCCAGACACTCGAACTGGCGAAACGTCGAGAACTAATCAACGACGACCGCCGAAATGCTCGAAAGAACAGGTTACATTGAACGATGGCCGCGAAAGCCTCAACCAATTCACTATGGTATTTTTTTACAAATTTTTGTTATTCAATATATTGTATACATACCTATACAGGGTGTTTCCAAATTCGACGTGAACCTTGGAGGACGTGATAGTATGACTCATTTGCAGTCGTTTGAGCCATATATAGTGATATCCAAAAATCAACAGATTCCGAGATATTTGAGTTCTTGTGTTTTTTGAAAAAATTCTCACCTTACTTCATTTTTCGTCAATTTTCTCTACGTTGAACAAGTTTGATTATGATTTCTGATTATTTCGAACAAAGAAGGATATGATATGTATTCAAAAAGCAAAACTGAGCTGAAATAGTTGTTGAGAAACAATTAGTATGATTTTAAAGTTGGTATATGAAGAAAAGAATAGTCAATTTCCCATACCATTTTGGCTACAACTTTCGTATTCCACAATTTATGCATGGAAAATTATTTTAAATACTTGCCCAATTTCTTCTTTATTCCCTGAAAAAGTTTTCGTTAGAATGCAGTCACTAGTTTCGTTACAGCAGATTCTGATTTGAAAGGGGATAGAAGCAAAGACAGAAAAGTAAGAAATTCAATATTTATTTATTGCAATCAATCTCAAAATTTCATCAGAAAAAGTTTTCACAAATTATGTTCGAAATGACCTCCACCATTCCTTATACAAGCACGTGCCCTCTTCCTTATTTCTTTAGTTGTTACTTTCCGCCTGAAATTTACTTTCAATCTTCTCGCTGCTTCGTCTTTCTCCCTACAAGTTCGGCACGTGTATGTATTTCTTTTCATAAACTATTTCTTTCAAACTCCCCCAAACATGAAAATCTAACGGTGTCAGATCCGGACTTCTAGCTCGCCACGAAATAGGTCCTCCCCTACCTATCCACCGATTAGGAAACAATTCGTTCAAAAACGTACGAACGTTTATCCTATAGTGCGCGGGACACCCATCCTGTTGAAAAATGATTTCACGTCTGTCAATTAAGGAAACATCGTCCAAGAAACTGTCCTATCCTAGATAAAAATCTAGCATACTCTCGGTCAGCTTCTACGATAAATCTGCAAAATTGTAGTCTTCTTACATAGTCACCATCTTCTAATCCTTGTACTGGAGTGTAATTATAGGGGTGCAAACGGTTTTTCTTCAGCACCGACCATACTTTCTTGTTAGATATTCCAAGATCACTGGCAGTCTGACGTGTACTTATAGTAGGAGCATCTTCTACTGCTTGTAGTATGGCTTCATCTACAGAGTGTCCTGGAGCACCAGCGTTTTTAGCTTTTGCCACGGAACCTGTTTCTGCAATTCTGCTGAAAACACACACACGGGAGTAATCCGCCTGTTAGGGAATCTACGTGATTATTCTCTCTGTGCCTCGGAAGCATTACCATTGCTGTATCCATGCACGAAAAGAATATCTGCATATTCAACATTAGTAAATGTAGACATATTGAATTGAAAATAGTGAAATACTTTGAAGGTAGAAGAATATTGTTGTCAATAATTCGAAGGGTTTTTTAATAATATCTAATTGACAAATCGATATGTCAGTCTATAATTATTATTCTTGGGATCTTGATCCCTTTTTGAATACACATTTACTGTTTTCTATGTTGGACGTTCAAAAGATTATTCATGAAAAAATCTGCTGAAACGAAACTAGTGACTGCATTGTAACGAAATCTTTTTTAGGTAATGAAGACGGAATTTGGCAAGTTTTCAAAACAATTTTTCATACATAAATTGTGGAATTCGAAAGTTGCAGGCGAATTGATATTAGAAATTTATTTTGCTTTCCTTCATATACCAACTTTCTAATCAAACTAATTCTCTTACAACATCTGATACATGATAGTTTTACTTTCTCCATACGTATTAAATCCTTTTTTGTTGACAATAGTCCAAAATCATTATCAAACTTGTTCAACGTGGAGAAAATTGACGAAAAATGAAGTAAGGTGAGAATTTTTTAAAAAAACCCAAGAACTCAAATATCTCGAAAACTGTTGATTTTTGGATATTACTATATATGGCTCAAACGACTGTGAATGAGTCATACTATCACGTCTTCCAAGGTTCACGTCGAATTTGGAAACACCCTGTATATGAATTCTTTATTAGATTTTCTTAAATATTTTTCTTTGAAAAAACGTCAAGGGAAACTCATCAGGAATAACGTAAAATTATGGAGTGGGCCCCAGACTAAAATCTTGCGGGGGGGGCCCCGAAATTTGCGCTACGCACTGCATTCGTTGCAGGTTGAGGCCGTGGCGTGGCAGGTTTCGGCAAGAATTGCAACTTGGCGAGGGTAGTAAAAAATCAATTCCGACGGGGGGCCTACTGGGCATGCCCGGACAGTGAAAAATAATCCAATCTCACTTTATTTGTTTAGGATAGGCCTCTTGAATTATCGCGAGTCCTATGCAACTCTATCCCGGCGCTAGAATATTCAGGATACACCGGGCCGAAACGAAAATTAGATGCTGAAATTGTGCGTTTTCGCGAAATTCAAATTGGGGGGGACATGGTCGGAGGGCAAAGAGAATGCGGCATTTTACATCTGAAAAAACAGGACGAATTAAGGCCCGGTAATGAATATAAGGTCGGGACGAGAATGATTCAATTAGAAAGGATAGGGCGCAAATGAAAGCCGAATTTTTTTCTCGATATAAATCCGAGTGTTCCGTGTTTTTTATCGGAGTTGGCGGAGGAAATAATCCTGAAAGCACCGAAACGACACTGACTGGCATATACTTTGATATGAGACATCTGGTGGGGACTTTTGGCGTTTTTATTAGTGAAACATTGAATACAAGTTAAGGTTCAAGTTAATTTTCGTATAGTTTGGTTTATAGTTTAGAGATTATTATGTCGATTTTTGGTATTTTCTTCAAGAGAACAAAAAATGTTCACATCATTTAGATTTTTAAAAATTAACTTCAATCATTCTTCAAATTAAAAGGCATAGGTACTGTTTAAATTCGTGCACATTACACATCTTCAACATGAGGTTCATTGATGCCAAAAACAGTTCGAACTTGTACCTGGAAGCAGCCATATATTTCAAGAAAAATATCATAATGACAATCATTGCTTCGTATGTATTTGAATGTTTGATATTTATTTAAAAAAATTAGAATCTTTTTGTACAATGCTCTTCAAGACATGAATAGAGTACTAGAAATACTAACATATTATATCGCAAACATAGGTTAACTAAGCTTGAAAAACATCCATCCAATGCAGCTTAAGACTTTTCAATGAATTGCCTGAAAATGTTTAAAAAAAATCGATATTTTGAGCCACTTCAGAAATGAAGTGAAAAAATTACTCATAAATCTTGAGCCATATACTATAGATGAATAATTATCTTGATTGTTCCTTTTAAAGCTTATTAATATTTGTATTGACAATCATCTTTGGAATAAAGATATATTAATATTATTATTATTATTATAAAGAGATGTGGAAAAATTGTTTATAAGATGGTCTCACAGTTTTCAAGATATGTCAAAGCACAATGTGCAAAAATAAAGGTTTTTTGGAAATGGTGACAAAATCAGTTTTTCACAGAAATGTTCTGTGAAAAACAATACACATAAAAAATTTTTTTTGGTTTTGTTAATAGAGTCCCATTGCATTTTCTAGGTATTTGAGCTAGTACGTAGGTAGAGTTCATCATAAGTAGTCACTAATGTCAAGTCAGTTAGTGAATTGGCACGTAAATAACATTTCACAAATGGGTTGATTGATTCTGTGAAAAGCAATGCAAATAAAGATTTTTTTTTTCTTTTTTGGTTAAGAGGGTTCCATTACATTTCCTAGGTATTTGAGCTATTACGTAGGTACAGCTCATCACATCTGTGAAAAACTGTACACATAAAATTTTTTTTTTTTTTTTTGGTTTGGAAAAATCGTTTATAAGAAGGTCTCACAGTTTTCAAGATATGTCAAAGCACAACGTGCAAAAATAAAAGTTATTTGGAAATGGTGACAAAATCAGTTTTCACAGAAATGTTCTGTGAAAAACAATACACATAGAAAATTTTTTTCTTTTTTGGTTAATAGGGTCCCATTGCATTTTCTAGGTATTTGAGCTGGTACGTAGGTAGAGTTCATCATAAGTAGTCACTAATGTCAACTCAGTAAGTGAATTGGCACGTAAATAACATTTCACTAATGAGTTGATTGATTTTGTGAAGAGCAATACAAATAAAGATTTTGTTTTCTTTTTTGGTTAAGAGGGTTCCATTACATTTCCTAGGTATTTGAGCTATTACGTAGGTTCAGCTCATCACATCTGTGAAAAACTATACACATAAAAATTTTTTTTTTTTTGGTTAAGAGGGTTCCATTACATTTTCTAGGTATTTGAGCTGGTATGTAGGTACCAGCTCATGACAAGTAGTCACTTATATTAACTCAGTAAGTGAATTGGCACGTGAATAACATTTTATTAATGAGTTGATTGATTATTTTCAGCAAGGTGTACCTACCAAATGAAAGATTTTATCGAAAAGATGACACAATCAGTTTTTTACAGAAATGGTCCATTTTAGCTAAACATTCGAATATCCTTTTTTCCGAAGGGGGTTACCACCTATATGTTACTTTTCTCTATTCCAGTATCGTAATGAGTTCATTACAGAGTGAAGAAACTCATTACAGCATTGTTTTCAGTTATATTTTTCGTTTTGTGGTTGTCAGTACCTACCAAATGAAAGATTTTATCGAAAAGATGACACAATCAGTTTTTACAGAAATGGTCCATTTTAGCTAAACATTCGAATATCCTTTTTTCCGAAGGGGGTTACCACCTATATGTTACTTTTCTCTATTCCAGTATCGTAATGAGTTCATTACAGAGTGAAGAAACTCATTACAGCATTGTTTTCAGTTATATTTTTCGTTTTGTGGTTTGTCAGTACTGACCTCCGATCCTCTCAATTTTCAAAGCAAATCAATTCAAATTCCGTGATCTGTCAAATTTCGTAAGTCGCACCAACTGCCAAGATACAATACAAAAGTCAATAATCTGAATTTTTATTTGAATTTCGAGAGTATTTCACAAAACTTCACCGAAATAGAGAAAATATCGTCTAATACAGAAGGCAATTGCAACCAACATTCATGCTTTCGAATTTCGCATTCGTGTTGGAATATGAGCTCATTCTGCAACTTGTTTTAGAATATACTATTTCGATATCCTCACAGAATAGTCAACTTTTCAACGTAATTTGCAGAAACGATCCAGTGCTTTTTTTACACTACCTCAAATCGAATTCGGTTATGAAAAACACTTTCTCCGAAACGGGAATTTGCAATATTTTTTTTTCATAATCCCTGCATGAGATTTTGTGCTTTTCTTGAGTGCAAGAATTGGAACAATCATTCAACAACGAAAAAAAAATTATTCGAAAAGTATTTTATTGTATGTACATATAATGGCATTACTGAAAGTATTTGAAGTGAAATAATTCAACAGTTTCATAAAACATCAAATATCTCTAAAACAGTAAGACTTTCATATCATATGAAAGTTCAAAGTATATATCGAGTTCGAAAGAAGAGCTCCCTTCATTCATTGATCCAACTTCCTGAGATTGTTTTCTGCTTTTGAAAATTCGAATTCAATCAACCTATAGTTGAATAATATGTTTCATCACATTCACTTATTCTTGTGGTCGAGATGACGAAAATAAATATTTATTGAATAGGTTTTGTCCAAGGGTAATACCAATCTCTATGTGCGATTCAGATTGTGAAGAAAATTATCTTTGTTACATATTCATTAAAAATCTGATGAGACAGGATTTTGAAATCCAGTAAAAAGGTATTCAGGATTGGGATAAAGTATACAACCAAGAAATAAATATCTTTCGAACGAAAAGACAATATTTTATAAATTTCGCAGGTGTTTGAAATGGAGCAAAAGTACATTTTTTTGTACCTTTGTTGATAATATAGTTCCGTCTGCACAGGAAATACCCTGTACTTCTTTAATTTATATGGGACCACCAAGTTGAAAGAACTTCAGATTTCGAATGTGTTTTAGTGTAAAAAATTTGTTTACACGAGGAATTATAGCACGTTAATCAACTTCTTCTGAGTTTTTTACATTAACGTCAAAGGACGTTCAGATAAACAAATTGATGTGTATGTGCGTATGCAGGGTGAGTAATAAACGCGTACAATCTAGTGGTAACCATAGCCCAAGTGTCAAACCGAATTCACATAAATTCAATTTTACAATAAAGAATCTTCATTCGACCCTTGGGGCGATAGCTACAAAAATACTCGTATGTTACTTACTATACATCATCTACTAAAACAATTCGAGGTTGTACTCATGGGCGCCCGCAGAATTTTTTTCATCGGGGGGGCAAAAAAATTTGTCGAAAAACGATAAGGCTCATGCGACTTCAGTATTCTTCAGTATTTCTTTCTATTTCGTTTTTTATATTTATGCATGAGCGCCCGCAGATCTTGTTAAAAAATGATTAAGTTTTCCACCTCAACATTTTTTCAACATCAACAATATAAGGTGATATGTATAAGATAATAGGGTAACTGTTTTCTAAACAAATCACAATCAATGAAAGAAATTTAACAAGAAAATGAATTATAAATGATACGGAGAAAGGAATGAAACAAATTTTATGATTGCTAATAACTGAAGGCACATCAATTAGTAATAACGAAATAAAAACAAATATACATATATGCTAGATAAAATGATATTCATAAAAACCATATATGAATAATAATGAAATATGAAATATAGATTATATGAAACAAACCATAAATTAAAACTAGAAACTCAGGGATTATTCGAAATAACACAATATAGATATATTATCAAAATAAATAAATCATAAAAAAAAACGAAGAAAAAAAACATAACGCACACAAAAATAATAATAATATATTTCTGAAAATAAAATACCGGAATCGTAATACCACGATTAGGCATATTTTATTCTGAACTAAAAACCAGCCTTCTGTTAGTCTCAAGAAATTCAATATTAAGTTAATTCCTATTTTTTTCTTAGATTGTTTCTTTATCAGTACACGCAGAATTAGTCTGCATTGATGTATAAAGGTTTATTTTCTGGGTGTCCGCTTGAAGGCCACTTTTGGCATATAAAAACCGGTCTTCAACCTGAAGTTGAGTCTCAATTGTCGGTTGACACGTTTATAATACCG
This sequence comes from Hippodamia convergens, assembly GCA_038502775.1. Taxonomy (NCBI): domain Eukaryota; kingdom Metazoa; phylum Arthropoda; class Insecta; order Coleoptera; family Coccinellidae; genus Hippodamia; species Hippodamia convergens. Next base: position 32,915,838 of record CM076607.1, on the reverse strand, counting down.
GCCATTATAGCGATCGCCATCGGCATTCGATCTATTTTGGAAAAATTTAAAATATCCATATTTTCCAAAGGTTAATTCATCATATTATAAAAACATATGAAATATGTAGAGAAACATTAGTAAAAGTGACTCTCAACAAACAAGAAAAAAACAGTCTTTCGGGACTGCCGATAGAAGTGAAATCTTCGGTTATCATTTTTAATTAATTTTGGTTACAAAGAAGTGTTTATGATCAGGGATCAAGGAAGTTTAAATTGGTCATTAATACTTCCTTACAAATCAAAAATTATTCGGAAATAATAATCTAATAGGTCGACGCTCTACGATACAATTCACGTGTTACTTTGTTTTCTCTTCTATCCGCAGACCCGAAAGACTGCCACGTTTCGGATTTTTCACACTTCTAATCAATAATCTACAATTATAATAGTTGAAACTTCACATTGAGCGGCGCCGAACGAAAAAATCAGCTACGTGAATAATTAAAGAAGTTACCCTAAATAACACAATTTGGAGTCAAAGACACTGAAATCAAAGAATACTCTCTGAATACACTCTCAATGTGGTTTCGATTGTTTCGAATTCGAAAACATCTTTCTCTAGAATGAAAATACTAATAAAAAGATTCTATATTTCCGCCTTCTCGGAAAAATTGGAGAATGGACAATAATTATTGGAATATAGGAGTAGTCCCACTTGTCGCATGAAGAAAGCCGCCTAAAAAAACCGGTCATAAAACGAACATCTGGTAGCGATTGAAGAGAATGCCGATAAGCATGCGGTAGTTTATGAATTTATTACTTCGTTTTAGGTAAACAAAAACATGCATCGTTTTCGAAAACTTTCCGTGCTCAACACGCCTCAGGGAGTTATCAATTCGATAGGGGATCAAAATCTCAGGGGGGCCACAGCCCCCCCTGGCCTTCCCCTGCGGGCGCCCATGGTTGTACTCGGATGGAGCCATATATAACAAAAAACTATCTAGTTGAGTTTAAATGAAGGGTCAGAGGTTGAAGATATACTTATATTTCAAAATTAAGTTTCATCACATTCACTTTTTCTCGTGGTCGAGATGACAAAAATGAATGTTTTGGAAAGAGGTCTTTTTAAGTCTAATACTTCTTTACATTAGATTCAGATTGCAGAAGGATGTTGATATTGGATATATCAACCAAATGCTATAGATTCATAATCAAATTGCATATGCATGTGACTAACATAAGTTTTATCACCAATAACTACTCGAAGCCAATCAGAATACCTATGCATAACGTATCATTTTCATGTGTTACTAACTTATCATTCACAGAATATTCGTGTGAAGTCTGGAAGAACCTTTAAAATTTTCCGATGTTGAGAACTCTTAATTCTGCATGAAAATTCCTAATTTTTTCGTTTCTATCAGTGCTCAGTCATGAAAAAAAAAGTCAAACTTATTGCTCAGCCGGAATCTTTCTTAAGAAATAGTGTACTTTCAAGTGTAATACATACAACTGCTATAACATGCAAATTTTTTAAAATATAGGGTAAAATATCACGATCTGTTTCTCATTTACATTATCGAACTTCATTTATTCTTCAGTAGTCATGATAAATAAAAAACAAAAATTTAATGTTTTCAATTTTACGTTCCAAATGGCCACTGTTTTTTTGCTCTAAGAGGTTGCATTATGCCTAATAAATTTTGGCAGAAATGATAGATATGCTAAAGCATATTGATGTATTATTTTTTTATGATAAAAATTTCTCAACACATTGGATATGTACCTGAGAGAATATAATTCGAATAAAATTTAAAAGTTTTAATTTTCGAGTTTGAATTGGAAAAACTATCAAATGATTAATTCCATCTGCTTTTCTGAAAACAGCAGTGTAGCAAACTTATGATTCATGTCCGAAATATCTGATTCACACGTTTGTAGCGTTGAAAGAGTTCATTCGGTTTCAGTCGATCCACATTACTGTGCTTTGTTCCGTTCATCTCAATTGTCAGTGTTTTATTTGTGCCAATTTTTGGTTTTAGTGAGTGACTTTTTCGTATTGCAATGACAGATATCATTATTATGAGAGTAGTGAAAGTTCTTGCTTTATGAATTGAGCTATTCGACAATGGAAAATAAGATTCTGCAAAAAGTTGGCGTTGAGGTCAGACTAGAAGAGGAAGAGAAGGTAGGAATTTTTTTTTCATGAAAAACTAAATATGGCTATGGTCCCCCCCAGAGTATGGAAACACGGTTAACATTGACAATTTGATATTTTTTCGAATTTGATATGAAGCGTTGTGTTAGAGAGGTATGGTTAAATAAAAATGGTTCAAGAAATTATATCTTGGTGATTGAAAACAGTCGATATTTTTAGAGATAGAAAACTTGAAATGAAAGTTACATTTTTGTTTGAATAGTTATTCCCTTGAAATTTTTTTCGAAACAATTTTACTCTTCTGAACTCTCTAACGTGTACCTATTTCATGATTATACTGGTTTGGACTAGAATCCTATCTGGTTTATCAGTAGAGATATTTGAATTATTTCTATTAATTGAATTCCCTGAATTTCTTCAAGTTCTTGGAAATTTTGTATTTCTACAATTCTTAGTCACAGCTGTTCATTTGTCACTACCGGCAGAATATACTCGGAAG
>CM076607.1:31046360-31477168 GCA_038502775.1 Hippodamia convergens | reverse complement strand
ATAACTCATCAGGGAGGGACTTTGGGGAACATCAGGCTGTAAAATTCTCTCACAACCTGAGCTTTTTCCCCAATATTGACTATGATCCAGTTCATTAACCGAAAAATGGCATTTTTTCAAACTTTTTTCACGTTAACGTTGAAGGTGAAAAAAAATTTCTCAAGTATAACAGATCTGTGTGTGGAATTTTCTGTAGAAAAAGAAACCTACTCGACTCGCTAGGCAGATGGTAGTTCCGGGATATTGGCGGTTGAGTGAAACAGGATCCGGAGGTCGTGAAAAGCTTATAAGAGCTGAATAAACAGGTTATACGACATTTGCATAAATCCAGCTCGGACAAATTTTTCCATGCGCGCCGAGCTGAGAAAAGAATTTGAAAAGTTTCGAAAGTTTTTTCTTCGGGCTTATCACGATGGTTAAGGAAATTTATCAAGGCTAATCTCAACCCCTGATAATAACTAAAAAAAAGGGGCCCCTCAGTCAGAGAGTGTTTAATCAGGGCGCCACGTAATTTATAATATTAACAATTTGTTTCCGCTTTGCTCGAAATTACGAAATATGCAAAGGGTATTGAGAAAGTTGAAAAGTGAACAAAAAATATATATATAAAATAAGTAATGGAGAGTAGACAAAAATCAAAGTACCTTTGTGTAACGTTACACTCAGTTTGGTTTAAGCTTTGGTTTCATCTGTGATTTGACATCTAAATTATTAGTTTTATTATACGTATTTTTTTTTAGATTTCATTTATGCAATTCTTACCGAGTGAGATTCATGAAAAGTTCGGAAAACCGCTTTCTGTATGTGCCAAATCTAGAGAAAACATCGATTCCGCTGGGTAAAGAAAACAATTAATTCACTTCAACTTTGAAGATGTCTGGCGGATTATGAAGCTCGTTCAGTAGAGCGATTTCCTACCAGTTGCTCAAATAAACTCGTCAATTCTGACTTTCATAATCTCACTCTCGAGCCAGTAAGCAGATAATTTTAAATTTTGTGAGTAATGAAACGAGAACAATATAAATATAATTTCACTGAGGGAAATTCGGTTGCCAAACTATTTTAAATAATTTCTATACCTCCTACGTTCATATAATCATTATAATAATTTTTATTCTTTCCTTCTGTCATATAACTAGAGGAGAGACAATTCTGTTGTGTGATTGCAAACAGTAATTTAATTTGAATCAGATAAGAATAAAACTTTATACAAAAAATTCATCAGGTACAACAATGGAGCCTCATCCCAGAGACGCCTTTTGATGGATAAATGGATTGGAGAAATTTTAACGAAATAAATCAATTATGTATCTTATACAACTTTGCCGACGTTCCGTAACTAATTGTTCCTTTCTTAAAGCTTAAAAAAAAATTATGAACAAAACATATAGTCCCAACAAAAATTTTACCCACTCCAGAACTTCTGTTTTGAGGACATCATGAAAACCGCCCCTATGAAGGTTGCATCAACGCCCATCTTTTTTGAATTGGTAATAGATGTCAAGTGTTGGTTTGTTTGAAAACTATTAATGTTTTGTACACAAACCAAATAAAATTTCAAATGCGGTTCATCAGTCACGAAATAAGAGTTTCAAAGAATCCAAGTTTATTAACTATTTTAGGAAGAAATAATTCATATGACGACATTTTTCCGAAAACAACACCTAAGGGTGGCAATAACTACCTTTTTTCTAAATAGGATAGAGATGGTTGAAAACCTTTTCTGCTCTCTGAACATCGTAGTTGAATTTTCAAAATTTGTTTGATTATTGGCAGAACAATAAGAATCATGGGTTGACAATGTCGTCACAGAAATTTTCACTTACTTATTTGGAACTTGGGAATTATTTTCGGATTCTTAAAAATTTTAGGTTCTTGAGTTTGGACGATTCAATTCTTGGTCTTCAATATTATATACTTTCATTTATTGCAAATTTCAACTGAATTGTGTATAAAGCATAAATACCTTTCGAGGGGGTTCAAATTTTCGTGTTCAACACTCAATATAATACCTCATCATACAACTAATGTACCATATAAAATTAAATTATTTAGACAGTGTCAAGAATAAACAGAAAGAAATAATTAATTCTGAATCGTCAGCAAAAAAATAATTGCTTACTTATTTCTTGTTCTGTCTGAATTTTTACGATAGATTGCTTCATTATTGACCGGTCTTAGATGATACCATTTCCACAGCTAATCCACAGCATATGTTGTACATCGAACTTCTTATTCAGACCAGCTCCATGCAAATGGAGCAAAATTTCAACTCACTGGACACCAGAACAGTGCTAACATGGCGGTCAGACTCGATAATCTTGATAATTTCATTTACATTTTCCACAATAGGTCTTCCATGGCAAGATGCATCTTTGATATCTGGAACAAGGCATTATTTTGACTACTCCTTTTCCCTTTGTGTTGTTTTCATGAAGTCTTCCTGGTTATTCAATCTATTTGTATTTTTTCATTTTTCATACCATTTTCGCTCTATTCATCCTGTTAGTATGTAAAAATTTGAAGGTGTATGGTGATTCCCTGGGATAATCTTGTAAACAAGTGAGGGGATCATCTTACTTTTCCATTCAATATTCGCTATTTATTCTACGTACGTATCTTCTCCAAATAGAGAAATAATAAAAAAAAACTTATTAGGAAGCAACAAATATTAAAATCATTGGTATCAACCATTCACAATAAAAGTAACATGATCTCGAAGTTGACCTCAATTTTCGGTCACAATTTAGATTTTTCACTGTGAATGTCGTCTTTTCGCTTGCACCGAAGGAAATGATTGACTGGAGCCCAATGTTACGTAATGTAATAGAATTTCACCAGATGGAATTTTTTCATGATCTCGGAAGAATACACCTCCCCCCATTTGAAAAATTTCATGACTAGAGACCGGATTATATGCAATTGTATATTTGCATATGCATTTGCATATTTTAGACATCTTCAAGGTATTAGCATATTTCACCTAGGATCCACATTGTGATGCATATTTTCGGTACTTAGTTTATTTCCTGCGTTGCGAAATGCGATGATATCGCGAATCCGATCAAATTTGATAGACACAACATAAGAAGTATATCGAGTAATATTCTCAGTAATATTAATAATATGATTGTGACTGGGATTCGCGAATCACTTTTTTCGCATTTCGAAACGCAGTGTCAGTATATATATATATATATATATTCTTATGAAAAAGAGAGCTAAAATAATACAATAAATGTTGAAACAAAAAGTACCTAAGCTGAGGTAAAAAAAGAACGGGGTATCATAACATTTTTCGTATGATACTATAGAATCATACGATATTATCGACACTAGTATCATACGATACTATACAGCCAGGGAAAAAAACTCAGCCGAAAAAACCTGCCTCCCCGTAAAAAAAATAACATAAAATATCAAATATCAGGAAAATCTTGAAAGAAATCAGTGTGGTCATCTTCATGTTATCCGTCGATGGGCTCGGATACACAGATTCTTCCCAAAACGACTCGTAATTCTTAATCTGAAATGAAAAAAGACAAAAGCAGAAATGAAACCGATTATTCAGAATAAAACGAATGCAATTTGGAAATGCATTTGCTACTTTAAAAAACATCAACATTAAGATTTCTTGGCCGAATAATGTTCGGAGGTTTATGAATATTTATGACAGAAATGTCACAAAATTTGAAAGAAATGAAAAAAACTCCACAATTTCCCCTTTCCGAATCTGTTAAAAGTTAAGAAACTGATAATTTTTCAACATAACAAGCTAAACTTGTTGAAAATCAATTAATACATAACCTTTCAACTTTCCTCTTTCACGAGGATTTTTTTCTGTTGCCGTGTGGGTTTCTTGTAGAAGAATCTCTTTGATACCATGTTCTTCAGCTAATTTGGAGACGTAATCACACTTGTCCTTCGAAATTCCTTCGATATTCAAATTCAAAATCAACAAATTGTTGCTCTCTAGTCGTGAGGGTTTTTTCAAACCGGATACGACCTTCCAGGTGATGATTTTTCGGCACTTCAGATGTTTGAAGACCGCTACGGGACCCCAATGAAAGGCAATCATCTCCCATAGATAAACCAAACATGTTATAACACAAGAAAACAGAATATTTTTCAGGACCAAAAACTAAGACATATTACGAGAATTGTCATTCTGACAATAATAAAATGAAAGTATAGACGGAAGATCTCACCCTTGGACATTTGGAACCATACTTTATTGTTAACATTTATGAAAACATTTAAAAATTTCAATACTTTCTTGAAATAATTATTGATATGCTGAGTTTGAAATGAGAAAAACTAAAAATAATTTTTTTCCTTTTTTTTAAGCTTCTGAAATTCATCATCAAATACTGCATATTCTGCCAATTTTCATGCATTTTTCCAGCAATTTCATGCAGATTTTCATGCATTTAATGAGCTTTTAATGTTGCATAAAATCCGGTTTCTATGCCAAACTTTTGGCAATTCTTCTGGAAAAAAGTTAAAAAAAATTATTGTTTGTTTCAGCATTTCTGGAGGTCCGGACATGGGCGGCGGTGGAGCAGCACGCAGCGCGTACCGCCACATACCGTACGCCGGCTTCTACTCGACGGCTACTGCCCTCTACCATCACCCCACAATGTACCTGCCTGCCATCCCGACCTACCATTCGGGGGCTGACCTCTTACCCGCCGTCCCCTCGCGATCGCCGCCGTTACCTCAAGCCCCGTCGTTGACGCCGCCACTGTCGAACCCCACAGTTCTTCGGCCAGGCAGTCGAGCGTGATGAGGTGAGAAAGCAAATTTATGAAATATATATTCTTTTTTTTTCTTCGCGATGGACTTATTGTTTATTGAATTGTTTATTAAATTATATTCTAGATCAAATGGAGAATTGTTGTTTTATATATAATATCCTTTCAATGCAGCTGAAGCTCTGAATCGCTTCCTCAGAGTAAACTCTGCATACTCTGCTGTTCGGGAGAGTAAACACGTAGGTACTGTGACATTTATGACGTACCATCATTACTCTGTCCTGCGCTCGTAGACTGTGTTTGTAGTTTCAAGCTTGAATATTATTCAAATAAGTCTTTATTTCCTTGGGTTAAGTTGTGTTGCAGAATATGAAACTACTAATTTTTCAAGTGAAACTACTATTTTGTGAAAAACATTGATAGAGAAAAGCAGAACTGCGATGATAAATATTTAAATTGTTTCACAGTTGCTGATTGCTGTGGAACATTTTCCAAATCGAATAAGATACATATTGGCAATAAGTGAACAGCACATTTTTCTGAGACACTCGAAGTATGAAATGATAAATATTAATTCATACACAACCAGTTTCAGGAGCTTGAACAACTTTTGCCTCATTGCAAGCTAGCTAGAGCATCAAAATGTACGTGATTTCTTATTGCTACCAAGAAATATTAAATATTACCAGAGCAATGAAAGCAAATTTAGGTACATTTTCATCAGGAATCAAACTGTTTATTTGTAGCAGGCACGGTAGAAGGTTGTGACAATAATTTCAACTGCGAACAGTGCAAGTTCAAATGTATCTTCGAAAGTATTTTTAGAAAACGGACTTATTTTTTTGGATGACTCAAGGTTAGATCAGTTACACTTCTTCCAATAGTAGTATATCAATTAGCTATTTCTATACTCCCCGTCAATAAATTCACTGGCTGCATGACCACCGGTCTAAAGCCAAGTAATAAACCGTCAATAAATTCCGGACAGGCTAAATTTTTGTCAAATTCAACACTCTGTATCTTTTTTTGTGGTTTTCCGATTTTGTTGAAATTTTCACCAGGTATAGTATTGGATCTTGTTATATTAACCTGAAATTCACTTTTCGAAAATACCTGTAGTTCATCCGTTATAATGGGTGAAACAAAACCTTGTTTTATTTCCTTCATTTCTGAACACCCTGTGGTGAATTTAAGGCGGAATATTTGATCATTCAGTTTTAATTTGAAGTGTGACCCTTTCTTAACAAAATGTTTCTTGATATACGTCAGTAATTGATTTAAAAAAAAGATACACATTTTCAAAGTGTTTCATTTTTTCAATTTTTATATCAATTTAGAACATTACAATACCTTATCGACCTTATCGATAAACAAACATTTGAAAATGAATAGCGTGTATTTCCACCTCGCTTTCTCATTACTTCTACCATACGATGTGGCATACTTTTAATGCATTTACGAATTGCTTCTGGGGAAAGCAACAATTTCTGTTAATGCAGAACAATGCTAGGCCTCACGTTGCACGGGTTGTAACAGAATACTTTTAAGAGGCGAATATTCAACGATTCGTGTGGCCAGCCAGAAGTCCGGATTTAAATCCAATTGAACATGTATGGGATATGCTAAGTAGACATCGGCAGCCGAACACCTTGCCCGATTTACGAACGGCCTTTCTTGAAGAACGGGAACATATTCCCCCAGAAGCAATTCGGAAATGAATTGAAACTATGCCACGTCGTATGGTAGAAGTGATGATAAAGCGAGGTGGAAATACACGCTATTTATTTCAGATGTTTTTTTATGTTTACCAGTCGATAAGGTATTGTAATGTTTTGAATTGTTATTAAAATTGAAAAAACGCAACATTTGAAAATGTGTATCTTTTTTTTTAAGCATATACTCACGTAAATCGAAAAACATTTCGTTAAAAAAAAGAGCACACTTCAAATTGAACCTGAATGATATCAAATTTTCCGCCTCAAGTTCAGCACAAGGTGTTTAGAAATGAAGGGTATAAAACAAGGTTTCGTTTCACCCTGTATAACAGATGAACTACAAGTGTTTTCGAAAATTAAATTTCAGGATAATAAAACAAGACCCAATACTATACATAGTGAAAATTTCAACAAAATCAGAGAACAACCAAAAGAGATACAGGGTGTTGAATTTGACAAAAATTTTACCTGTCCGGAATTCATTGAAGGGGAGTGTATTATATGAAAAGAGAAAATACATTGTTTAATCAATGAATTAATTTCTCGAAGTTCATTAGATGTCACCACCATTACAAAGAAATCGTATGTTGACAAGAAACCCATTAGAAAATAAAATTGAAAACTTGAAACAAATCAGACTTTATTAATGAAATTTCTTGAAAAAAATTGGGACAAACTCAAAGAAACTAGAGATAGAATATCAAAAAGAATTTCTTCTTGCATTGTAGAACCTAGTGGCTTATTTTATAGGCAACTGTATTTTGTACCTGATAAGAAATTTCGTCGATATATCAACATTTCAATGTTGATATATCGAGTTATGTTATGTTATATTTAGGAGTTTGGAACTGTTATGTTTCATTCATAGTTTTCTCAAAATTTTATACAATATTCGTTAACTTCTTTTGGTATTCTCACAATATTCATTACTACAAAGTATTTAATTTTTATTGGCTTAAAGTCAAGAAAACAACAAAACTTTCGATATAAATTCAGTTTTTTGCTTGCACGGAAATATTAAAAGTAATAATATCTCTTCTCATTGTTTATGTCTCTTCAGAGATACTCTCAAAGGGTACTGATTTAAAAAAATCTTACTGAATGACTCAATATTCGTATAGAAGTATAGGGAAAGGTTCCTACTGTGAAAATATAGCCGCTTCATTAACATTGTTTCTATCACCGAATTTTAAACTGCTAAACAGCTGCCGCGAAGTTCTTTGCAATTTCGGAGAAAATTTATCATGATAATATAGTTTGTCATTTTTTTACAAAAATAAATAACTTGATACCACAGTTTTTTCAGTAATTTTTCCGGGGCTATCGAAATTTCAGTGCCGCTCCAAAATATTTTGAAAAATATTTTTTTTTCAAATAAAACCCTAGTCTACTATGATTTTTTTCAGAACTGTTCACAATACAGTTTCACAAAACATATCATAAAACTTGATATTATACAATTCTGAGGTTTCTAACGCATTTAGAAATCATAAGTTATAATTATATTATCATACAGACTCGAGGATTGTTTCTCGAAACTTCTTATTTCTAATTAAAACAGGATCTGTTAACAAAATCACAGTTTCCACGGAATTGAGGAGTTTTACTACTATGTACTATGAAATCTGACCACCCTGTATGCTTGTGGCGGATATCGACTATTCTCCCTACAGATTCTGGAGCAGATTTGCTGAGAATCGGACAGCCTGAGGAATAGAAATCTAAAACAGTTGCTGAAGGTCAATTAATAAACGCAGGATCACCATGAACATCCTAGGAACAAATTACATAGACAATAAGCAAATAAATGCTACATAGAAAACTACGATGTGAGCTGGGGCCAATATCACTAATTGCTCAAATTATATTATTAATTTTTTTAAATAATTGTCCCATTCACGTGTTGGAGTTACTCGAATAATAAAATAATTGATCTTCATAATATGTAGAAAAAAGATAAAATTTTAGGACATAGGTAGTACCCGTAGTACTTACAATGATAACGTCTTTTTCAGAATTAACAGGGAAACTTACTTTTCATCAACAGTTTCGAAATATCCTACTTTTGGCAACCAGTAACGAAAAGTAAAACGTCGACAAATTTTGAAAAATTTCATATCATATGTCAAAAAATCTTGCAGATGGAAGAAATCGATTCATTTTTGTTGAACTTCTTCAAGATCACGAGTTACTCGAGTAGCCGCATACCATTTGCCAAAATAGAGACTTCAAATTAGGCCGCACGTCTGGAGATCAATCCCATATCAAATTGCGACGCTAATCCTGGATTTATGTCGGGTCGCACACACCGTGTAATCACCGTACCTACTAAAGATGTCTGCTGTTGCAATTAACCCCGAGGTATATCTTGTCTTACATATCTAATCCTGCTATAAATGGGAACGTAAAACAGTTTTTCCTCCGACCGAAAGGGATACATTTTAGCAAAACAAAATTCAAATTTAGTTTAATTAGTTAAAAGCGGATGCAGAAATAATAAATTTTAACTGACCGAAAGGGTATAAGTTGGTATGGAGCGTTTCCACGTACCACAACATTAACCGTGCTCGTAAAACGCACTTTATATCCGTTTTATGGCGTTTGTAAAATATTGCATTTCGAGCATAATATATGCACTCGGATGTAACGTCGGCCAGACACACAGACAGAGAGTACGGGGATGGACACACAGGGCGAAGCGGTCCCCAGGGACCATATCGGAAGAAAAGATTCAATCCGGGAAGAAATAATCTAGATCCAATTTGATTTTTTTCTTAATTTTCGTTCAATATATGTATGTATGAAGATAAACTAGTGAAAATCTAGATCATCAAATAAACTGGAAGAACGTGCTGTCATCGAACCAGCGCAGGAGGTAGACCGCTTTCTGAGTTAATACTCGTCATGATAACGCCTTCGTCGATGACAACCTAAATGATTTTCATAGTCCATGCTTGAACGGTATTTAATTTGCCTAAGAATGATAAGCCGTTATGTTTTTCGAAAATTTATTGCTTTATATGATTTATGTTGACATTATGTTTTTTGTATTGCATTTTTTTTTTCATTTTTCGTTGACTTACAACTTTTGTACAGTTGTTCTAAGAATGAATGGTTCAATGACTTATTGCATGTTGTGGAGATGGCCAAAATTTCATTGGACTATATTTCTAGTAATATACCGGCTGAGTCTTCGACTTGTATATATATATTTTAACGGGACATTCCCGAAGTCAAAAGAAACACTTTTTGTCTCTACCATTTCTTCCGATTCGACTCGGTTAGAAAGATACAGGCTGTTGAAAATCCATGAAAAAATGTAATTTTCGAATATATCTCGTGAACGATTTCATCGAATGTAATGATTTTCAGAATATAGGTTCTCATTAATGAGGCAAATCTTTTACGGATACAAAATTTAACTCACATGTTTTATTTTTTTCGTTATGACCAATATATACCATTCCATTCCATAATTATAGCAGAAATTCTATAATCCCGACCCTTGGAAGTGAATTGAATGTCATTCAATGAATATTTGTCCATTTTGGAAAACAAATGTATTTTTCGTGAAATCTGTTGAAATGCGCACCCTTCAAGTAATTAATGATTTAAAAGAATCTATATCAGCGAAATTAAAAAAGTTGGTTACTTTGGCAGAATATAATTCTGTTCAGAAGATTCGCAGAATTAAATTTCTGCCACATTTTCTCGAAGGTTCAGGTGTTAGATCTAATGCTCGGAAAAATTTTAGTGTCATATTTCCAGGGGTGGCATAGCTGATTATGAAAGTTTAAGATGGTTTTATCTTTTTATCTAGGCTGAATCAGAAAAAATGCTATACGAAAAAGTATTTCTTTTGACCTCAACAATCTATGGTTTGTATTAATGTAGGCTATCGGTCTTTATCACAGTATAATAAATGAAGAATTATCGTTAGGAATGATCAGAATTAAATAATTATTCAATTAATTAATTAATTATTTAATTCTGGTCATTCCTAACGATAATTCTTCATTTATTAATCTATGGTTTGAATATATGTACAGAATTGTAACACTTTTAGGCATCTGTTGGATTAAGTATACCTAATATCATATTTAATCAATTTCGACTGCAGATGAGAAAATGGTCTCTTTATAGGCTGCTATCTGAATTGTTTTGTCAAATTAATAAACACGGGAATAGAATTTTTGTCACTCCTCTGAACTTGTTATAAGGATAAAAAATCTGATGAGAATTGTTTATTGTCATTCCAACCTGAAAAGCTAGAATTCAAGAAACTTCTTCATGAAACATTTTATAATGATCGAGCAAATCAAAAGTAATTCACCATCATAATTCATGTCGACAATAATGACAATAATTCATTGTATATTGTCGATTCTCAATGTATGAATTCAAGAATATTCAGTTAAGAAAAAAATCAAATAGACAAAATCAATATTCAATTCCACAAAACCCCTATGAATTAATAATTATTTCAGAAGAAAAGAGTTGAGTTTACAAGCAGATCACAACAAACTTGGGGTACTCACAGAAGATAGTCGAAGTGAAAGCCACTTACGTTACGTGGAGTTTGGAGTGCTGAAAATACGCGGATTAGTAACAAATTCTCTGTAATAACCTCAACTACAGTTTCCATTTTCCAATTGCCCGTTGTGATCATTGTATAAAAATAGAGTTAATTTTTTTTATGGGTACTCTGGATCTTTTCATGTAGTAAAAATTTATAATATAATTTTTGTAAAATGGCCTGGCCGTATAAATAAATGAATAAGTAAATGCAATACAATGTCTGTGATGGCAGCTCGCAAATACATCGCGATCGCAACTTTAACCTAGGTAGGTAAAGGTATTTATCTACCCCTAGTCAATAATTTATTCATTACTCAACTGCTTTTGGGCAATTAATAGTGTCTATAAAAAAAAAACGACGTGAGTTATAATAACTCACTGCTATTACTCACTATGGTACGTCAAAAAAAGTTCATAGAATAATTGACGAACCGAATATCAAGAGAGTTTTGTGCAAGGGAGCAACTAGGATTACATGTCGGGTATAGAGGAGGGGGGGGTCTGCATTAACATGCATCTTTTTCGTATGATCGAAAGTCTCAATTTTTGTATAACAAAAATTTGTTTCGGGGGCCCCTTGGCTCCCCCCATGGGTACGATACTGGTTTTGTGCTTTTGTACAAGCTGGTTGGCCGAATGGGAACGTTCCATTTTTGTTATTGAGGGGGGGTCGCTTGAATAATTTTGACGATTTCAAATTAAGTTGAAAATTTTTCCTCTGTACTTTCATATCTGTATATATTGGTATAGTCGTAGATAAAGTATAGTATTTAACTCGCAGTAATGCTTGATGAATTACAGCAAACTTCATATGCGTGAGTTATGACTTACATTACCGCTCGTTGAATAATATATTAATTTCGTAACTTCGTACATTGTTGATTTTAAACATGGATTGTGAATTAGTTTGACTCGAGATAAATCTCGCAATAATCATACTTTATGAACAAAATGAAAGATTTTCGTCATAAGCAACGCACAAAAAGAACTGAAATCCAAAGAAAAACATTTTCATGTAATATATTGCCAAGACGAGGCCGTATTTTCCACATTGTCAAAAAGTTATCAGATCTCATGTAGAGCCAAGCTGCTAACTCTACACTCTTCAACGTCACAATTCCTTATTCCACAAACTCTATGCCTTGGTCAAAATAAGTGACTTGGCCGTTTCGTAACTACAAGAACTATTGTGTAAAAAAAAGTTATGAACACCGATATAAATTTATTATATTTCAGGCTTTCACGACCGGATATACTGACATTCAGAGAGAGTCTTCCGGGCTTATTGGCCCGGGGTCTATTAGGAATTATTTCACCTAACGTTTCGCCCACAACTGCGGTAGGCATCTTCTGAGGATTCTTGGTCTGAGGTTGTAGCTCGACCGCTGAATTTCCGAAAGTGATGCTGGATTCGATCGGTTTGCCCAACTTATACCCTGATCATTGGCGGGAGAAGGTAGGTTTACGTGCGTGATGTTGATTGGTCCATCGCTCCCACTTCGTATTGGCTTGATTTTGGTCTTTTCCAACACCGGCAACCATGCGTTATGTACCAAAGGAGTTTCTTCCCTTCTGTTCATGTTGTTCTTATGTTTTTATATCTCAATGGCTTCCATGTTCATCCTAGGATAGAAACTTTTGATGTTAGAAATAGCCTCTGCCTTTGAGAAAACAATATTGTGTCCATCTGTTAGAGCATGTTCCGCTTGTGCGAATTTTTCTGTCTGATTGAGTCGACAGCATCGTTCATGGTCCTTAATTCTCGTATTGATACTTCGCTTCGTTGTACCAATGTAGACATTGCCGCAGTCACAAGGTATTCGGTGAATACCGGGTTGATAGAGTGCGTCGACTTTGTCTTAGGTAGTTCTGATTATTTGGCCAAGTTTTTGAGTTGGCTTACAGACACAGTTTCCATATTGTGCCACTATAGTATTCTACCAATTCTATCGGTGACCTCGGGGATATATGATATGATAAATCTCCCATTGGGGTGAGTTGTGATGTGGATGTGTTATCATCACGTGTGGAAAGTTTTGGTCTTATTGACTTCTGAATTTTTTCAGCATTTTATCCGTTTGCGACGTTCAGACGTTGTAGATGTTCAAGTTCATCCTCCAGAAATTCCGGCTCGCACAATCGTCGGGCTCTCTCTACGAGGGTATAACTCCTCGTTTCTGTTGCGGATGATGATTGAACTGCTTGTGTAGATACATGTCAATGTGGGTTGGTTTTCCATTAACCCTGTGTCCTAGCTTCTCATAAGGCTTTCTAATAACCAAGGCGATTGTGCGAGCCGGAATTTCTGGAGGATAACTACAGAACGTCTACTGAATAAAGAAAACAAAAAAAAGATTTTTGCTTATTAAAACTTATTGTAGTATTGATGAGTTACCCAGTCTATTTCTTTCATTATGGTATATCAACTGTAGATTTATGACCTGTCCTATACATTCCTTGTAATGTTCATTAGACCAATGAAATAAGATTATTATTGTTTTTCGAGCTATATATTTCAGACTCTCTGACAATTTCGGATTTTTCAATTCCTCCTGAAATGCAAACTTCCCTGGACGAATCGCCCTGTGTAAGACGAACGTACACCTAAAGCGCCTGAGAGATCTCGAAGTTCCCCGATCACCATGTTATATGGTCTTCATTAACCTGAGTCCAAGAATGATCTGGCAGCTAAAGTGAAAAGTTTCAGTCCTCGCCGATCGTCGTAAAATCATTAATTAACCACGAGCTGGCGGCTGTCGGCTCGGCCGAGCAATTAGCCGTCGATTCTCCACGTCCCTGACTTCATTCTCGTGAGATTAAGGCGGAAAATCGAGGTGGTAGCGAGGTGCGCTCGGACCTCGAGAACGTGCTACTAAAGGCCAAAATGTTGGGACTCTCGTTTAATTATATTCCGGCAGATGAAAATTCGGTGGTTTGTGCATGAAGAAAGGAGGTTTTTCCTGGCTGTGGTCTGGCTATTAACTCACTTCGTGAGATATACAATTTGGGCGATTTGGTTGTTTTCATATTGAACTGGAACACCAGAGAGAGTTTGTATGAAGAAGAGGAATATGTTGCTGTTCTGCAAAACAAATTGAGAGATATTATCCTGAAAGTTTTATTGAGGTTTTTTCTCACAGTTTCTGAAAAAAGAATTGATTGGAAAATTTTTATACAGGGTGAGTCTTTGACTTGTGCATATATTCAAACTGTAGATTCCTGAGGTCAAAGAAACACTTTTTCCATCTTCCATTTTTTCTGATTCATCTTCGTTGAAAAGATACAGGCTGTCGAAAATCCATAAAAAAATGTATTTTTCAGTTATATTTCGCAAACAAATCGGTCGCATGAAGTGATTTTCGTAAACGTGATTGATCTATCTCCAACACAAAAGTCCACTTACATCCGGCAGTTTCTCAATTATGACCATAACATTCCATAAATTCACCAGAAATTCAAAGAGTCTAATTGTAAATATGTAGTAAATTCAATGTGATGAGATGAATATTCATTCATTTTGGAAAATAAAAATATTCTTGATATTTTCTTGTGAAACCCGCCGTTCACCAGTAATTCCATATTGAAAGAAAAAAATTTTCTGAGAAATTCCATAAATTGGGTACTTCGGCTGAATGTAACTCTGTCGAAAATATGCACAGAATTCAATTTTTGCTAGGTTGTCACGTTGCAAATCATCACGTTCAAATCAGAGAATTTATGTTCTGGAAGGACAAGGTTATTATGAATGGAAAGGGAAATTGAGCTCACCTCTACTTCTTCGATTTACATCCTTATTTATTCGAGCAAATTTACACACTTCTTTCTGAATACCTAATGCTTCAGGAAAGTTACATTTTTTTAAAGGGGATTGTTCGTTAGAAGCCCTAACTTTCCGTTTTCATTAAAAGCCAGAGTGAATGCTCCACCATGAGAAAATTATGTTGGTGTCTCTGGCACCTCCATCGGAATCTCAAGATACACTTAACACACGCGATCACAATTCGGCCACATTATTCACAAAACTGCTGTTAACAACGTTTTAATTGAAAATCACGATACCATTAATTCCCAATTTGAATTGTTTGTCGATCACTCTATACGAAACAACGATCAACATAGAAGAGTCGCGATAAATCTGCCTTGTCAAACTTAAAATTTTTTTCTTTTCATTAAATTATGAAGTATATCAGACCTAATGATGAGTATCTTCTGAAATGTTAAGTCAAATCTTAGATAACAAATTATCCACAACAGTGTTATAATTGAAAAAACTATCAAAATACAATGACATTTGATCATTAAGTGTTGAGTCTATGCACACTCTATTAATAATAGGTCTATGATCAATGGTTACGGAGTTCTAATTCTAACTGGCAATCTTCAGCTTAGCGGTGAAGTTCAATTCAATGACATTCGTTTATGTTTGGAAATGAAAGGTTCTGATTCTGTTGGAGAACCTCAGAAAATTTCATAAACCACGATAAAAAATGATTACATACTGAAGATATAGGTGATGAATACTTCATTAACAATAATGGAAAAGAAATCAAAAGAAGAATATTCAACATTTGCCGCTAACGAATTTCTGTATGAAGTATAAGTATTCTTTGCAGGTACATTTTATACATTCGGTAATTATTCAGAACTAACAAAATCGTACTTCATCTTTCGTCGAATAGGATTGAAACAGTAAGTTGACGCTTGTTTTTATTGTACAGTTGGTTATTATTTCCAAGTTTTGAATGGCAGGCATATATTATATCTATGACTATGATATCCAGGAGTGGCATAGCTCATTATGAGAGTTTAAAATGGCTATATCTCTTTTTCTAGGCCGAATCGGAAAAATAGTAAAGAAAAAAAGTGTTTTTTTGACCTCAGGAAGCTACGGTTAAAATATATGTACAAGTCAAAGACTCACCCTGTATAATAAATGTATATGAAAAAGGCCCCTTCGTAAAACTTTAGCAGTAGTTCGTCAAGGGGCTCAATCTGTATGAAAAATTGTTATATATATGTAAACAAAGAGAAAACACGATGAACCCTAAAGCGTTACGTTTCGGACTCTCTCGTCAGACAAATTATACAGAGTGACTCACGGTCGATGGTAGGTTAGACGTTTACAGAGAACAGAAAGCAAGAATTATTTGAAATTTTAGTTTCTCATAAAAGAACAACTGCTCTATCGATCTAAACTATTTTTAGCGCTGTGGTGTTGTCAAAAAGTAGTGACTACTTTGTTATTTCAAATGGCACACCCTGCATACTATTGCATTTTCCTATTTCTCGTTGTAACATGATTATTCTGGTATCCTTTTCTTTTTCTCATCTTTAGTGGTTCCTGAATAATTATATAATTTCCTCTTTTTATGTGCAACACATACCTTTGATTAAACATCCATAACTTCCAAACTGAAAATCTTAGGAAGCTAAAATTTCGAATGAAGATTACCAAAATTCTATGCATCAAGCCTTTTTTACACAGGATCATTGTAAATATAAAACGGTTGTACGTGCATTTTTTCTAATGCCCTGTATATTTTGGGAATTTCTAAAGAGAGTAGAATTTCCTTTCAAATTATATATCAAATCCCTATACCTGCGTTGAACTGAAATTTCATAGTTGCGCACATTTTATAGTTGCGATCCTCCTAAAACTGCTGACCAAATCAAGGGTGAAAATAAGCAGTTCATACATATTGAATTCTGCTGATTGCTATGATTTTCTGATGATGATTATGTGGTAAAAACCATCAACCAAGCTACCGCACATTGCACTGGGGCAGAGAATTATTCGAAATGGTCCATGATGCATGGGGTCATCGGACTGGCCTGCTAGATCACTCGATCTCAATCCCCTTAATTTTCACTTGTGGGGTGATTTGAAAAGAACAGTGTACAGGAGACCAATATAGAACAAAAATTACCTCCTCCAACGAGTTGAAACTTCTTCCGAAAAAATTGATGCTATTGAGATAAGGAAGGCAACAACTGAATCACCGAGTATACGGATTCTAAAAAGTCTGGAAGTCGACGGTGGCCATTTCGGACAGTTATTGTGTTTTCGACTAATGAAATTATTTCTGATATAAATAATATAAACTTCATTTCCTTCAAAATTTTACTTGAAAAGATATTTCTTTCCATTACAATTTTAACTTTTCTTATTCGTAGTATGGTGAATAATCGAATGTAATGTTATCAGCACACTAACACTTTGTTCTTTCCTCAACAAATCAATCCAAATACGATACACTCCCTAAGAAGAATTCGCCAGATTATTGGTTTCTTCCAACAAAATACAAGTCGACTCCTTAATTTTTGTTTTACAACCATCAGGTTTCCTCATTGGAATTGTTCGTGTTATTCTCGTTTGACAAAATGGGATAGGAAACCCTAAAAAACATTCGAGCAAATGCATGATATATTTCAATTAATATCAGAGATTAAATTTCTAGTTTTTCACTAGTACCGCTGAATCGTTATATGAACATATTGGGATTAACTTATTATTTGATGGCTTTTACCACATAATCATCAGCAAATCATAGCAATTCTTAGAGTTCAGGCTTGACTTTGTTGGCAGTTTTATGAGGATCGCAACTAGGAAATGTGCGCAACTATAAAATTTCAGTTTAACGAAAAATCTTACAACCTATGTATAGGGATATGATATATCATTTGAAAAGAAATTATATTTCCTTTCAGTAATTCCCAAAATATGCAGGCATTCCATTCGAAAAAATTCACTTTCAACCGTTTTTGTATTTCCCGATAAGCTATAGAATTTGAAATGGTCCTGTATGAAAACAAGCATATTTCGTAACACGTGCATGATGCATAGGATCTTGGTATTCTGCATCCAAAGTTTAAGCTTCCTAAGGTTTAATCAGAGGTATGTTTTGCTTAAAAAAGAGGAAACTATTCATTTACTCAGGAACCACTGAAGATGAGAAAAAGAAAAGGATACCAGAATAATCATGTTACAACGACCAATAGAAAAATGCAATAATATACAGGGTGTGCCATCTGAAATAACAAAGTAGTAACTACTATTTTAAATCGATGGAGCAGCTGTTCTTTCATAAGAAACCAAATTTTCAAATAATTGTTGCTTACTATCCACCGGGAATCACCATGTATATTTCATTCAACTGCAACTTCTTCGGAATATTTTGAATTTTGAATAATAAAACTTTCAGGATAATACAAAGACCGCCCAGAAAATATTTCAATAAAATTGAGTGCATTTTGGTCCTTGATAGAAATAACTTTCTTGTTCATAGGGCGTGGGTCAATGGTTCTCGATTCGCCGATAACTCTTTGAATTTCGTACTAAGAGAATCGTTCAAATTTTTATATGTCATATGTGATTTGTGACTCTGCAGGATGGTCCGAATGCCACTCTGTTTTTTTCAAATGAAAATGGCCAGTTTTTATGTCATATCCATAATCTGAATGAGTTTCTAAATACTTTACTTTTTCATCATATATATGTGGTAGGGGAGATCAGGGATGGTTGACTATAGGAATAGGTTGACTTACCTCTTCTCTTCTTTCTTCTTCCGATGCAATAGCCTTGAGCCAACTAGTATCAGAAATTGTTCGGTATATTCAAGAATAGAATTGCGAAACCTTCGCTATGATGTGTCACTCGAACTAAAAATATGTTTGAGATCAATTTGATTTTTTTTCGAGTCATAATAAACTATTGTTTCCATAAAAAAAATCCAACTTTATGTTATAGCTCAGCAATGAAACCTCTTGGGAAAAAACTAGTAGGCCACTGGATTCCTATGAAAAAAGTTTCTGTAAGAAATCCTTGAAATTTCATTTTTGGCCTATAACTCAAAAACAAAAACAGGTAAAGGAATGCATTTCATGGCTTATCAGTTTCCCAAAAAAAAACCATAATGTGTCATTCATTTTCCTCTATCCCTTTCGGTTGAAAAGTTCTAGTTCATCAGGTATCACCAATTTTGCCCACCCTATACACTGTGTCCGATTCTGGTTGAGACTGTACTGTATCTCAGCTATTATTAAAGATAAAACATGCAGTTTTTGCGACCCTGTATAATTTTTCTGAAAAATTTCTGAAACCATAACCAGAAGCAACTACTTTTGTTCCTGAAATGCAGGGCGAAAACGAAAATCTTCACTTTTACAGACGTTAATAATTCTGACTCCTTATATGTATAAGACAGAAAAAAATTTGAACTGGTTAAAATAGATATTTTCACATGAAAGTCAGTGGTATCGTTGAATTTTTTTCTAATGGTTCGTTATTGAAATAAGGCACAAACTTCGTATATTTCGAATGGAACACACTTTATATTTTGACGTCAAATTTCTTCAATTATTTTGCTGAATACATAGATGTATCACAACACCATCTTCAAGAAATTTCAGTTTCGAAAATCAGAAAAATCCATATTTAGGTATGTTTGTTTTTTAGATAGTATATCATGAATTTTCTCAACACATGCATTTAATTATTACTATTTCAAACCGACTCTGATTTAAACCTATTCATTCAACTACATTTCAATTATAAACTCAAAATATAACTCTTCAATATAAACTCAAAAATTTTGAAAACCAGGAAAAATATTTATTTCAATATTGAAATTATTTCAGGCATGTGTGGAAGAATTCATGGCCTACTATGAAAAACAAAGATACATATGGATTTTCCTTAAGTTTGAAGCTAAAATTTATTAAAGATGAAGTTGTGATACATCAATGTACATATTCAGAAAAATAATTGCAAAAATTCGAAATTGAAATCCACAAGGTTTTCCATTTGAAAAATTCCAACTTCGTGCGTAATTTCAAAAACGGTGCTCTAAACAATAATTTCCACCACACCACTGACTAGTAGAAATATCTATTATAAGCAGTTAAAATTTTTTTTCTGATATAGTGCCTGAGAAATAATAATATCTCCAAAAGTGAACACTTTCGTTCTCGCCCTGCATTTCAGGAAGAAAATTAGTTGGAATATTTCTATTTGGTGATTTGAAAGTTTTCAAAATCACCCATAGATGATCGGGAAATCCTCATGTCTCAATCTTCAACAATAGCTGAGAGACAGTGCAGTCTCAAGCAAATTGGGCTACAGTGTACAGTCATCAAATCAACAACCTATTTGCTGATAGTACCTCAAATTCGATATATAAACTTGCTGAGTTTCGGAAACTAATGTTCAGGCTTTCACCATGAATTTCTGCGGAATTCAACAATCTGAGATGTACCGAGGGGAACTAAATGCGAGGCCAAAACGAACAACCAACCAACCATTCAATTCTCGTCGGTCCACACACCATAATTTCCATGTGTGAGTAGCTACCGATATTCCTGAACTTCCTGTTTATGTTCAGACCCCGTTGCATAAGGAATGAGGCAAAGGTACATTTTGTTCATTAGCAAATCATAAAATTTCATGACTATCTAAATGTTATGTTATGATATTTAAACACTGCTATTTATTTAATCAATTGCGAGCTAAATTCACTGGGGAGGTTCAGGATGATAAATATTATGCGGTTTCTCCGGAGATTATATACATTTACTGATTATTGGAGGAAAGAATGGTAGGTAATTGATGGGTAGGGTATCATCACGGAAATTTTCAGAGAATAAATAAAAGGCTACCATGAAAATTGGACGGCTCCCTTTGTTCTGTTTCAGATTCGTGTCGGTTCATTTCAAGAGGCTAATTTCTACTCATTTTCCTCATTTCTCATGAGGATTTCGAGGAAAGTATTTCAGAGAGCATGCATTTTTTTATTTATGACCGCAATAATTCGAATCTTCATCACATCTGGTACCACACATGAAGGTGATTAACACAATCCTGTTGATTTGGATTTAAACATGTAATTTCAACATAAATACTCAGTTCTATTCATTCTGGTTTCCTTATCTTCACAAATAAATAAAAATGAAGCTTCAGCTTTTACATTGAAATGAAAAAGCGACTTCGGGTGATATTCAGCAACTATGTTCCACGAAAAAAGAGAACATGACATTTATACAGTTGTTGTTTTCTATCTCTTTTAATTCAGGATATGTAGTACTAAATCCTCGAAGTTTGACCACAGTTTAACACCTTATACTGATAGAAATGAAAAGTTCTGTTTCTTTGTCATGGATCCCATAATCAGAACCTAACCAAGTAATAATCAAATCAACTTCGAAGTATACTCTTTCCATGAAGAAAGATGGTTTGCGCAATTTCGAGTTGTTTGTCCATTACATACTCGATGCAAATTTAATACTTATATGATTTTCACATTGATGCCATCGTTAGAACTGAATTAAATTGAAATTGGATCAAACTGCAAACTAAAGCTATGAAAAAAAAAAGAATCATCAAAGTCAATTCATCCGGTCGAATGTTCTGAGATAACAAACAAAATAAAATTTAAAAAAAAAAAAAATTCAGTAGAATTGAGAACCACTTCCTCTTTTTTTAAGTCGTTTTATAATGCTCCTAAATAAATTCTCCCAGATTGGTTCTAGAGGTGTTCATTATTAGAAAACAATTTTTCTGTACTGATTTGCTCCTCACTACAATTTGTAAGGAGCAGTAGGAAAAATTGTTTCCCAACAATGAACAATCTTCAAACCAATGTGTTTGAATTTATTCAGCAGTATTATGAACCGATAAAGGTGGTGCTCAATTCAACTGTATGTTTTTTTCATTTTATCAAATCAGTACAAAAAAATTGTTGCCCAACATTGAAGAAACAAGATAACTTTGAACTATCAAACTGGTATTGACTCAAAGTCTACTGTGGGTTTCACAAAACTTTTATTGTCCGATCAAAAGAACTCAAGTAAATTCTAATATGATTTGAAATTTGTTAGACTTGATTAGGCAATTAATTAGTAAACATACCTTATTAGATATAGATTGAAATTCATTATGAGAGGTGCCTGCCTCGGTGCCTGCATTTTTCACGTTTTCCAAGATTCTCTTTTCCATACTCTGGAAAAAAATCAATTATGAAAATGAAAAAAATATACCTTATTATTTGCGAATGAAGGATACATTCGTATTTAAAATTTTCAATGCTGTTCCTGTTCCTG
This sequence comes from Hippodamia convergens, assembly GCA_038502775.1. Lineage (NCBI taxonomy): Eukaryota > Metazoa > Arthropoda > Insecta > Coleoptera > Coccinellidae > Hippodamia > Hippodamia convergens. The sequence continues at coordinate 31,455,027 of CM076607.1, read as the reverse complement.
ATTCAATTTTCAATCGGTCAAAACTGAAGTTCAGATCAATGGCGAATATTGAAAATTAATGAGGGAATTGACTCCATTTAAATATTCCATCAAAAATAATATTATAATATAACTACATTTTTATTTTTCAATTTTATTTTCCGCCCACAAAAAATTGCGGATTTGGTGATACTGTATATCCCGATATCCTCCCATGATATATTTAAAACGAAAAGATAATATGTATCAGAAATTGTTTTGTGTGCCATTGTGTAATTAAAAAAAAATCATTAACATAAAACCTGTGCCTCTGGAACTTTCACATTTGTGTGAGAACGTGGAAATAAACGCACAATAACATCAAAATAATGCCGTTTCAAGCTTTGCTCTTCTCAGTTTCATGATGATTCTTTTCAGACTTTCAGTATGTCGTGCTAAAACTTTCAAATCAAAGGTCTGTCAATTGTCAAAAGTACAAGTTCATTTCATCATTTACTTCAATTCGCGAATGCAGAAGCTAAGAAGCTTAATCTTTTTGAAACAAACGTAGACAAAAAAAATGTCGCCAACTTTTCGTTACACAGAGCGTTTAACAAGCAAAATAAATATCTGTTCATCTGAGTGACTGAAATAACTATGAATAAATGATTGAGACTAATATTTAATTTTCTGAATATCTAACTAACCACTTCTTCAAAAAACACCAGAAAGAAATAACAAATCGAATTGTGAACAATATTTTTAAAAACTGAATAATACAATATAATATAAAAAAAAATCAATTCTGGATCGAATATATATTACGATTTAACGAATTTTAAAAAATGTCACAATTTATAATTTTGATCGTACTTGAGTTTGCCGTGTTATATTAAGGATTACACAAATTACAAATGTCACAATTTTACTGTTATGGGTTCAAAAGAGATGCACATTCATGAATATGCCATATTTTTGCGATATGATTCGAATGGCTACAATTGTTTAATGTTATTTATTAATAACCGACTGGATATTTCGTGATTTCGTAAAGAAACAAAATCCTTCATCACTTCGGTAGTTAGCCTGTTAATAACTAAAAAATTTCCTAAAATTGACTATGAAGCGTTGAGATGACCGACGAGATTCTCAGATCTGAATATTAAATATTTATGGTAATAAGAGAACCTCTCATTATTATTCGAACCAATGACACATAATCTACCATAACAAATTGCACTTTTCAATATATAAATAAAATTTGTATTAAATGGAAAGCAAAGAGATAATCTTGAGAACCTTTAGATTAATGAACATAATTACAACGTAGATTGAAGAAGTTAATTATGAAATATCATTATTTCAACAATTATATAATTAAACGTCCGTATAATGAAAGATCAAGATGGTTTGACTAAGAGTTCACAATTGATTTAAACAACAGAGAGAAACCAACAGAGTAGAAAAATTGTAGGTATGGTATGAAATTCAACTCGAATTGACGAAGGAATATAGGAAGTTTGTTCTTTCTTGGCGTTTTGCTTGGGAATAGACGCTGAACGTAATAATTAATGAATTATTTGTAATAATTATATGAACAGATGATTACTCGAAATGGCTAATTATGAAGTTACCGAATAATTGCTATATATTAGGTTGTAAATGGTTGGAATTCATTGAAATGAAGATGATGGACTTAATTGCGACAGCAGAATTGACTAGGGTAATAGCTGGTAGAAGCGAATCAGGAGCTGCTGCAAGAAATTTTTATTCCAAGTGCAAAAAATTTTTAACATAAGAATTCTATGCATTATGCATTTCAATGAAAACAGTGTGAACAAAGTGTTGTCATCAAGTTTTCGAACGAAAAAATTGATATGCACAGTAATAGTTCAGGAAGATTTCGTTGTACAGACAAGAATTGAAGAAGCAATTTAAATGAATTTTTTCATAAGGTTATCAGTTAATTCAATTCATAATGTCGATACGTGGAGTGTTCAATCTGCCTGATTTAATGAACTTAATGATGATATAATCTTACTGTGAATGTACTTTTTGTTCATGATGCTTTCTCTTTGTCAAGGGGTGATCTATTGCACCAAAAAAGCAGATTTCAATTGAGTCATTATTGTTCATAAGGTCAAAAATTATATCCTGAATCGATGAGAAGTTGAATGAAATATATTATGCGAAAGCCCTGCATTTTTCTGAATTATTTGAGGGGTTTTCTCCCCCGGACTCTGGGATATAAATCAATTTGAAAAATGTTTTAAATAATAAAAGAAAGGCGCGTGCAAAAAATTTTGCAATAATTTGTCAGAGAACAATTAAAAAAATTTTTCTTGACAATGAAACAAGAAATAAACACTTCCAATTATCAAACTTTGTTAAGTGTCTATATTCCAATTCTTCATCGAACAAATTGTTCAATCAATGGATAATGATGAATCAAAAATGTTCAAGATTCTGAAGATTTTCATAAATTTGTCAGATGAATAAATCAGCCCTGAGAAATTAGTACACAGACTTCAAGTAGGAGGGCCTATTCAAGAAAGTTTTCTGATTAATTTTCATTCCAGAGACTTCGAGACAAAACTTTGAAATATTTCAGAAAAAAAATTATGAAAACGTTGTTTTCAAAATATCCTGTCAATTTAAGTAATGCAGTCCAACCTTCATATTCACTTGTCTAAGTTTTTTTAAGCAATTTCATCTTCTACAACACTAAACTAGCAAGTTAATTTATTCGTTGAATGATTCTGATATCGAATCGACTATAAAAAACCAATTCACTGTGAAGAATTGGTCTCATAACTGAACAAAATTATATGCAAATGAGTATATGAAAATAAGGGGTATAGTATATAAGATTTCACGCTCACCCTGTGATATGCATTGTGCCATCACAAAAAACAAATTACAACTATATGTTATACTTGTTATAGAAATAGCTCTGCAAGTAAACCTCTTCGGAAAAACATGAATCGCTACTGGATTGCTTTGAAAAAAGTATCTTTGTAATGTTTTCATTCCAACCTCCTAGCACAAACAGAAAAGAGCATAATAACTAAAGTTGAAATTGCCGAAATTACAATTTTGGCCTATAACTCGAAATCAAAAGAAAATAGAGAAATGCATTATCACTTTCCCTAAAAAAGACGACCGTAATGTGTCATTCATTTTTCACTATCTCTTTCTGTTGAAAATTTGTAGTTCATGTATCCCCAAATTTGCCTATCCTGTACAGAATTGGCTGGAATTATATCTGAATGAACTTATGAATGACTTGATTTTCCATTTCAAAAATTATATGTGCATTCTTTCAAGATCTGGAGGCAGATCTGCGTTAAAAATGATCAAAATATTCATGACAAAATTCGAAAAACGGTACAAGTGATTTTATGGGAGAATCATAAAAATTGACTGCGATTCATATCACAATAATATTTACATATCAGTTTTCTCCATTCTGGATGGAAATAACAACAGATAAAATTGAAATTTTTATGACCCCCATAAACCTTAAAAGTGTATTCCAATCAGAACTCCTATTTTTCTTGGTTCCTATTATTGAAACTTTTACGGCTCCATCAAAAATCAGTCAAGTATACATAACACTAAAGGAGAATTGTAATACCTGTCTTATCATTCGGATAGATTTAAAATAGAGATTCTTTCATTTCCTGAAATATATCTGGGACGACGGTGCCTCCGCCATTTTGCAACTATTTTTGTGAAATATCAACGACGAAATTCACGTGTAAATCTGAATGAAATGAAAAGTCTTGTGATTCTGTACTCTCCTTATCCAACAGCAAAAATTTTTATTATAATTCCATGAATCTAAGGATCCTTCAAACTTAAAAATCCTCAACACTTGACTGAAGGGTCCTTAATACAACGGCTAAATTCATGAACCTTTTGATATGAGATAGCGCCTTTCATGAAATTTTCAGCATAGGTTTTGAAATATTGGTGAAAGAATACATAAAAATAACATTTCATTTAAAATTCATGATGGAAAAATAACGTTAGTCCAGGTTCTATGTCGCACATCTTCAACCGCTCACAAAAAATTGTTCATCGTATTCAACATAATTCTTCAGCCCAGACGCTTTCCATATTTTTCTACAAGCGACTTCTAAGTCTAAAGTATAAGCTATGAACTCCATACGTTACTGGAAAGCCCATTTTTTCGCTATTCGCCAAGAATTAGCCACGAATGTCATGAAAAATAATTTCAAGTGATATACAGAATGTCTGAGAATAAATGCGAAGCACTTCGGGGACATTATTCCTAGCTAAGCAGGGGTTGTTCATATTCATTTGTTTCGAAATTGACCTCCTTCCCTAGAAATAGCGTTGGCTAGTTGACAGTTTTGAAATTTTTTTCAAGGGTTCTAAATAACTCCGAGTCATAATGAATGGCTCTAAACATAACGAAGCACTAAGTAGATATTACTTAAAAAATTTCTTTAGATCTTATAACTGTAGTAATATTACTTCAATCATTTCATTTTTCACGTGGAAAATTCTTTTATGGTTTCGCATTCAATTTTGGAGAAAAAGTCAGAATCAAATGTAAAAAATTCAAAAGTACTAAATGTTTCCCGGCTCTGACACTATTATCTACACTATTGAAACTACAAAAATATTGAAAGATTCAGATAGAGATTGAACAGATAGAATGATTAGAGAATTATTCTTTATAAAAAGTTCAAACTCTTGTTATAAAAGTATTTGTTTAGGACGATGTACTATCACTTATTACTCTTGTATCTGAAGAAAAACATCGTAACACTTATAATCATATTCCATCATTAGTCAAATGTCAGTGTCACTTTGTCATCGATATGCAGCGAACTAATTTCAGTGCTATATTTATGTTTTAATGCCTCTTACTATCACAAATCACTGCTAAAACTTTTGTGTATCTGTTGATTTCAATTTTCCAATCTACCAGCCCGATGTCTTACTTTTTTTTCGTTCTGTTAGTAATATTTCGTTAAACTTTATATTACTCACTTATTTCAAATATTTGGTTTGTATTTCCATTCAATTTATTCTTATCAACTGTACTCAACCCGATCTTCATCAATTTTTTTCTTCAGATCCTGTCAGTTGTGATTTTACTTTTCCACTCCACTTTTGTTCAATTTTTTTTCTATCTTCCACGAATTTGAATTGCCAATTCATCAGGTTCCTGGATCATTTCATTACAAATAAAACATCATAATTCACTCCTATTCAATAATGTATTCATTATTCAACTGCTTTTGAGCAATTAATAGAGTCTTTAAACAAACAGCGTAGGTTATACTAACTCACTGCTATAAACTGACTATGATAGATCAGAAAAGCTTCAAAGAATTTTTGAAGCACCGAATATCAAGAGAGTTCTGTGATTTTGTACAAGCCGAGTGGCCAAATGGAAACATTTCATTTTTGTTATTTAGGGGTGTCGCTCGAATAATTTTCAAGAATTAATTTTCATGCGTGTACCGATTTTTGAGCGAAGGGAGAGGTGCTCACATCAGTCGTTGTTCTTCGATCTGAGAATTCAGTAGGAATACTCATTTCTCCCACCATTCGACACACGTATTTTGTTATAGTCGTAGATAAAGTATAGTTTTCAACTTGCGGCAATGGTCATAACTCACTTGATGAATTACAGCACTCGCCTGCGGCTCGCGCTGCAAACTTCATCTGCCTGAGTTATGACTTACATTACCGCTCATTGAATAATATACTAATTGATTGAATTCATACTATAAGATTTTTCTATCTTTCACCTAATTTTCAACTCGGTATACTGACAAAAGACCTGCAACAGATTGATATTACTTTAAAATTGTGAAAATTGATAAATGGACTTCATCTTTGATAATTTTGAGTAGGCATTATGTGGAATGTATATAATAACTGTAAATTTTGAAACAATCTAATTTTCTAGGCAGGAGAAATTTATGCAGTTAATATATTATCCTTATATCGTTTTGTTGAATTTTGTAAGATATAAACAATTTTGTACTATAACGACAGTTTCATGTGTTTTTCAAATTCTGTGAATTATAAAAAAGAGCCAGCTAGATCGATTTCGAAAAAAAAAGTATATATTATGAACCACCCCTGTTAATTTCACTCGAGGATTCAAGATCTGAATTCCTACGCATTTATTAACATACACCCTGGCACTCAAAATATATTCTTTCCCGAATGAAAATTGATCTCTTCTGGCATTTTATCCCAGAACATCCCTGTCGTGTCATTATTGGCAGGGCAACTTCTCAAATTGACACCTCAATTCGTCTAACACTATAGTACATATTAACATTCCTGATTTCTCGAAAAACTTGATCAGAAACAGGAAAATTATAAAAGTGTATGGAATCGTAGTTTGCATTATGACAATCAACAACGCACTCAATTGATCGTGAGTTTCGTGCAGTCAATGTAATAAGCTATCGAATTATAAAATCAACTCAAATGTTTTCAGTATCGTCCAGGAAACAGAAATTTCAGCATCGCAGGTAACGCAGCAGATTTATGCGTTTTCGTTGTACTTATGATTTTGCTCCATATTGCCACGGAGGGCGCCACATACAAATATGCACAGTGCCTCCACAATCATGATAATAGTAAACAATTCATGTTCCAATTTATCTACGCCACGTTGTCAGATGAAACCCGAAGCGCATCGAAAATTTCAATCAAACTAAAAATGTAATAAACGCTAAACCCGAAAGATGGCTTAATGTAGAGCTAGCTTCGCTTTCGAATAAAACCTCCGGTCGATAAAATGGATCTCTGTAGAACCGTTGCGGCGCAGTGTTAAATGGCGGCGCTGCTAGGGATCCCGTGTTTTACGGCTAGTTTATGTTTTACGACGCCGTACACTGATGTATGCGGGAGAATGAAACTGCTGAATGTTTTTTACATAATAATTTCGTACTCGCATACCTACCGTAACCCGTTTTCCATACTCAGTGGAAAAAATTATTTTTCTTCGAGTTATACAGGGTTTTTCGCGATGGTTGATCAAACCCATCTCGTTTTGGACCAGAGTCGATGATTTTTGAAAAAAACATTGTGGGAGAATGAAATCCATTGAAAAGAGGAGCGAATGCAACAAAAATGAAATTTATTGAGTTAGATATCAATTGTTCTCAACATATTCCTGAAAACTTAATTTGGGTTTTCTCTCCCAGTCTCTGAAAAAAGAAACAATTAAGAAAAGTTTTTAAATAATAGAAGAAAGGCCCTTGCGTAAAAATTTGAGCAGTAATTTGTCAGGGGCCAAAACTTTACAAGAAGAAATTGTTGCCTTACAATGAACAAAAAGAAAACACTTTGAACTCTGAAGCGTAACGTTTCGGACTCCTTCGTCAGACAATTACTAGTTTTCATACTAAATCCATCCAAATTCGATCTATTCCTACTGAACAATTGGCGAGATTATTAGCCTCATCCAACAAAATACAAGCTAACCCCTTGTTTTTTCTTTTATAAATATCAGGCTCCGTCATTAGAATTTTTGTGCCATTCCAATCCATCATGTGATTGCCGGTATTGGAACACACATCATCTGCTATCTCAGATCTACCAATATCTCTATTTTTTATGTTATTCTCATGTTCACGTTTTCTTATTTCTGATGGTCTTGATGTTTCTCCTGTATCCGATTTTCCACACATACAGGGAATATTTTAAATACAATTCTTTTATTTTTGTTTCTCATTCGAAGGTTTAGTGTTTGTTAATAAAGATTTTAAATCATGTTTTGTTTTGAAAACAGTTCTTATGTTGAATTTAAAACCAATTCTTTTATCTGATTTTTTCTGAAAGTCCATGAACATAAGGAATCAAAGTATTGAAATTGGTTGTTCTTGACGGTTTGTTGTTGGTTCCTGATTGTTATTATCGTTTTGACGCAAAACTGTTCCCTCTAAATTTGAAATTGTTTTTTCATAGATATTCTTGAAAATACTCAACATCCAACTAATTTCATAGAAAAAACTAATATCATTTCTCCAACCTCATGATAAAAGATCTCTGAGTCTGGGAATTGAAAATGGTATTCATTTCGATGATTACTATTTTGAATTCATCTATGTTTCAAAAATGTTCTTGGTGTGGCCTCCGTAAAGGCAAAGAATTTTTCTTTTTTTTAGAGCTTTATCAAAAATGTCTTCAAAACAAAAGTTGTAGTTATTTAAATTCGCTACAAAAATAGTTTTCATGATTTCTTAGATACCGCGATTCTAAGAGTCACGTTATACATGATATGCACACATTTCCATGCCACCTGTGAGGTAATGCATCATATGAGATAGAAAAAAAATGAAAACTGCTTTTAATATATATTTTTACGTAAAAGTCAGTGGCGTACGTAAAAAAAAATTTCAGAGCACTGTTCGTGAGATTGAACATAAACTTGAAGTTTTTCGGAAGGAACACCCTATATATTTGAACGTCAAATTTTTCTATTTATTTTTCTGAATACATTGATATATCACAATCTAACCCTCAATAAAGTTGAGCTTCATACATCGGAAAAATCCATATTTGTTTGTTTTTTTAATAATGGGTCATGAATTCTTTTCCACACATGCATTAAATTAACTTTTTTATTTTGAGAGAATGTGACTAAAACTTTTTTATTTTAGTAAACTCAAACAGAAACTACAAATATCACTCTTGATCATAAACCTAAGATGTTGAAAACGGAAGAAATTACAATATTTATATTAAAATTTTTTTTGTATGTTAAAGTTTTGTGAATGTTTGGAAGATTTCATGTCTTACTATTGAAAAAATCAATATAAATAAGAATTTTTCTGATTTTTAAAATTCATTGAATGTCACGTTATGATATATCAATGTCTGCAAAAAAGTAAATGCAAAAAATTGACGTCAAAATATACTGGGTGTTCCATCTGAAGAATTCCATTTTTTCAACTAGGCCACTGACTTCTAGGTAAAAATATTATATATTAAAATTAGTTTTCATTTTTTTTCTATCGTATACAGTGCTTGAGAAATAATTACATCTCAAAAAAGTAAACATTCTCGTTTTAGCCCTGTATTTAAGAAACAAAAGAAGTTGGAATATTTCTGTTTGCAGATTGAAAAGATCCACAAAAAACTAATACAAGGTCGAGAAAACCGCATGACTCTATCTTCAATGATAGCAGAGATACAGTGCAGTCTTACCCAATTTGGAACACAGTGTACATATCATCTATAACGTGACTCTTTGAATCGCAATATCTTAGGAACGATATCTCTTACGAAAAAGTAATCACTACTATTTTCATAGAGAGCACGGTTTCTAAGAAAAATTAGAAGAAAAAACTATATTGAACTTCAACCCCAAATTACTAACGACGCACACGTAGAATCCATAGGGACTTTTGATACTTTATTCGTAATGGTAGACACTACTCTCCATCCAAATTTGGCTCCCCGGCAATCAATGTTATTTGAGCACTTTTTTTATGCGTAACTTGACCGGGCTTGAGGTTAACGTTAACGTCAACACGTTACGAACGTACTTCTAAGTGCTTGTCATACGTAAAGAAAACGACGTAGAAACTACAGAACATTCTTCTTTCTCTAAAAGAGAGGATTTATTTTCCATGTATACCTGTATATTTTCATATGATATTTCTTTGGTATGGGTCTCTTACAGTTGTATGTTATGCGATGAATTGAGTTATGATAATGAAAGCCAAAAACAAATTAGGATTCATTAAAATATTTCAAACGAACCGCAATTCACCATCAGTTTCCTTAACATAACATTTTTCATTTCCTTTTTATTGAGGTTGCTTACACGATGATAACTATTTTTAATTTATCTAACTTTCAATTATTTTTCAGTTTTCTGCCTATCCTATAAACAAGCTCAACTTGTATGTAAATGCTTTCTCGAAAGCTCTTCGCTTTATTCTGTACACCTTGTAGGAGAGATCGTTGAGCTGTTGAGCATACTCTGCATTCCATAGACACACGCCTTCAACCTTCCCCAGTCATTGTTATAATATCTAGCAGCTTTTTGAGTCGTCAAATTTTTTTACGGTTTTACACTACATGATAATTCATTGTAACCACATGGACAAACACTTTAATTGCCTTATGCGAAATCATTGGTAAACAATTCGTTACGCAAGAAACCTTCTGTTTCACTGTGTATCGAATCAGGATCTAGGATGTTTTTTTGTACTGCTGGCAGATAATGGCTGTTGCAATACCAATTATCATTCACTAATAAAAGCCGGGTTTTACGACTCACTGAAATGTAATTAAATGTTTATGGATCATCCTAGAAATATGAGATATTTTCAATCCATAAGTTATTCCAGCAGTGGAAGTGAGTCTGAATCAATTTTCAGAGAATGAGTCGGTAGATGAGTTATCTCAATCTATGATACTTTTTGTTATACAGGACGGCCGTTCGTTGGAATATTACAAGGAAAAACTCGAGGTAAACACTTGAAATCTCATAGTTAAGCTTTGTTAAGAGAAATGAATTCTTGCAAAAAATTTCAGATTCTTTCTATTGCCTGTTTCATCGGAAATCAAAGCAACTTTCATTTTTCGAATGTAATACCCAGTTTTTCTTTGATTATTAGATTGTACATCGAATTTTACATTGTTTTCTTATATGACTCATGAAGTATTTACTGAAAATTCGTTTGGAATCTTAAAAAAAATTCGCATATTCATACCAATATTAATAACTTGTAGATTTTTTCATGAGAACATCCTAATTTTTCTCCTCCAATAGAAGTTAGAAATTTGATTGAACATACTGGGTGTTACTATTCAGCTATAACAAAAACGATAATACTAATTCTTAAAAACATGATGTACAGTGTGTCCCCTATTAGACCGACAAACTTCTAGACGATGTTCTAGACATTATTGGAGATGGTTTCAAGCAGAATCATATAGTTCGAAAATGCCATTAAGGTACAAGGGCCCTATGAAGATGACTTCCAGGTAACACTTTTTGTCACATATCTCCAAAACAGCGTCACCTGGATCGTTGAAATTTTACACATTGACTACTGTCAAGAATACGCATTGAATGGTTTGAGGTGATTTCTTTAATCTCAATCATAAACGTATCATTCTTGGGGAGGCGAGGCGTATATTAGTGGCAACTTTTTTACCTTTCATTAATTTACAAGTTTCACATCATACTGTATATCACAAAATGGCGAATGCGCCTCAGTAAGCTACAATATTCCATCATGATAAATTATATCAGGAAGAACCATGATCAATTTTTCAGGAGTTCGAATGAGATCATTTTTAATGAATTTCTGATGATGAAAGAACTCTGCGAAGCATATTACTGAGGGGTAATAGTAATAATCGGCCAACATCGCTTTATAGTTATTGATAGAACAAGATTATTAACCATAGATTTTGAGGTTGGAAATAAACTCGATTAGAAAATTTCAAATCTTCTCATGGGAATTTTTATACCAGTTTGTTAGGTGCAGATTTGTTAGATTGAAATTGTTGCTTCGCAATAAACAACCAAGAAAACTTTGATGTTTTGAAAATGCTTACTTTTCGAAGTCTTCATCAGACTTATTTATCAGACAAAATTGTAGAATTTCCCGATAAGGTTGTTTTTTCTACGAAAAAATTCAAATATTAGTGAATAATGGCAAAATAATCATCTTCGTCGATAAAATACAATTGTTTTTTATAATAGTCATCATCCATCAACAAAATCTCACATTTTATTTTATACCAATTCGCTAAGTGATCTTTGATATTGAAATGAAATCTGGGATGTATTTCTGTTTTCAACGTTATTTGTATGTCTTCGCTTTCTTATCATCGATGTCTGGCCTTTATATGTTTACCGTAAATAAAGAAAATGTTAGATGGTCAGTTTATCTGTTTGTTTCGTTTATGTTTAGTTTTTGTAACTATAGATCTTGAATAATTTTTGTATCAGTTCTTTGTTAAATTTGTAACCGATCCTTCTAATTTTTTCTTGAAAAACTGGTGTGAAAGCCTGTGATTTCCGATAAACACACGAAAAAATTGTTAATCGAAATAACCAAATTTTATTCCCAGAAAATTCAAGCATTTCAAAACTATCAATACAATGTATGGCCTCCACAGGCATCAATAAAAGCTTGACATCTTCATTGTATCCTACTACACACAAGGTTGTTGAGGAATTTGGTTCGATAAAAGCGGCAGAAGCACTCTCAGATCATTTAAGGATTCTTGGGTAGGTTGATGATTATCTAGTCTCCTTTGGAGCATATCCCATGTATGTTATATGCAATTCAAATCTGGCGAGTGCGGAGGTATTGATAAATGTAGAATACCAATCTTCTCGCGCGCATTCCCAACTATGACTGCAAATTGAAAAGTTTCACCAAAAGCAGCGTGAAAATTTGGCAAAACATTGTCAGTGACATGCTCCCCATAGTGTGAGGCTGTCATATTCCCAGGACAAATGTGTAGATCGGTGCGCCTGTTGAAACATATCACGGCCCATTCCATAACACTACCCCCTCGGAATGAATGGAGGTCTTGGACCTAGAGACGATCACGAGGTATGCGTGGGATTGTCCATACCCTTTTTCTTCGAGAATCATCCATATCAGAAATCATCACTGAAAAGGACACTACGCAATTGATCGTTCCAATTAATGTGTTTCCTTGCCCATTGCAGTCTTTGACGCTTATCGTCACGTGTTAATGGAACTCCTCTCAATAGACGTCTAGAACCTAAATTCACATCTCTCAAACATCGTCGTCGTCTGATAGTCTCGATGAAAACTTGGACCCCATCTGCATTTTGAAAACTAATCCGTAGCATTCTACACGTAGATGTAGGCTTCCTTCTTGCCGAAACGGCGATGAAACGAGTCTGAGCAGGTATTGTTTTTAGTCGCCTTCCAAGCCTTGGTCTATCCAATACAGAATCTGTCTCCCTGAAGCTATTCCAAAGTCGAGATATCACACTTTGGGTGATTGTTGTTGTTATTGTTATTGAGTTTTACATAATTTTGCAGCGATTTTCTCGAATATTACATACTTTTCAAAACGATTGAATACGATATCCCTGAATCTTGTGGAGCAGTATATTTTACCCAAATGGAAATATTCACACACACAAAATCATGAATAGCTTTCCAGAAACGTCTAATAGGTCATACCTAGGTGTAAATCACCTTGTAGGTGCATATAAGGTGGAATGTATCTCTTTGAACTTTTAGTATGGCTGTATTTCAGGAATGGCGAATACTTCAGAAATGAGATGCCTTTTTTGTTAACTATGTTATGATTAACAATTTTTTCTGGGCAATATCCCCGATGAAACCTGCAAGTTGCAGGAAAAAACCGAAAAATGAAAAATTTCACATTTGACCTTGAATAACTCTTTACCACAAATGAGACTCATTCGTGTAGGGTAAAACCCGGATAGATGCCCCACTTTTCGAAATTGCCTCATATTTTCGAAAATATCGATTTTATCTGAATAATTTTTATGAAAGTAGCTAGACTTGTTATTTGAGTTAAAATACTGTGTTTTCTGACCTAGCATTAGCAGATTTCACAGAATTTTGATTTTTGTGGAACATTATTTCTGGGGATAGATGCCTACAGGTATGGATAGTTGCCCCACTGTGAAAAAACTGAGAGGGATAGATGCCTTCAGTCCGGGATAGATGCCCTTTATATTGTGTGATCCAATTACAAATTAAAAACAAAAAAGTAACTGGTCATACTTCGATGCACATTTGAAGAACCAGTTCATTGATATAATAAAAAATTAGATCGAATTTATAACTACTTCAAAAGTTCTACAACGGCAAACATTAGCCTTTGAAACTTTTACATTTTTCCGAAGTTCGTTGCGGAGATGATCACATACACTTTGCAAAACGCGTCCTCACTGTACCATATTTCGTTACCAACTCAAGTTAAGGGTGACAGTGGATCATTCTTACACTATTAATTATTAGTGGAGAGTTTGGGAAGTTAGGTATTTTGAAAATGGGGCATTTATCCTACTGGGGCATCTATTCGGGTTTTACCCTACTCTTTCCCGACTGATCTACCCAAATTCCCTATAAAAATTCAGAGTTTTTATTATTTGTTATGTTCATTTTGAATGGATTGTTTTGCGAAACATTAACCCAGGAAATTGTTCGATAAACCAAGACATATTTTCTAAACGCTGACATACTCCAAGGAGGAACATCAAAAGTTTGTTCATGGTGGGAATATAATTTCAAGTCGAGAAAATATTGTTTATATTTGCGTTCAAGAACTTCCGAAGTAATTCAGTATCTTCGACGTTCCCTGTAAGTTTCATTTCAAAATAGACAAATGACGTTTGTCGATCATTATCAGTATTCAGTAGCACAAACTAATTGTCATACTTTGAAGCAGCATCAGAATTCATTATGCCTTAACTCTACACAATCTGTGATTTCCTCATAGATCTAGCTGATGACCTTGAAAACTATTCCGACTCAAAGAACATGAAGACTATAAACCTAATGAAACTAAGTCGATGGCACTTAGCCGCTGGGTGCTTTATCTATTCCTTTTCCTTATTGCACAATTCTCTCGGCAACGAATGCACGGCTTACCCGCACCAATGAAAAGCTTCCAATCCTCTGTACAAAAAATGGCACAAAAAATTTACAATTGCGAAATAATTTATGATCCATAAAACAAAGGTAAAATTGACAATTTATACAGTTTGTCAGCGATAAATAGTCTCCTACGCCGTGTCATAGGATGTTATATCTGTTCCGTAACAAGACTGGTTACTGCACTATAAAAACAATAATAATATACTACATGCTTTTACAGACTCGTTAAAAATGGATAGACGGATTGATGCAGAAGTGGATTGTTACATGTGTCTTGTGTTATACGAGCAGCGAATGCGTTTCGGAAGACTACCTCAGCCGTAAAATCAAGGTTCGAAATGGACGATGAGAATTGGGGGTGTTTGGTGGTGATGACCTATTACGACAGTTGAACGAGAGTCCGCCATCATATAAACTCCAATTATTTCTGGCAAAGCCATTTTCTATGACGTGGAAACATGTAGCACCTTGGACTGATTATTGGTCGTTATTTGCTTCATATACCTACAACTCTCGTTTAATTTTTCTCAAGTTTCCTGCTTGTTTCAAGAGAAGTATATCGTTGGTTTTTACTGTATTTTGTCAGTCTTCAGGACGAGTACTTTCTCTTTCGCCTTCATTAATTCATTGATATGCTCTTCGATCAATTATCTCAAGACTTATTTTCATTTGTTCAGGAACTAAACTGCTCCACATGAGTTAGGGATATCGACTTAAATTGCGAAAAAATACAGTTTGAATGAGATTTTGTGATGAAAATTTATAATACTATAATTTCAAGTTGCAGGAAATAAAATTAATTTTAGCCTGTAGGTCTGCAGCTTATACAAGGTGATTAAGAAGAAATTTCATTCTGAGAAAACTAAAGCATTTAAAGACTATTAATACAATAAATGGCCTCCACAGGGATCAATAACAGCTTGACATCTTCTTTGCATACTATACACGAGGTTGTTGAACATTTCTTGAGGAATTTGGTTCTATAAACGGCGCAGAAGTTCTCTCAGATCTTTCAAGGATTCTGGGGTAGATTGATGATTATCTAATTATCTTTGGAGCATATCCTATTCCATGCATGTTCTATGCAATGCAAATCTGGTGAGTGCGGAGGTATTGGTAAATGTGGAATACCAAGCTCCTCCAGCGCATTCTCAATAATGGCTGCAGGGTTCGGTCTAGCGTTATCGTTAAGAAATTGAAAAGTTTCACCAATAGCAGCGTGAAAATTTGGCAGAACATTTTCAATGAAATGCTCCCTATAGTGTAAGGCGGTCTCATTCCCAGGACAAATGTGTAGATCTGTGCGCCCGTTGCAACATATCCCGTCACATACCATAAAACTACCCTGTCGAGATGGACTTTTTGGACATAGCGATGATTACGGGGTATGCGTGAGATCGTCCATACCCTTATTCTTCGAGAATCTGAAAATCGTCCATTTCTCGATCAGTGAAAAAGACACTACGCCATTGATCGTTCCAATTGATATGTTGCCTTGCCCATTCCAGTCTTCGACGCTTTTGGTCATGTATTAATGGAACTCCTCTTAATGGACATCTTGAACCTATATTCACCTCTCTCAAACGTCGTCTGATGGTTTCGATGGACACTTGGACCCCATCATTATTTTGAAGAGCATTCCGTAGCATTCTACACGTAGATTTAGGCTCTCTTCTCGCCAAAACGGTATTTTAAACACGGAACCTGTCTCCATAAACATATTCCAAAGTCGAGATA
Organism: Hippodamia convergens; assembly: GCA_038502775.1. NCBI lineage: Eukaryota > Metazoa > Arthropoda > Insecta > Coleoptera > Coccinellidae > Hippodamia > Hippodamia convergens. The sequence continues at coordinate 31,438,684 of CM076607.1, read as the reverse complement.
TCTCACTTTGGCTGACTTGGAGCCTTTCCACTGCAACAACCTTAGTTAGGCCACCCTGTAGCATTCCGATAACATTATTAGCTTCACCGTTTGTTAGTTTACGTCTTGGCATTTTCAGAGAACTCATTTCAAATCGAAGCCGTTGATAAACCGACTCCATTTCAAAATAAGAACATTCATGAAGCATATGCAAAGAACCAAACTTCAGAAAAATGTGAAAGATGTGAAAAGATTCCCTGAAGCTTGCAGGAGAGTTCATAACAGTAAAAATAATGATAGATCACGAAACAACAGCTCTCAATTACGTTAGAACCTCAAAAAAGCTATTTTTTCATGAAACATTTATGGGAAATGCTCTAAGGACCAATCAAATATTCGGGATCGTTTAATCAAATGGTTTTTTTTTCTAGAATCCAAAAAACCTTCATCTAGTTCTGAACTTCATTGTTTTATCAGAACTTTGAATTTCCGTATCAACAAGGCTCATATCATATCTCAGAAGAAAAATTGAGAATGAAAGGAATACCATGCAAAAGGTTTGACCAATCTATTCCTTGCCTGTCAGAAGTTATAACTTTTCCAAATAGAAGACTTCATGTGTAAATAATTGAATTCAAACATAAATCTCTAAACAATCAACTGAAGATGAAAACAAAATTTCAGGATATCAAGGCGTCGCCGTCAATCTCACATTTTCTTGTTACAAAAAGATTGGAAAAGGGCTTAGTGCTAAGTAATACACAGATGTGCTTGGGGATTCCTAAGCACTGAACCTTTTGTTCAAGTGCTTCAATGGCTACGCACTAACCACTACTTTTAAGAAGTTCTTGGGCACACAAAAAGGCTCAGAGTAATTTCATGAGCACAAAGCACAGTGCTCTGACACAGCTCTGATATAAACAGTGAAATTGTCTTGTTCTTTTTCTATTTCCCTTATCAATTTCGTATATTCTTCAGAAGAGTTTCATTTTACTCAATTCTGGAACATTTTTCATGTATATATTGAATATTAACGGATCTAGTATCGGTCCGTGGGGCACCCCTGATATTTATAGTTGATTTTGTTTACTTGGAACTCTTTCATTCATTCAGATGGAAATTTCAGTGTTTTCAGTTCGTTGAAAACATTTTCACATGTTTGGAGACTGTTCCTGTTTTCGTAGGGAGGGTATTTAAATTTAAATAAAAATTTAAATTCTAATACTATCCACGCTACCTGCTCTGATGTAAAGTGATAATTTCGATATACAAATCGATAGTTTTGTATGATTATGTGAGCAACCAATTTCTACTTTTTCATTATTTTACTGAGAACTGGCCATGAATCACTTTATAATTCTGAGTATCTTCCTCATCTTTTCCGTTTTAGTATATTGTCAGCTGCTTTCTATCTCTCTTAAAATGTACCTACTACCTTCAAATACAAACTTGCTATCTCCAGACTTTTGTGTTGCGCTGCTAATGACAGATTTTTCAGTACCTGTTTCAGTGTTCGATCTTTTCTTCTCTTATGCTGTCGAATCTCTTCTACTATAATTCCTTACATTTTTTTCTAAAGGAAAATGCACAAACGAACTGTTCCCATTTAATTATATCAGTAATCAAGCTCTAATGACCAAATAATAAGCTGGTAATATATAAAAGACATTTAACGAATAATCTGCAATGCTCATTGTTCCTTTATAATTCGATCTGGTTATTTCCGAATGATTCGGATAGAAAAATCTAATAATCCACCTTCTCCAATGATACCTGAGCAATAAGTATAAAATTCTTCGAAATAAAAATTCCCACATCGCATAACACCAATAAAATTTCTCATTATAGCCGAATGTCATAATGCAACTGGCACTCACGCGAGCGAATGAGATACTATTTCGATGATCATGTAGGGTCTAAATGCTCTTGTTATCGTTAATATTTCCATTGATGGGCCTTAAAATTTTTACGGGAATGCGGCCTTTCGGCTCACGATGAATCGGCCAGTAAACACATAATATACATACATTTTGATCGTACAAATTTAACCTTCCACATTCCAACATTTAACATACCTACTCATTTAAATACTCCTGATAGCAGGCTGATATCTGGGGAAGGTCCTTTCTGGGAGAAATTTCATATGAAATTAAGTCCTGAGAGTTTGACATACACGGTGTTTCTCCTGGAAGTATTATTTTTTTATGAACACGTTTTGATCGAGAACCACTTTCTGGCGAACGAGATAACATTAATTATGATTTGGTTTCAGTGGAACTTTGCACTCATTTCGAATCAATTAAACGTCTAACCTGCACCTATTTTACAAGGTATCGCTACAACTTTGGAAAACGTAAAAATTAAATACCTATTGGTTTCTTCAACGACAAATATGAATAACAACTTATGGGAAATATTCATAAAGAAACAATCAACAACAATTTGACAAGAAAGTAGACTTCATTGAAAGATTATTATTTATCGCCCTGCTTCTGAAAATCATTCAACGAGTCCTCAAAGTGCGAAGGTGTTTTCATCTATATCTAGTCGTCCATTTCATCTTAAGGCCATTGAATTTATCGTTTCGTATAGCGGCGAAACCATTCACAACAACAGTTCCTTCCACACCCTTCTCAATAGAAATGTCATAAAATTTGGCTATAAAAGCTCCAGATGCAGACGGGTCAAAAGTATCGCCTCATCCCGAAATGTCAATGAGATTCACAGCAGCAATTAAAAATTTGATTCGAAACTAATCTGGTTAAGCTTCTTTCAGCGAAAGGTGTGAAGGCTGGTGGAATGCACCCACCGGAGGTTAAGGCTGGCAGAGTGGGACTCCGAATAATCGAACACCTACAATCTGATTCATAATGGTGTCTGGAATGGAATTGCAAGTTCATGCAATTTTTTTTCAAACGTAGAATAACTTCAGTTTTTTACTGATAGAGAAAAGGTCTGAATCTTTTTTGGGGGTGAGAGTGTTGCTATGAACTACTTTTCCGTGCACAGTAGGGAACAGTCATGAGCGCCCGCAGAATTTTTTCTCAGGGGGGGCCAAATAATGATTTGATGAGGCGCAGGCGAAATCAATATTCGGTTTTTCTCAAAAACAAGAAGGGAATCAAAATCTCAGGGGGGGGGACACGGCCCCCCTGGCCCCTCCCTGCGGGCGCCCATAAGAACAGTCATTTAAAACGATCTTTACTGAATTTCTCGGAAATCGATAAGAAAATTTTATGTTCCGGACAAATTTTCCCAATTCTTCCTAGATCTTCAGCAGGCTGTATTTAAGCAAAAAATGGGCTTATAGACAATTGAAGAAATCAACTTGAAGACTCTAGTTTCTTAATTTGTTACTTATAGATTTTTCGGAGTACCGGAAGCCATAATACAATCCTGGGATGAAGCAAATTTTCAAATTTTTTGAAATTTTCGTTTTTGATCCACACACATAGAAAATTTGTTCGAGCTAGACCGATGCATTGGTCGCATAGCCTGTTCATTCAGCTTTAATAAGACTTAGATACAACAAGCCGACGAGGAGTTTCTTTTCCTGGAGAAAATTTTCGAACAAAAGACTGTTATGATTGATGAAAACAAATTTTTGTTACACCTGTATCGTCAACGTAAAAAAAGGCAAAAAATGCCATTTCGCTTAATTTTTGTTGATTGACTGTATCTTCGTCAATTTTGGCGAAAGGCTTAGATGGGAAGAAAATTTTACGGTCTAATGTAATTGAGGGAAAAAAATTTTTGTTTCTTAAACTTGACCTAATTTTGTCCAAAATATAATACATAAGGTATATCATTTTTTCAGTTTTTACTCGAATTTATTTTTTTTGATATTAATTTAAAAATAAATTTTCAAAAAACTTCAAAAATTTCGGAAATTAAAAAAAAATTAACCATTTGAAAAATTTCATTCTGAAAATTTAGAAAAAAATTTTCTAAATAAAGTTGATATCCCTAAGCTGTCCACGGTACTCTTCGAGCGAAATTCTGAGAGATAGTTTTTTTCTCTTTTCACATAATGAAAAAAACATTTTTTTTTTTAAACTCCCCCACTTATTCGTTAAAAAACCGATTCAAAAAAATTAGGTCAAGATTTAGGAACAAAAACCCTATTACTTAATTTTTTTATAAGTTATTCGAGGATTGGCAGGGCTACAATAATTTCAAAAACTAGTCTTCAAGCTTCGAAAGTTGGATATTTCCCACACAATATTTTATTTCACCATTCAATTGAATATTTCTTTCTCATTGAAATAATATATTGCACTTGTCATCTTGAAATAATTTTGATCATTCTAATCCGTTTTTTCGATGCTTTGCCTTCTGTTGCGGTTGAATCAGTGCGGAAAAACAATTATGACAATTCAGTGGCATCTTCGTTGATGAGTGGAATTACTTCTCAGCTCGTGGATTTGTAGAGAACTTATACTCGTTAAGCATTTTTAGCATCTTTATTTACCTATTTGATTTTCATGTATATTGAGTTAATAATCATTACCTGAACTCTCATCTTTGGAATAATAATAATAAGAATACAATACAAAATGTTGAGAACATATTGGACAGAATTTCAAACAATTTCTTTGAAAATTTAGTTAGGTCACAGTATCTGTTGTAAGGGTTTGGTTGAAATACAGGGTGTTTCCTTAACATGCGGCAAAAATTCAGGGGGCTGTTCCTTGGACTATTCTAAGAATATTTTGTCCTTTGATGATTTTTGAAAAACCTCTTTGTTTCGAAGATACAGGGCAAACAAAATTTTAGATAATAACATTTTATTATGAAAAATTACATGAAAATTTAACTTAACCTACAAAAACTGTTGAAAATGACCACCTCCAGCCAGCATACAAGCATCCAATCTTCTCCTCATTGACTGCCGAACCCTTTCAAAAACACCAGGATCATTTCTTATTAAGTTACACCCAGCAATGATCCGATTTCGCAAGTCTTCCACATTTTCTACTGGAGTGGTATAAGTCAAAAAACTGGCCGTTTTTTATAGTTGTCAAACACATTTAAAAATAAATTGTACCTACTTAGTAAACACAGTGCGGTACGCATTTTTATTTATACTATTATCAATTTTAAAAATATGAAAAATGTTGTTCGCCCTGTATCTTCGAAACAAAGAGGTTTTTCCAAAAACATCAAAGGACAAAATATTCTTAGAATAGTCCAAGTAACAGCTCCCTGAATTTTTGCCGCATGTTTAGGAAACACCCTGTATATTTGTTTATTTCTGATAGTTGAAATAAGATGAGGTGATCAAGGAAATAAATATATTGAAGAAATTGAAATTTTTCCACGGAGTAAATACAATCAGTAAAATATTTTTTCAGTTATTATCACAATTTTAACGTTCGTTGAATTCAACAACTAATTTACTCTGGTCTTTCTTTTTTGTTTTTCAGTTTTCAGCCTACTGTTTTTATTATTTTCTTCAAATTTTCCTGAAGATGATAGAATGAATCCTTTCATTTCTATAGGTAAGCCTTTTCATAACAATGTCAAACAGTAGCATTAAATATATAAACTTGTTTCTAGGAACATAGCTGACGAAGGCACAGAATGCCTAGAGTCTAGTGTCTATTCTAGTAAAGCGTTCTCTCCTTTATTATTTATTACACGGTATACTTACCTCGGACCTCTCTGTCGCTCAGTTCGTGGCGTGTCAAAATTTCATCTTCGAAATTAGGCAACCCTGTTGGGTCCAATTATTTTTGCAGGCAACCCTATATAAACGTGTTCACAATAAAACGGCGCTCATGCTGATATAAATTTTTTTCTTTCATCACACAAGTGAAAGTAACTGATTTCGACATACCTGTTCAAACCCGGCAACCTTGCTATATATACAGGGTATCCCACCGGGAAGACATAAGCCAAGAAGACCTTCATTTGTGAAATATTTTTGAATATCAATGAGTTCCGCTTTCGCCGGAAATGGTATCAACTTTCTTTTTTCAAATGAAACATCCTGTATATTATGACTTTTTCGGATAGATCTTCGAATGCCGCATTCATTTTATTTATCATTGCCTATAATCATCTAGGGCCGTTTTCAAGTTATTCGCTGTTTTTTGAAAATATTTACAAATTGAGACTTACAGAACACTGATAATTCAATGAAAGTGCAACGCACAATCTCAGATTTGTTTTTTGAAATGGGTTATCGAAAAGATATTCGACGTCACTGTGTAGGGAAAATGACGTTTTGATATTCTGGAAGGTGAAATGAGAGTGTCAAAGTTGGAATTCAAAAAAAGCCGAAACCTCGATAATTTAAAATGAAAACCCTAATTTTTTCACTTGTGGGGTACAAATAGGTGGAGTTCTTTAAGGGTATTCGCACAATTCTGTTCCAAAATGAATAAGGAAATCCACCAACCAAGAAATATTGAAAAAATGTGAAAAATGTTTGGAAGTAGGCGGACGAAATTTTGAAAATGTGATATAATTCAATTTTATTTCCTGATTTATTTGAATAAAAGTTCGAGAAGTTTCATGACGTGTTTTGTAAGTTTTGCATTACAATTTGAGATTTCAATATTAATGTCATATTTTCCGAAAAATAACTCGTTATTTTCATAATGAGCAGTGAAAAACTAGTTGCCGTTTACTTTGAACAATGAAATAATTGTTGAGGATTATCAACAACAGGGGCATGAAAAAATATTTTGAATAGAGTCAGAGATTTTTATGAAAGGGTGGACATATTTAATCATGCTCGAAGCAGTCATTTCTGAAGATCTCGGAAATGGTACATTTTAGATATAGGGATACCGTAATAAACTCCACCTATTTTCACCTCACAAATTGGTACGCGAGTGAAGAAAATAGGGGTTCCATTTGTAAAAATCGAGTTTTTGGCTTTTCTTGAATTCCAATTTTACCTCCCAGTATATCACAACGTTATTTTCTCTACAGAGTGACGTCGAATGTCTTTTCGGTAACCCATTTCAAAACACAGATCTGAGATTGTGGGTTGCTTTTTCATTGAATTCTCAGTGTTCTACAAGCCTCAATTTTTAATTTTTTTCAAAAAACAGCGAATAACTCGAAAACGGTTCTAGACGGCTATAGGCAATGATACATAAAATGAATTAAGCATTCGATGATATATCCGAATAAGTCAAAATATACAGGGTCTTATATTTTAAGAAAGAAAGTTGATAACATTTCCGGTGAAAGTGGAAGTCACTGATATTCAAAAAAATTTCTCAAATGAAGTTCTTCTTTTTAAATTGATCAAATAATTATTTTTAAATAAACTTCTTATGGGCACTCCCGGTGGGACACCCTGTATATAAATGAATTTCTGTGCGTTAACATCAATGTTTTAAAATTGATTTTGCATTATTTATAACATCGTTACGTGTCTTGAGTACGACACAAAATTTGCACAATGCACAAATGTTATTATTCAATAATATAAATGATTAATAAATAATTCGATGAACATCGAGTATCATGTTCGTTCATCCATGTATCTATCACATTATCGGCTTCGGTGATCATTTGTGAAAGTGACATTTCAAGTTACGTCCCACTTTTAATCGTGAATTTTTAAATTGCTAAAATGAAATGACATAAAAACTTGTTGTTCCTATTTTCGAATCTCCTGTGTCGATGATACGATAAGTCTTTGAATGTAACTCGATTATAAGCGATTTAACACCGTCTCGGACATTGCTGCTTCGTTTCATTCATAACTATCGTCGCCTTTTTTTATCAAAATCAGATGACTTCCAGGATAAGGAACTGAAATAATTCAATTCAACATTTCATCCACACGAGTTGAAACTGTTCCCTGCGACATAAAAACGAACAACATCTTACAAATAAGTTGAGAAACTCAGCTTCCTTTGAAAGTCGAGTGGGGTAGTCAATTGTCAATTGACAAAGAGCAGTAGTAACTGTGCTCCTTTTGAACGTTCGTGAATAGAAAATTTTATGGGATCATTTTCTCAGGACGCAATTTCAACATTTACGGCCCTTGTTATAGCAACACTTAATATTTTGTCGGATACGCCATTGTGAAACGGCTTTTCAGGACCTAGACGAACGGTCTTTGCTCCATTTTTATTATAATATTCGTTGGGTTTAGAGCGAGTATCATTATTCCTTGTACGGAATATAAAATGGGTAATTAGAATGGCTGTCGACACCTTTCTCCTGCTATCGGAAACAGACGGGGTGATGTAATCTTCACATTGGCTCACAAGGTTGAGGGGTGAACCCTTCTGTTGAGGTACACGTGTATGTAATAATGGAGTGCAAACGCAAATTTGCATTAACGGCCATTTTGTGCTCGCACCATATCAGGAGGGTTGACCGATGAATGAAACGACGCGGAAAAGGGAACCCTTTTAATTTCATAATATACAGAATGAGTCAATAGTGCTCGATCGGTGGATAACCATTGAAACTTTTGTGCTAAGAGAATCATTCAAATTTTGACGGAATCGAGTCACAACCCATAAGCTTAAAATATTTTTGACTTTAAAGGCTGTCCTGAAGAAGGTTAACTTCTGATTTCGAAAAACCTCACTTGTAGTAATTTATCTGTATTACTTTTTGACGTGGATCACATTTTTGGACATAGTTCATGATAATAATCTTATCCTCATACTGTAGGATGTGTACATAACATGCAATGCGAAGCATTCATTTAAGATATTTTTCGAAATATTTTATGGAAGGTCTTTTCTGAAAGTTTTTTTAGGGTTTCTTTCTCAGTTTCTGAAACAAAAATCAAATGGAGAATTGTATAAATGCATTTATTTGTCAGGAGTCAATTCCTTTCGAAAATTGTTGCCGAACAATAAAAAAAAAAACAACACTTCGTAACGTTCCGAAGTATACATCACAGTCTTCTCCAAACAAATTCTTGTATTCACGAAAAAGTCTGATATAGACTCCGAAACGTATCGAAATTTAAAAGTTCGAAGTGTTATTTCTTTTTTCATTGGAGGGCAACAATTTTTTGAAATGAATTGGCCCCTGACAAACTAGTGCAGAAGATTTCGAACTTCTGTTATCCGTAATTTTTTCCAAATATTGATGGTCGAACAACCTACCTTTTACAGCAAAGTATGAAGACTATTCATCAAGGATTTTGACTGACGGAAAAAAAATTACGGCACGCTATTTGAACAAATTGACTTGAGATTGGCAAGAGCGTTGAATCGAATCTCCTCCATGGGCGGTCCTAGGGAGTATTTCTGGGGGGGGGGGTAATTTTTTCCAACAAATATATACCTACCCAGAGTGACCCACTGTGAGTGCTCATTAGAAGATTATGTAGAAATAATCATGGATCACTTTAAATTTTGTGTGAGAGAGAGTGTGTGAAGATAAAAGAGTCTTCATTCATGATGATATATTTTCAAATATCATGGACTGCTTTCACCGAAAATGGTATCATTTTTTTTATTCCTAATGAAATACCCTGCATATTATGACTTTTTCGCATATATCTTTGAATGACACATTCATTTTATGTTTCACTTCCTATGGCCATCTAGAACCGTTCTCGAGTTATCCACTGTTTTTGGAAACAAATTACAAATTGAGGCTTGTAGAAGACTGAGGATTCAACGAAGGCGCAAAGCATTTTCTCAGATATGTTCTTAAAGTAGGTCTTAAAAATGTACCTATCAGAAATTTATGTTCTTTACAAAGTGATATTAAATATCTTCTCGGTAACCCATTTCAAAAATCAGATTTGAGATAATGCATTTCGCTTTCATTGGATCTTCAGTGATCTAACTCAAAAACGGCTTTAGATGACCATAATAAACCACATAAAATGAATGTGGCATTCGGAGATATATCCAAAAATGTCATGATATATAGGATGTATATATAGAAATAAGAAATTTGATACCATTTCCGGTAAGGCAGAAGTCTTTGATATTTAAAAGTCTTTACTAATTTTATAAATGTGAATGTCCGTGTGTTTGTTTCTTCTCTATGGACTCAGAAACCAGATGACCGATTTTGATGAAACTTTCTCTACAATGTAGAGAATTCATTTTTGGATGTTTTCATGTAAGGTTCATTCCTATATCACGCAGAAATGAGAAAAAAATCGAGTTTTCATGAAAGAGTCTTTAATTAACCCGGTTTTTTCAGGCTTTTACGGCCGACGCTCGGTAAACTAGAAGAGATAGAGAGATAGTCGGAGACAATTTTGTAGTGCTCAAAAAATTTCTATAAAAAAATCCGCGACGGCAAATGTCTAACTGCTGAGGACAACCCACGATAACCATTTTTAACATTTTCAGTTCAATCCAAAATAATGCTCAATTTGAAGAGGGCTCCCGCCTGGCATGAAATGAATTCATATACAGTGTGACACAGACTCATGGTACACCCCCATTTTCTCCTTTGTTTCTGTAGTTGAATTTTTGAAATTTGAAACATTCAATATACTTACTATAGAGCACTTTTTGACATATTCAGAAAAAAATCCAACCTCTGGTTTTTCCGGAAATGACATCAACTTTCGATTTTCAAATGGGACACCCGGTATATTATTACATTTTTGAAATCTCTATAATTTTCTCAATCTAATGATAACTCATAGTTAATATTTCATTCGTTAGAACGCCCATTTTATTTTTGGATCTAGAGAGCCATGAACTCCCTAAAATTATTCCAAATAATCAAAATAATGCTACACTATAGTAACTTCGATTTAAAAAGTATCGTGGTTCGAAATACCTAAACCAAAACCTTTGTTCACTCGAAACTCCGTTTTGTCAAATGGAAGTATAATAGTACTCTGACGTCACTCGAAAGTACCATCGGTGGGGTATCCATCCATATCAACTATTTTTCTGTATAACAATACGAACACGATAATGGAGTTTAGACAATTTTAAGAATCTTCTCGGTTCAATCCAAAGTTGATGTCATTTCCGGAAAAAATGGAATTTGAATTTTTTTCTAAATATGTCAAAAAGTGCCCTATAGTGAGTATATTCAATGTTCCAAATTTCAGAAATATAGCTACAGAAACAAGGGAGAAAATGGGGGTGTACCATGAGTCTGTATCACCCTGTATAAATGAATGTGATTGTTATCTGCGGCATTTATTCCTGATGAAAAATGCTTTGACAATATAATTTTCTTATGGATATTTTAAAAGTTACCGTAGTTCGAACGACTGGGAATTTGAGCGAGAAATTATTAAATCTACGCGAATTCCCTCTGTCACGTAGTCACGTGCCTGTCTCTCCTTCGATACGAGGTAATGAATGTGATGTTGGGTTTGATAGTATATCATAAATGAATGTCAACTTAGCTTATATTTTCACAGAAAATTTGGAAGTGATATCGAAATAATATTTTTCTCCATAAACTTCTAATGAACACTCCGGGTGGAACACCCTGTATATTTCAATATCATCGAGCAAATTTAATGTATAGTTTGTAAGATAAAGAACGATAAAAAATTGCCCCTAAACGTACCCTTTGAGCCAGATAGATATGCTTATATTTGACATGAAAAAAACACTCAAACCATTCGGTCAGTATTCTTGCTATTAGCTAATGTGTGAAAATTTCAACATTTTGGAGATATGTGACAAAAAGTCACTTGTTGAAAATTTTTGATTTATTTTCTTGATTTTTATCAAATTTTTTTGTTAATCCTTATAAGCATTAATATATTTGTTAGTTAGCAACCTTTTTGTTTTAATTTGTATTGTATTATTTTAGCTCTTCAAATGAATAATTTGAAATGGTTTAGGTGTTCTGAGAGGGGTAATTACCCCCTCTACTGCCCTTGTTCTCCTCGAGTTCATCCAATACGTCATGAATTCTTTGGAGAGGGGGGCGCAAGTTGATGTCATTTATTTAGATCGTCGTTCCACGAGTGTTAGGGTTCGAGCCTCCTTGTTCTCATAAAGTGCAGTCGGGTGTTCCACAGGGCAGTCACCTTGGGCCTTTCTGGTTTCTCGACCCACACATGAGTTTCACTAAGCAGGATGAAGGTATTTCCCCTAAAGGCATTTGAGTTCATTTTGAGGCATTCTCGTAAATTTACGGATTTCAACACGATAAAACATCAATATATGAGCTAAGTGAGACCCTCAGTTCGCATCTTTTGTATGGTGTCCCTATATCTTATCAGATAGTGAATGGATCGAGAGTTTAGAGTAAATTTCTTCTTTATATTTCTTTCAGAATGAGCAACTATCGAATCAATTTCTCGGAAACTCAGATGGGACCATTTTTTAGGTTGACGGCTCTGCAAGCAATCAGAGTGCTTAAGGGGATGTTGTCGATGACAGCCCAAGTTACAATTTTTGACTCATTTTGGGCAAAGTGTCGACGCTATATCGACACTGTAATTTGGACACGACACATTTTCGAGGCACATTGTCGACTTTTGGGCCATCAAAAGCGGGATATGAGACCAAAATGGTGATTGAAATGTGTACTGAATATGGCCTGAAATTCATCTAATAGTGAGTCTGAAATATAACAATTTTGTTTCGAAAATGTGTCTCGATTGTGTCTTTCGTTTCCAATATATACCTGAAATTGAACTTTGATGAGTCCAGAATCTGTCTATTTTGTTTCTAACTTGAGCAAAATGTGAGTCCATTATGTGTACAAAATGTACTTTGTGCCTGGTAGGTAGACACGATGTTTCCAGAATGTGTTTGATATTGTGCCCTGATGAGAGCCACAAAATCAACACATGGTGTTCTGAATTTTACCGAAATTATTCATTGTGCACCAAAATCAATCCAAATAGATCAAAATTATATTACTTCTCGATCCATTCTGGATAATCATGAACAGAAAACTGAAAGTGTTTACTTTTGAGTATTCATCAACCTAATTACAAATCATATAAGAGGGTTTTATTTTATCTTTCTCGCGTAGGTTCACTTGCGAACTAAAGTTCACTGATGATAGTTGACATGGTAGTTCTAAAAATCAAACGGGCCCTAATAATACCAAGTAATTATAATTTATTTATATTTTTAAATTATTTTCAATGAATTAATTTTTTTTTATTTCTTCACAAAATCAAAACACGATGGAACTTTATCATGCAGGATATCATATTCAGTACAGTTCTGCCATAAATATTACCGAAATCCTCAGTTTAAAATATATTTTCGAAATCCGCCATTTTTCTCAAGTGCATATAACGACGAAGTACGTGTTGAAATATGGCGTCCTTATGCATGGTGTCCAAACGGGATCATGTTTCGGTAATGTGAATAAAATTTGGCTACAAATTGCCCATCTCGAAACATTTGTAGATAGTTGAAACAATTCAGAGTACCTAATGTTTCCGAATAGAGACCAAAAATTCACTGAATAATGACTGAAATGTCACACAGACACATTTTAGCAACCAATTAGTCACCGAAGTTCATTATGGCCAAAATGCGTCGTCTTTATCACAGTATAGACAACAAGTTAGTGTCTATACTGTGTCTTTATCTAGCAGTGGGTACATTTCGGAAAGTTTGTGTCTGAAATGCGGCCGACATTCGAACAGACTCGTACCTCATAACCTTACTTTTTAGTGCTTTATTTGCATGGACGTTATTTTCACTTCCGAATATTTATAATGTCATTTAAAATCGTTAAAACAATGTAAAATGATACAGTGCAATTGGGCATTGTACCAACAGCGTGGGAAAAAGATGGTGTTTTAAACTGGCCAAAAAATCTTGTAAAGACAGCGAGAAATTAATTAGAGACTCAGAATCTGTTCCGTTTTGTTGTTTTTTTTTATTGGAAATTGCACTACACTTGCTCTTACATTCAAAAATTCGGTCAATTTTTTCTGAGTAATGTCTATTTCTCTTTTCACACGTCTATAATAAGTGCTAGTGTGTACCCTTCGAGTAGCACTTTTTTTTATCTTCACCATTTCTGTGAAACTTTAAACACTATATTCAACATTTATCATATGCGCCATTTCGAGTACCTACCTACACTAACACTTTGACTAGACACATTGAAGGAACAAAATAGAAATTATGTGCGTACGATATTTCCATATGAATAGGTATCTGTCCGAACGACGCATTGTAGAAAAAATGAAGAAAATCTATGTTTAAAATGTACCCAAATGGAAATTATTGTGTCTACTGAACTCATTTCAGTAACAAAATAGTAACATCTTGTTAAGAAACAAATTAGTCAAACTTGAGTCTTTTCAGTGTCGACTCGCCTGTGTCTAAATATATTTGAAGAGTCCAAACTGACACAAAGTAGAGACATTTGAAACACATGTGTTTGAAATGTTGCTATTTAGACACGCTCATCCTTTTGACGCAATAAGTTCGGAATGTGTCGACACGAACTTGAACATTTTAGATAGAATTCACATTGTGGCAGAAGTGCTCCGAAAAGAGTCGACACAATCCAGGCACAAGTAAATTGTGTCCGAGATTTGCCATAAATTGCTGCTTGGGAGAGGTTCTCTCTGTCTTTCGTTTACACGTCTCACCCACAAACACTAGCTACTCTGTTTTGCTCAGAGTTTCTAATTGCCGGCTGAATTATATAAGGCCGACACCTTTTCGCAGAATTTCAAGAAGATCTAATCGTATTATGCGGTAGTGGGAAGTGTAAACCAATGTCTTATTTGAAATTAACTAAATAGATGTAAATGAATTAGAGAAAGATATTATTTAATCAATTTCGAATTTTAACTGTCTACTGGCACAAAAGTACGTTCATTTCAAATACCTCTTGAAAATATTTCAATTCAAGATCGCGAGGTTACCAAAAGATGAAAACTTATACAGAAACCATAAACCTACAAATATAGCATAGCTCATCCAAATTTTTCCCGCTGAACCAAGTATTTCGCGCGCATAAAACGTATTCCGCACACTAGAAAATTGCAAGCAGATCCATGCATGCGCCATCATTCTCGACTCAGCTTTTCCTCGGTTGAAGATATAACATAATACATAAAAGTGTCCATAAATATATTTTACAATTTCGTCAAGTACTGTATAACCCCGGGGTATGAATAAGGTATAGAGTTATAAAACTGAACCGCATTCAGCTTGTTGAATCGAATTTAGCACCAGAAACGTTCTATATGACGGATTTAAAATTAATTCCTGAGGAGGTTTAACATCTACGTTCTCCATCCCAATTACCGAACTGGAAGTGTTTCAGGATTTTACCCTTAACGACTCCTTGAGGGTGAACTATATTATCTTCGTACTTCTAAGTGCTCCGTGCGGATGTAGAAGCCGCTAGGTTTTTACTGCTCACATTAAGATGATCTAGACATATGCTACGTTCCATCATTTCTTCAACCGAATCATTTTTTTTATGTGCATTCGCAACAGTGTTTTTCAATATAAACTCTTACCTCTATGCAGAAATTGATATTATATGGTCCTAATGTAAGCATTATAATAAACTTTTTCTTGGTAAAAACTTACCGGAATAGAAAATAAGATTAGCGACCACATGATATTACAAGACTGTGCTTATCAACTAGACCGCAAGCGGAAAAATAAAAGGAAACTTTAAACTTTCTAAACACAAATCGCAGAAGTCAACATGACGATTCATTTCAATATAAGTTTATTTTTCACCGACCTTGTAATGAAAGACATTTGAACACGATTAATGACACCTATTAATGCATGATTTCCTTTGCCATAATGGATGATTGACATCGACAACTCAAAAGTATTCAGAAGCAATCCGAATAACACCACAACTGAAATTTTCAATGTTAGATCTTTGTACCCTATGAAGGTACTGCTTGTTATTTCATTGTAAAATCGAGACAAAATGTTATTACTTTATGGTAGTTGACTGGTTGATCAACACTTCAGATGAAATCCCGAAGATTTGGAACGACACAACACAGGCTGATACTTCTTCATATCAACGGTTTATTTCTGAATTATTGAAATGAATTACTGAAAGTCGAATATACTGATCCACAAGAGTTATGGATATAGTAATTCAATCGTTTTGGCAGTATGTAATCTTCGGGAAATTTGCTGTAAAATTATTTTAAACTCAATAACAACATGAATCAATCCAATAAAAATCAGTACTGAACATTCCGTCAATCTGGTCGCCGTTTTTCTGAAGTTTGGTTCTTTGCATAGCTTCAAGAATGTTCTTTTGAAAGGGAATCAGTTTATCAACGGCTCCGATTTGAAACGAGTTTTTTGAAAATGGCAAAATATAAATTAAAAAACGCTGAGGCTAATAGGGCTCTTGGAATGCTACAGGGTGGCATAACTCAGGTTATTGTAGCGGAAAGATTCCAAGTCAGCCAAAGTGTGATATCTCCTCT
Source organism: Hippodamia convergens (assembly GCA_038502775.1). Classification (NCBI taxonomy): domain Eukaryota; kingdom Metazoa; phylum Arthropoda; class Insecta; order Coleoptera; family Coccinellidae; genus Hippodamia; species Hippodamia convergens. Next base: position 31,422,369 of record CM076607.1, on the reverse strand, counting down.
AGGAATAGGTTCAGGGCGACAAGTTCCGTGTTGGAAAGACCAAGCTTAGTGGGCGACGAAAAACAACACCTGCTCAGGGTCATTTCAACAACGTTTCGTCGAGAAGAAAGCCTACATCTACGTCTAGAATGCTACGGAATACTCTTCAAAATGCACATGGGGTCCAAGTTTCCATCGAAACCATCAGACGACGTTTGAGAGAGGTGAATCTAGGTTCTTGACGTCCATTAAGACGTCCATAAGCGTCAAATACTGAAATTGGCAAGGCAACATATCAATTGGAACGATCAATGGCGTAGTGTCCTTTTCACTGAGGAATCCAGTTATGGAAGATTTTCAAATTCTCGAAGAATAAATGTATGGACAATCCCGTAATCGTTGCTATGTCCAAGAAGCCTATCCATTCCGACGTTATGGTCTGGATCGGGATATGTTTTAACGAGCGTACCGATCTACACATATCTCCTGGGGGACAGCTTCACATGATAGGTAGCATATCATTGACAATGTGTTGCAAAATTTTTACGCTGCTTTTGATGAAACTGTTCCATTTCTAGAGGATAACGATAGACCGCACCGTTCAGGTATCATTGAGAATGCATGCGAGGAGCTTGGTATTCCACATTTACCAATACCTCCGCATTCTCCAGAATTGAATTGCATAGAACGTGCATGGGATATGCCCCGAAGAAGATTAAATAATCATCAACCTACCCCAGAATCCTTAAATGATCTTCTGGCCCGTTTATGGAACCAAATTCCTCAAGAATTGTTCAACAACCTGGTGTGTAGTATGCAAAGAAGATATCAAGCTGTTATTGATGCCCGTGGAGGCCATACATTGTATTGATTGTTTCAAAATGCTTGAATTGTCTGCATACCTTCACCCTAAAATCAATTTTATTTCCTGCAACTAAATTGCACTAAATTAAGGATCTCAAAGCTCCTTTGGAATCAACCCTCTGTTCCACAGGCAGACACATTAGCTGACTTCACTCATGCTGAAGAGTGTCTTCAAAGAACAATTATGAAAAGGACGACGAACTCGCGAGGAGAGCATCAAGGCTGATTCCTGCTGAATCTGAACTTTTCTGTGGGCTGAGGTTATACCAATATAAGAAAGCGGTCCAACAATAAGAAGCGGAAAATATAACAACGAAGTTTGTACACGCAAGGCAATTTGTGGTATTATCACCTACCTACATCAGAAAACTCATGAAACTGCCATGAGCTGAGCTTTGGCTTATCGAGGATGTTCGACACTATCGGTTCAAATACCAGAAGAAAAAATGGCTGAGAAAGTCCAAAGCTGGCTAAACTAATAACCATTCACATGAGGAAGTCGGTCCTGGATTCTCATGAAGTAATATCTAAGGATGTTAACGATGTCGTTGGTTTTATCAACACCATTGACGGACTCCCTGGGATTTGAATGAACCAGTTGGGTGAAGAACAGAAGATTCTCGTCATTAAAGTCCCCGGAAGGCCGAACATAGCCACAAAGACCCCTGTTCAGAAGAATAGAACAAAAATTCACTCCACCCCAAATAATTCTAGACGAAGCTTTCAGGCTTCAACCCCCTCCCACACCGTTTTTCTTCAATACAGATGTTTTTTCCCAGCAGGAATGAAAAAAGATTATATTATCAGATTTTGAATGTATTGGCTCCATTCTGAAATCAGTTGTTCTCGATCAATTCTAGTGATCAATAGTTTTTCTTTCGTTGACCCAAGAGGAATGCGGCCAAGTAGTTTTGCGAGAAGAAGGGTGGACATACACAAGAATTACAGAAAGGTTTGGAGTTTCCCATACAAGTGTGTCCAGAATGTTGCAGCGATTCAGGAAGACAGGTATGAATTTCCGAAGACCAGGACAGGGTAGACCACGGGTAATAACTGCCATTCAAGAACGGTACTTGAGAGTTTCTTCGTTGAGACAACGATATGCAACCGCTTGAGCAAACTCATGGGGTGCAAATTAGCACTCAGACAATAAAAAATCGCCTCAGAGAATATGATTTAAGGCCTCGTGTCGCGGCAAGAGGCCCAGCTCGTACCCCAACCCATCGAAGGGCGCGTTTGGATTTTGCGAGAGAGCATATCCATTGGGAAGAGTTCTCTTCGCAGATGAGTCTAGATTCTATCTCTACCATTGTGATCGACGTTCCCTTGTATACAGACGTCCACATGAAAGATATGCTCAGTGCAATTTCCTGAATACTACTATTTTCGGGGGGGGATCGATTATGGTATGGGGTGGAATATCTTTGACTGCTCGCACAGACCTATTGGTCGTTGATAATGGAGCTATGAATGCTGATAAGTATATAAGGAACATTTTTGAAGAGCATGTAGTGCCCCATACATTGGTGAAAATTTCATTTTTATGGACGATAATGCCAGACCCCATCGTGCGCGCATCGTTCAGGAGTACCTTGAAGAGTTTGAAGTCTCTCGAATGGAATGGCCAGCAAGAAGTCCAGATCTCAATCCGATTGAGAAGGTTTGGGACAAACTCAATAGAAGGCTGAGAAGTTCACAAAATCATCCAGCTTTTAACGACTTAGGAATCCTATCTGGAAAGGATTAGATCAGAACATTTTAAGATCTTCCATTTTAAGTATGAACCGTCGTTGCTGAGCTGTAATTAACACAAGCGGTGGAAATACCAAGTATTAAATCACTTATCACCATTTCAGTATTTTGAAAATTGTTCATTTCTTTTCTTTCACATAAGATTCGGTGAAATCCTGAATTTTTCTTTCATTTAATGTGTCTTCTTTCATTCAAAACCTTCCCGAGAGATAATGAAGAATCAGTTATAAAGTCAATGTAGAGTTAACTTTCATCAAAATTGAGATTTTCAGAATGTGCGTTAATTTTTTTGCGCAGTGTATAATGTATAGGGTATATTTGAGCCTGCCGATATAATTATCGAAAATCAGGTTCCCTAGCCCCTTGTATGCCAGTCGGCCATAGAAAAAGATTCCAAGAAGAGATCAGTGTAACTTAAATATCCTTATAAAGGATGGATGACTCCCAAAATCATTTTTAATATCCAACTGTCAGATTTTCGGGCCTTGTCCTTCCCGAAGGAACGCCAGCAAACGTTTCCGAGTAATCAACCCAACAAAAGCACAAGGATCGAATCCATTCCGATAGTCTGCGAAGTTTGGAGCCGTAAATTAACTTCGGACAGGTTGATCCAAATAATACTACTTAGTCTGGAACACCGAAGATCATAATAAAAATTAGACGGAATCGTCTAAAGGGGGCAGTAAAAGTCAGGAAACACATATATTACAAAGTTTATATGGGTTACTCTAGTCGGTAAAAGAACCGACAATAAAATGATCCGAAACAAAACAAAGGTGAAAAATTTTAACGGCGCATAAAAAGTCTCGGCCAAAAAGCCAATCGTAAAGCAACTTCAAACTGTGGAGAGGTTATGAGTTGAGAACTATAAAACGGGTATGCGGGCTGGAAACTGAGCTGCTCCATTTCAAATTATTCCGCCTGATAGGACGGTGGTTTTTGATATGTATTATTTATTGAGTATCGTTGTTCCACTTCGACAGGATGGCGATTGGTATTTTCTTCGCACAAAGTCACATAAACTACGCAACCCTCCTCACAAGATTCTTCATATTTCAAGTTCCATTTTCGAATATCACCGATATAGTCACTAGATGATTCAAAAGCTCACAGTTATATAAAGCGCAATTACACTCCAGATCCTCTGAAATAACTACGTTGTAGCAAGAGCCTGAATCAAGAAATATTTCTAATGAGATACTTAATCTGACCTTGGAGTTTGATTTCGAAGGCCACTTGATGGTTCCTTAGAACGTTTTGATGGGTAATACACATTTTTTTCAGAATACTAATTTTTGTCTACATTGGTTTTATAACTTATTTTTTATGTTCTCTCGGGAAGGTTTTGAACGAAACAAGACACAACAAATGGAAGAAAAATTCAGGATTTCACCGAATCTTATGTGAAGAAAAGAGAAATGAACAATTTTCAAAATACTGAAATGCTGATAAGTGATTTAATACTTGGTATTTCCCCCTCATACTCAGAATGAGTGATCTTAAAATGTTCTGATCTAATCCTACCCAGATTTCTCCGAGTTGGATTCCTAAGTCATTAAGAGTAGCTGGATGATTTTCTGAACTTCTCAGACTTCTATTGAGGTTGTCCCAAACCTGCTAAATCGGATTGAGATCAAGACTTCTTGCTGGCCATTCCATTCGAGAGACTTCAACCTCTTCAAGGTACTCCTGAACGATGCGCGCACGATGGGGTCTAGCATTATCGTCCATAAAAATGAAATTTTCACCAATGTATGGGGCAAATGGCACTACATGCTCTTCAAGAATATTCCTTATATACTTATCAGCATTCATAGCTCCATTATCAACGACCACTAGGTCTGTGCGAGCAGTCAAAGATATTCCACCCCATACTATAATCAATACTCCCCCGAAACCAGTAGTATTCAGGAAATTTCACTGAACAAATCTTTCATGTGGACGTCTGTATACAAGGGAACGTCGATCACAATGGTAGAGGCAGAATCTAAACTCATCTGTGAAGAGAACTCTTTTCCAATCGGCCTCTTCCCAATGGATATGCTCTCTCGTAAAATCCAAACGCGCCCCTCGATGGGCTGGGGTAAGAGCTGGGCCTCTTGCCGCGCCACGAGGTCTTGAATCATATTTTCTGAAGCGATTTCTTATTGTCTGAGTGCTAATTTGCACCCATGAGTTTGCTCAAGCTGATTTTGAAGGAGGCGAGCGGTTGCAAACCGTTTTCTCAACGAAGAAACTCTCAAATAACGTTCTTGAATGGCAGTTGTTACCCGTGGTCTACCCTGTCCTGGTCTTCGGACATTCTTACCTGTCTCCCTAAATCGCTGCAACATTCTGGACACACTTGTATGGGAAAATCAAACCTTTCTGAAATTCTTGTGTATGTCCACCCTTCTTCTCGCGAAACTACCGCTTGGGCACATTCGCCTTGGGTAAAATTGCGTGTTCGGCGTTGCATAGCGATCGAGTGTAGAAAATCAAACGAAAGAAAAACTATTGATCACTAGAATTGATCGAGAACAACTGATTTTAGAATGGAGCCAATACATTCAAAATCTGATAATATCATCTTTTTTTATTCCTGTTGGGAAAAAAACATCTGCATTGAAGAAAAACGTTGAAAGTGGATAACATATGCATGCATAATTCTGATAAAAATAATTATCATTGAGAATACCTTCAGTTCTAGAATAAATTTGAGATTTCCATAATGTGCGTTAATTTTTTTGCGCAGTGAATTTCTTATGAGAAGCACAGTATAAAACAAACAACACAACAATCAAATATCGGCACAAGCACAAATACGAACAAGAAAATGGCACAACAATTACAAACATTAACTACTACTACAACCATTTACTACTGCGATACTATGAGATATCGAGAAGAACCCTTAGAATTATGTTGTTTGAATGGAAAAATGAAATTGACAGAACTGACAAAGCCTCTCGAATTCGTTACTTTCAGGACAAGCAACTCTGTCAAAAAATTTTTGTCGATATACCATTCTGGAAACCGTATCATAACAATTCGATTTAGAGAATCGAAATTGACCCTTCATCCGTGTTAGAAGTTTTACGGTATGCTGAGACATATCCTACTGGTCCTACCAATATTGTTATAGGGCAATAGGTACCATGCAAATCGCACACGAAAGAGTGTTTTTGTAAGAGCAATCTGCAGTTGTACGTACATAGTACGTCTCGTTGTCACCTATGCGTCTTTATCATGGTGGACAAAACCAAAAGAGCTGGCTTGTTCTGGAGCCACAGGAGTTATTTGAGCAACTCCCATAGCAGCGCTTGAGTTGATACTTGATTTGCCTTCCTTATTTCTATGTGAAGAAATTTAGACTGCTGGAAGACATAAAAATATCCCTCGATGGAAATCTCCTACTTGCAAATTGGATTGAACATATAAAAATACTGAATCCACTATATTATCACTAATCAGGCATTTACGGCTTATTTGTGTCTCTTTTTGTCTTTTATATATAATTTACTATTCTGAAAACATTTATTCAAAAGATAGACTCTCCCTTACTGATTTTTTCAAATTGTCTCCATTTGCTGCTTTTTCTCCTTATTTAGGTAATTTCAATTTCCATGAAATATCACTCTTTGCAATTGATGAGTCACCACTTCTCAGAGTAACCTATCTAAGAAAACTTGAGGGAAATAATAGGAAGTTTTACCTAAATTACGGTTTGATTACATTTATGGTATAACAGTACTTTTCAAGCTCCCTCTGAAGACGCCTTCTTCGAAAAGCGGTCGTTTCACTTGGATTATGGAATTGAACGTTAGTGCTAGAGATTCAGTTCAAGTGAATATAGGTAATTGTTATAAGCGTCTATAATTCAGGTTATTTGTGCTATCTTAAATTAAAAAAAAAGTCACAGTTTTGCTTTATTTGCATTAAACTTTTAACTGAAGATGAAAGAGTTGTGGTTGATCGTGCAATGCCAACTTGAATCGAGTCTAGTGTCGCGAAAAGGGATGAGTTTATTGAGTATTTGAAAAATCGAAAATCCATTATAATAAACGTGGATTGCAGAAAATTATACACCGGAAACTCTAATCTAATTAATAGACGACGTGAGGAGAAACAGGCAAGTACTTCAAAAATGAGCCCATCCCGTACTAGAACGCGAGTGATTCAAATTTTTGTTTTAAAAAATATTTTTTATTTTGTGGAAATGAAAAACTAAGAAAAAGAAAGGCCAGCTTCTTCGAAGAAAAATTTGTACCATGACTACACTAATATTCAAAGAATCCCTGTTGAAATCAGTTAAAGATCGTTCTGATGATGTTACAAAGGCTGTTCTTGAACGTATTAATTTTGAGTATGATTTAGTCACTGCTGAAGCTAAATTCCATGACAGTTGTCTCAAACTTTTTTTAAATCCTGTTAATTGTGGTAAAATTGGCCGTTCACAAGATAAAACTGTGAAACTGTGCGATAGAGAAAATTTTTCAATTCATAGAAACGAGTAACGATTGCCAGTTCTCATTGGATGAGTTGAAGGATCTTTGTGAAAATATAGATTCATATGAAAGAACTATGAAAATGCGATTGAAATTGAAGTATGTCAGTAGAATTATCATCACAGAGAAGCTTGGAAAACTAATATTTACTTGCTTCATTGACATTTACCCAGATATTTCAAGTCAAGTTTGTTCTGACAAAAACACTTGCATGAAAAAAATTAGCCTTTATAACCCATGGTTAAAAAAACGCGCCAAGTACACCACCATCATGAATAATTTTCCCACAAGTTTTACTTTAATACAATCTTCGTTTTGCTTCTGCAAGGATTACAGTAAAGAATTGCAGCATGTTCTTATTTAGATCTAGATAGCACTCGCAGTTCTAAAAATTTCGTCAGTGTTTTCTTTTTTCTGTTCTTTTCTTTTTTCAAGGTTAATTTTCTTTGTTTCCTTCAATGGCTCTGGACCAGAATCTACTCTCTATAGACCTGGTTATTCTTATTTTGTGTAATTTTCTTTGGCAATATCATAATACTTCGGAATTTATGACACGAGAGCTCAATTATTGCTGAAAGTATTGCTGTCAAATTTATATCGACGGTTTTCGTTATTCCAGAAGAATTCGAAGGATATTTCTTCGGAGATATTTTCGAAAACTACTTGGAAAAAAGTTCTTTTCCACATGAATCAGTAAAAAACACCTACTGCCCTCCTTTCTCGATCCTCATGAAATGAATAATTAATTTTTTCCACGGAAAGGAAAAACTTTAGAAGATTAGCAGCTTAAGCACTCATCCAACCATAACGCACGAGAAAAATACATTCCCGTAGTTATGATTTACAGCAGACGGGAACGCAAACTTTTATGGCCTATCATTCGCCAGGCTTTAATATTAGTTTTAACAGTACTCGACGGTGGTTCTGAGCTCTATGGCTCCCCATCCGTTGGCAACAATGCTGCTATAACTTTGAGGAAACATTCCATAAATCATCAAAATAAGAGTTCGAAGCAAGCTGAATGTATTCTAGTGGTTATCAATTACAATGAACCACAATGGAAATTGATGAATGCTCTCGAACGGTTATTGCTTTTTAATATTTTGTAGAATTGCTTTCGAACGGATGAAAATTCACTCTGTTGCCTCATCGTGGCACTTGTGTGGTTCGGTCTCTGGTGAGCCGTTTAGTGGCATGTTTACGATGCGTGGTCTCGAAAGCGAAACTCATTCTTCAGGATAACTGCTCCTTGTTCTACATTCCGCAATATTTCGTATTTCGACTGTGAATTCATAGAAATTTTTTTATATGACGTAAGTGCCAATAGAAAATTTCAACTATGAATATGCAGCTATTCAAAACTGCTCATCATGAGTTAGGGATATTGACTTGAATTGCAGAAAATATACTTCTAATGAGATTTTGTGATGAAAATTCATATTAATATGGGAAATAAAATAAATTTTAGCCTGTAGGTCTGCAGCGTATACACAGTGGTTAAGAAAAATCGAGTAAAATAACGAAATTGTATTCCCAGAGAATTCAAGCATTTTGGGACTATCAATGAAATGTGGGGCCTCCACGGGCATCAATAACATCTTGACATCTTTTTTGCATACTACACACGAGGTTATTGAACATTTCTTGAGGAATTTGGTTTCATAAACGGGGCAGAAGCTCTCTCAGATCATTCAAGGATTCTGGGGTAGGTTGATGATTGTCTAATCTTCTTTGGAGCATTGGATGCATGTTCTATGCAATTCAAATCTGGTGAGTGCGGAGGTATTGGTAAATGTAAAATACCAAGCTTCTCGCTCGTATTGTCAATTATGGCTGCATGCTGCGGTTTAGCGTTATCGTCTAGAAATTGAAAAGTTTCACCAAAAGCAGCATCAAAATTTGGCAAAACATCGTCAATGACATGCTCCCTATAGTGTGAGGCGGTCATATTCCCAGGACAAATGTGTAGATCTGTGCGCCCGTTGAAACATATCACGGCCCACACACCCTCGGAATGGATGGACTTCTTGGACATAACGACGATTACGGAGTATGCGTGGGAATGTCCATACTCTTATTATTCGAGAATCTGAAATCGTCCATATCTACATTCATCAGTGAAAGGACACTACGCTATTGATCGTTTCAATTGATATTATGTTTATTTGCCCATTCCAGTCTTTGACGCTTATGGTCAAGTGTTAATAGAACTCTTCTTGCTGGACGTCTATAACCTAGATTCACCTCTTTCAAACGTCGTCTGATAGTTTCGATGTAAACTTGGACCCCATCTGCATTTTGAAGAGTATTCCGTAGCATTCTACACGTAGATGTAGGCTTTCTTTCTGCCGAAACGGTGATGAAACGATCCTGAGCAGGTGTTGTTTTTCGTCGCCCACCAAGCTTTGGTCTTTCCAACACGGAATCTTTCGCCCTTAACCTATTCCAAAGTCGGAATATCACACTTTGGCTGACTCAGAACCTTTCCGCTACAACAACCTGAGTTAGGCCATTCTGTAGCGTTCCGATAGCCATATTAGAGAGTTATCGAAACGCAAATAGAGGCCTAACTTAAATAAAGTTTCCCTTATTTTTACATTTACTCATGCGCATTCGCAAAAGATTTTAAGGCGGCCTATAATAAAATACGGGCCTCCTCTACTTAACTTAAATAAAGGACAGCCGTATTTAAATAAAAGATCCCTTATTTTGACAGTTCTCGCAATCTTCTAGGTTAAACAGCTTCTCACAACTGTCAAAATAAAGGAAATGTCATAATAAAGTTGTCAAGATACAAATCGTTGCGATAGCTCAAATATTCGACCAACGTTAAGGGATCTTTTATTACAGGATCCTTTAATAAAGTCAGGCCTGTATTTGTGTTTCGATAACTCTCTATTATCCTCAGCGTTTATTAATTTACGTCTTGCCATTTTCAGAAAACTCGTTTCGAATCGAAGCCGTTTATATAAACTGACTCCATTTCAAAATCAGAACATTCATGAATCATATGCAAAGAACCAAATTTCAGAAAGAGGCGACAAGATTGACGAAATGTCTCATACTGATTTTTATTGGATCGATTCAAGTTGTTATTGCGTTTTGAATGATTTAACCACGACTTTCTCGAAGATTACATACAAGAGGAAGTATCAGCATGTTTGCATCGTTTTATGGTGGAGGTTTTAAGCGAAGCTTATCTGAACTCTTTTAGACGAACTCAAGATGGTACTTGCTACTGCTCTTCCTTGATCAATCAGTTTTTTTAAATGTTCATATAATTAAAATGAGTGGGTTAGCGACGTTCACAAGCCGTCGAAAAAAATTATTATACATGGATTAGTGAAAATATAGATCATAGAGTAAACTCGAGAGTAAACTGCAGGAACGTGCTGTCATCGAACCATCTTATCAGTAGACCGGTTTCTGAGTTATTACTCATCGTCAGTACTGCTTAGCGCACAACCAAAATGAGCCGCAGACCTTATTCAATGATGTTAAAATCATTCTAGACATAGAAGTGAGGTTTGCATCATTGGAGAATACAGGATTACCACCCCGTAGTTCAGAGTTTTGGAGCGAAATTACGATACGTTGTTCTTTAGAAATTTTTTTCGGGAAAACTGGACTTGTGCAAAAAAGCAAACACCTCAGTAATGTCATATCAGAAAGTAAGTACTGAGAAAAACTTCAGTACGATGCTATGCAAAAAAGAGGAATGGGAGCGAGAATACACTGACCAAAATTTCAAAGAAATACTGTTAAATGGTATACACGGGAGCTAGCGCTGGTTTTCACGGGGCCAAGGCCAAGTGTGCAGTATCGTTAGGCTTCTGTGTGAGTGTTCTGCAAGCAGAAATATTAGCAATCGGAAGATGTCTGGATATTAATCTAGAGAGAAACTATCAGAATTGCGACATAGCTATTCACTCAGATGGTCAAGCTGCTATTAAAGCACTGAACTCCTATGTTATCGACTCAAAGTCGACATGGGAATGTCGGAACAAACTCAATGAGGTAGGCAAGAAAAACTAGGTCTCTTTGATCTGGGTTCCAGGTCATTCGGGCATCACAGGTAACGAAGAGGCCAATAAACTTGCCAGAGAGGGTGCTCGGAAACCACTCACTGGCCTAGAACCTTTCTGTGGTATAGGAAATTGTACATATAAGAAGGAATTTCTGGAGAAGGAGAAAACTGAAGGAGAAACACTCTGGCGAAATCTACCAGGGTTGGATCACTCCAAAAAGTTGATTCGGAATTTTGAAACTGCAAGATCGAAAATATATTCAGATCTCAGTAAGAACCAACTACACCTCCTCACTGGCTTTCTTACAGGGCATTGTCGCCTCAGAAAGCACTTGTTGAAAATGGGCGTATCGGAAACTGACGAGTGTAGATTCTGTGAGGAGGAGGAAGAAACTCCTATTCACCTAGTCACAGAATGCTTTGGCATTGAAAGCCAAAGGAAACAATGCTTTGGTCAAGAGACCTGTAGGAGAGAGGAATTAGCCTCACTGAAGCCTTCAGAGATACTGGATTTCATAAGATCTCTGGGACTGGAAGGCGAGCTGTAAAGCTTTGTCAGGGGGCACAATAGACTATCAGGTCGCAGTGGGCTGTAACCCCTTTTAAACTATTAACTATGATATGATTAATGTCAGTAGAATCTGAAAGATTGCGAATTTTGGGAAACTTAATGAAAATGGTGTTTTTTAAACCTGCAAATTTTAAATTTGATAATTTTAAAATAATCATGATTTTCACCCTGTGTTTCAGGAAAATTGTTAGAATAATTGAAAGTACACAATCATAATTTTCTTCACTGAGAAGTTCAACGATCCACAAATACAGGCTGCCCCATAACTAGTCAATCAAACTTCACACCACGATAAAGTAGACTAACCTCTATCGAATAACACAAAAATTAGTTATTCAAAAATATTACATTTCCTGAATGATTGGCATTTTATGAATATACCTAGAATTACCGATTTTCAAACTTTTTTTCAATCACAGAGCCAGTATTTGAAATAGTTCATCGTAAAGCTCAATGAATGTTAATTAAAGAACTCTTTCTGCCACCTAATTTTCATTACTCTGAATAAACTTCTCTGGTTGGAACAAAATTATACTAATTGTTTCATTGCAAACACATTTGAAAACTTCCCCATTTCATGGAGATTCGAAATTGATAAATAACTTTAACAATATTTCCCAATCCTATTATCTATGTAGAATTCAAGAAAGTTTCATGCAGCTATCTGCATGTTAAGGGTGGTACCCATATATTTTTAAAATTCTGGGTAGTAGTAGATCGTAGAATACCAGTTCGCCGCTCGATGTTGCGAGTAGAGATATCAGGCTCTTCTCCAACTATTTCCAAGACGTTTGTGGTCTCCCAAGTTGATGACCATGGTCAAGTCCAGGCCTTCTATCAGCTCAGTCAGTTTCGTGGGTTCTCATAAAGACGCTATAAGCGGGATTTTCCCTCACGTTGTTCTGTTCGAAACCTCTTTCTGGTTCGAAACGGGTTCTGCATAAATTAAGGCGCCTACAGACGACTGGGCAAGCCTCGGCCAACGTCCGCTCGTTCCAACGTTGGCGCATCGTATGTATGCAAAACAAATGGCAAGGCAAGGCGAACGCTGGCGTTGGCCAGGGTTCTCGCGGCTACAGACGACATGGCAAGTCTCGGCCAACGTTCGCTCGTTCCAACGTTGGCGCATCGTGTGTATGCAAAACAAATGGCAAGGCAAGGCGAACGCTAGCGTTGGCCGGGATTCGTATAGAAGGCGAATTTATGACACACATCGAAGGGAATTTTCGAAACTTGCCAGTACACACCACTCGCGGGACATATTCGGGATTTTATATTATTTAGTTTTAATCTGGTATTAGGTATGTCAAAGAATTTGGTTATTTTTGGTGTTTTGTAAAGTACGTCATATCGTCTGTTGAATCCTCAATTGGTTGTAGGATAATTTCTGAATTTGAAATAACAATGATACATTGATGTATAATGTTAGTTTGTTGGTTCGCTACATTTAGTATACAGAGAAACCTAAACTGTTTGTTTTTTGAATTGGTTCAGGCTTTTGCAGCCATAGTTCAATATCACCTTTCTTCTCGAGCAGTTCGGCCGTCGTCGTGGATTCAGTCTCGACGTTCCGCCAGTTTGAGTGTCTGACATCTTCAGGAATTATATTCACGAGATGTTCTCACTGAATGGAGCTGTTTGATTAATTAGTTTGCCCGATTTTTATCATCAGGCAGCTCAATTCAGGGAGAACATCTCCTGAAATATAATTCTTGAAGATGCCAGATCCGTGACTTCATTCTCGACGTTTCGCCAGTTCGACTGTCTCGCATCTTCAGGAGTTATATTTCACTCGAATTTCTAGCTGAATTGAGCTGCCTGATTAATTATTTTGCCTGATTTTCATAATCAGGCAGCTCAATTCAGGGAGAACATCTCCTGAAATATAACTGAAGATGCGAGACACTCGAACTGGCGAAACGTCCAGGGGACCTATTCTCGAAATCATTCGCAACTCCACGCATACGCATTTTCACGAATGGCGATTTGCGTTTCAAAAAAGGCATTCTTGACAACTTCGGAAGGTTTATGGCATAGATTTACGTATCGGCACTACTGTAAGCTCAAATTTCGAGCTATGCGGACAATATAGGTAAATATCGGTGAAATCCAACACCTTACTTTCGAATTCAATGTCAATGTTATCATTTGAACTGTCAAATATTTGCGAGTTCTCAAAACTACTCGCAGTGAAATACGAACGGTCCTAAGCACAGAACATAAAAATGTACGTCGTATGTCATGCGGACGTTCAAAAATACAGATTCGTCCGTCATTCTCAAAGGTAATAGATGCGAACGATCGCAAAAATTGCGAATGGTCAAGAATAGGTCCCCAGAATGAATGCACGACGACAGTCGAATTCGAGAGAAAAAGTGCATTGCTTGATTTCTGCTGGTTCTAAATTTTTCCGAAAATTGCATTAGTGATATGATATCCATGATATCCTCATTCATTTTGAAAATAAAATAAAATTTCAATATTTTGTCGATTTCGAAAAAACCTCTTCGATTTCGAGCGAGATTTCGAGAATATCTAAAAACGTCAAAAAGTTAGTGGAGGTTCTTTTTCACTGGTAATATACGACAACATACTCAAACAACTTCTTTGTTACAAATACGAATAGTATCTTTTCTTGATCTCATGTTGTACAAAAAAGCTTTTCAAATATACATCATTCCAGATTTTCATAATTTGTAGCTTCATGTGCAGTTGGATGGAATTTCTCATTCCGCTTAGGAGGTGGAAGTTTCATGTGGCTCTACATGTGACATTAATTCATGTTCTATTATTAATGAGTCTTTTCGAAAGAGTACGTACATACGAGTTATAAGCCATAATTGAAATTTTGGCGATTTCAACTTTGGTCATTATCCCCATTTCTGTTGTAGTTCATGTATCACCAATTTTAACCACCCTGTGCGTATATACACAACGGTACACCCACTTCTTGCATTGATATGGTAAGTGGTCATATGGAACACATTGTGTGAAAGATTAGAAGTCATTAATAAATCGAATATCTTTTGTAGTTTATGGTATTATGTAGTTGCATCAGTAGTGAATATTTCGAAAATCGTAAATCGCTCATATCTACAAAACGGCTCAACTACTGACTCATATTCATATGAAACCATTTACTCCTTTTGAGGTATAGAATTGGCTCCCAAAGTACGTTTTTTCTTAACACCTGGTATACTTTTGGAAATCATATAATTATTACTATTTCAATAACATGAAATCAAAAAGAGATATCATTCCATTTGAAAAAGGAAAGTTGTGTTTTTCACCATTTTTACTAGATATTAAAACTGAGGGGAGTATGGTATCGTATTCCCATTGAAAAAGTACCTACCTGCAAGAAGTTTTTACTTTTTTGAGATATTTTCGGAGCGAGGTATATCATTTTTCTTCACGCTTATTCAACGTTCGCGTTCCTTTGAGTCGATAATACTGACAAGATAGAAAATGTCATGACATGACATATATCGAGAATGAACTAACCTATCTCCATGGAACCAACATTCGCTGAAACGCTGGCCTAGGCTCGCTATATCATTTTTACTTGCCTATGTTTTGCATGCTCTCGATACGCCAACGTTGGAACGAGCGGACGTTGGCCGAGGCTTGCCCAGTCGTCTGTAGGCGCCTTTAGATGTATATCTGCATACCCTTCTGCAGTGTAAATCACTCGATCCATTGTAAAAAACACTAATCTCAAACATAATGGATCATAATCCGAGTTAATTCCAAGTCATATTTCACCATTAATTGTTGAATCGTAAGGTATTGAAAAGTCCGGTGTTCATAATAAAATTAAGGTTCAGCGTTATCCAAACCTCAAACATCAAGCTCATAGTGTCTTTAGAACTCATGAACCTGACCGAGCTGGTAGAATGCCTGGAGTTGACCATGGTCAGCAACGTTGGCAACCACAAACGTCTTGGAAATAATTGGAGAAGAGACTATCTATAATCGCAAAGTTGAGTGGCGAACTGGTATTCGACGATCCCATAGATTATTCAAATTGTGACTCTTAACATGTCCAGCAGGTATAGAAATTAGAACACTTGTACCAGTCTGCCGTATCATGACAGCAAAAATTACCGAAAATTTTCGTGCCAAAAAGATGGCTGCGTGAAACTTTCTAGAATTCTAGACAGATGATAGTTTTGAGAAATATTCTTAATGTTATAGACCAATTCTGAATCCTGAATCTCCATATAATGTGGAAATTTTTAGAAGTGTTTGCAAAAAAATTTCGTATGTTTTCTTCAAACCAGAGAGGGTTATTCAGAGTTATAAAAATTATGTAGAAGAAAAAATTCTTTCAATTAACATTCATAAAGCTTTTCGATCAAACATTTCAAATAATTCCAACTAGAAGTGATAATACGAAAACCTAGGATAAATATGAGCCAAAATCGCTATCCTCAATTAAATACTGGCCTTGTGATTGGGAAAAAGAATTCGAAAATGGGTTTTCAGAAAATTCTAATTATTTTGGAAACGGTACAATTTCGAAGAATCAAATTTGGTGTCATTCGATAGTACTTGGTTTACTCTATCGTCGTGTGACGTTTGATGGGACGCTCTGTATATTTGTTTCACTTGGAACTAGGTTCAAAGCTGCCAAAGAAATTGCTTGTGTTCGAGGTTCCATCTACTTGTATAAATAGTTCAAGCAAAACATTATTTCAATTTCCCACCAAATTACACCAGCATGGTACGACTTTCGAAGTACTTTTGTCCTCAGAGTAATGTGATGAGAAAACTAATTAAAAACGATTAAAACGAAGTATTAGAAAAACAAATGGCAAATGTAGATCACCCATAATTATATACAAATTTCCGTAACCAAACTGCTCATTTAGACAAGAAGAGTGCAAAATGAGAGTTATTTTTCACTGGAAACGATTTTTTCGAAACGTGTCCGCAATGTGCTGCTATAAAACAGATTTTCCACGGTAGTTCAAATGTAATAGTCTTTCAATGGACGTGAAGGTTAGTAAGTAACAGGTAAAAAGTAGAGTTAATTTGTTCGGAAGAGATATTTGATGACATACCTGGAGCATAAGTAAGTGGAAAATAAATCTCCGGAGACTTTTATCTGAAACCAGAATGTTTCGTGTTATTTAACTGAGTATCGTATGGGCACCAGGTGAAACTGAATACAAGACAAGAATATTTTGACAACATATTATTCTACAAGCTATGACTGATTCTGATTTTTCACCTGAAAAACATAGATCAGAATAGTATATTCTAATACAAGTTGCAGAATGAGCTCCCATGAGTGTTAGAATTGCCTTAGACGATATTTTTCCTATTTCAGTCAAGGTTCGTGAAATACTCTCAAGATTTAAATAAAAAGTACGATTAGTGACTTTTGCACTGTATTTTAGCACTACTTTTAGTACTGTAATGAACTCATTACGATACTGAAATAAAGAATAGTTATTTATAATGTTGGAATCAAAAATACCTAAGCTGAGGTAAACAAAAAACAGAGTACCATAACATTCTTCGTATGATACTATAGTATCATACGATACGATCATCACTAGGGAAAAAAAACCTGCCTCCCCGTAAAAAAAATAAAATTAAATTGTTGTATCTGAATATTTTATATTGAAGGACATCACGATTATCGTAACGGCTCTTCAGAGGGAGGATTTCCAAACACAAACTCCAACCTGAAAATAATAAACAGAACAGCAAGAGAGTAGGATTTCTACTTCATCAAATTGGTCTAAAATTTTCAACCCATTGCAAAAAATGAATTTGATACATTGTGTATGGCTTTAATGCCATCCTGAAATTTATAAATCGAACAATTATTAATTAGGTGTTCAACTGTTTCCTCTGATTCACCACATTCACAATTAGGACTGTCAACTGAATTCCACTTGAAAAGCATGCTATTTTTATGACCATGACCTGTTCTTATTCGATTAAGAAGGGACCATATTCTCCTGGGAAGCTTAAAACCAGGAACTTTATTCGATGGATCAGATATAAGATCTTTCTCAGACAAAGAACATGCATCCCATTCGGATTTCCAGATTTCCTTGTAGCTGAGGTTCGAACTCAGAAAGTTATTCGACCAAATAGGTTTACGGGATTTCAGTCTTGGAATTCTTTTTTCTGGAACGTAGGAAAGTAACGGAAAAGAATCCGGAAATAAATTGAATTTATTCCAAGAGTTCCAAGTTGCAGACTGTCTTCGAATATGGGGAGGAACTATATTTGATAGCATCTGGTAGCCATTAGATAGGTGTAGATCGGATGGTTCCAGTAATTATTCTCATTGATAAATTGAGCTGTGCGTCAATTTTCTGAACATGAACACTATTGAGCAAACAGGGCAACAATATTCAGCGGTGGAAAAAACCAGGGCAAGGGCTGCTGTGCGAAGAGTAGTCGGGTCAGCACCCCATAACGTACCAGCCAGTTTTTGTAAAATGTTATTTTCAGCTTCAGTCGCCATTCAAAAAGATAATTTTTCAAAATATTTAGATCAGAAGTTAAATTTTTCTCAATACTTTGAAAATCAGAATGTCGGAAAGCGAGTGCAATATCGTCGGCAGAAATGAATTTTTCAGATGAAGTACAAGGAATATCACATAAATATAAATTGAAAAGGAGGGGTGCTAAAACAGATTCTTGCACTGAGAGAAGTATTCACTTCATATTATCGATCATGCGTTATAGTTAATAAATCATTTATTGGCCAAATGGACAAATCAATATTTCTTTCATGGAAATAAAGAATTTATTTAAGTTTTCGCAAATCACCTTCACTCAATATTATATCACATTTATTCATGAATAATAACATTCAATAATACCGAATAAAGACGCATTAGACTGAAATAAATATATTTAGTAATAATTAACAAACTGCATGAATTATGAATAAATGAAAAATTATATAGCAAAATTGAAAATTAATGGCTTTGCAGGCGGAATTGAATTCTGGAATAATGACCAGCACGGGCAGGATTTGAACCTGCGACCCTGGAAATACTAGTCCAATGCGCCAATCAACTGTACCACTGGGAAGGTTGAAGGTTCCATCTGATCTTCGGTTGGCGACTCTCCCAGAATTCGATGTTAGTTTGTTAGTTTTAATTCTTCATGAACTATGACGCTCGTGAAGAATTCTTTGGGGAGTTGGGGTTGGAAGGGGAACTCATTCGCTATCGGTGGTCATCGATGATTCGATTTTTACCTTTCATCCGATTGCGTCATTCGCGATTTATCGGCAGGAGTCGGTTAGTTGAATCTACCGACCACCGAACAATGTTAACTAGCCAAGATGACTGAAACATGTCAAATGTGGTTTGTTCATTGTAAATAAATCCTATATTTTGAGTAAACATATCGTGGAGTGGTGGAAGTTTAGAATCATTTAGTAATAGAAACCAAACGTTCGTTTATTACCAAATGAACATATGTTTTCATTTAATATATATTATATTTGAAGAGAACTGCAGTTTAAATGAAATACATCATACCCAAATATATTAAATATTAACAAATACCGTGTAAATAAATATTTCGTTCTATATGAATGAATTCTTTCAGAGGCAAGATCTGTTAGTTAATAAATCAATTAAAGATTAATAAGTGGATTTGTCTGTTAATGAATAATCTCGAAATAAATACTTTATTGATAAAAACAAATTTATTTCTCTCAGTGTGTGGAAGACCATTGTTCAATGTTTTGAAGTTACTACTATCATCATCAACAAAAACACGAAATCTTCTATCCGAAAACATATTCTCTAATAGACGAATCATCTTTCCACATTTAAGATGTGTATAAAGTTTATAAATCAAACCATCTTTCCATACCGTGTCGTAGGCAGACGATAAATCTATGAAAACTGCACCTGTTTTTAATTTGTTATCGAAACCTGATTCGATAAATGTGGTCAAACTGAGAACCTGATCATTGCAATTATTTCTATTTTTCCTGAAACCGCCCTGACAATTTTGAAGAACGTCTTCTATGGTAAGTTCAATCCTGGAGAAAATCAACCTTTCTGAAATATTCATAGGAACACTCAATAAACTAATTGGCCTATAACTACTCGCTTCGGAAGGATTCTCTCCACGTTTCGAAATGCCTATTACTTTCGCGTTGCGAAACTCAACCGGAAAATTGCAAGTACACACTGAGAGAAGTATTCACTTGATATTATCGATCATGCGTTATAGTTAATAAATCATTTATTGGCCAAATCGACAAATAAATATTTCTTTCATGGAAATTAAGAATTTATTTAAGTTTTCGCAAATCACCTTCACTCAATATTATATCACATTTATTTATGAATAATAACATTCAATAATACCGAATAAAGACGCATTAGACTGAAATAAATATATTTAGTAATAATTAACAAACTGCATGAATTATGAATGAATGTTAACGTCTGAAAATTATATAGCAAAATTGAAAATTAATGGCTTTGCAGACGGAATTGAATTCTGAAGTAATGACCAGCCCAAGCAGGATTTGAACCTGCGACCCTCGAAATACTAGTCCATTGCGCTAACCAACTGTGCCATTCGGAAGGTTGAAGGTTCCATCTGATCTTCGGTGGGCGACTCTCCCAGAATTCGATGTTAGTTTGTTAGTTTTAATTCTTCATGAACTATGACGCTCGTGAAGAATTCTTTGGGGAGTAAGGGTTGGAAGGGGAACTCATTCGCTATCGGTGGTCATCGATGATTCGATTTTTACCTTTCATCCGATTGCATCATTCGCGATTTTCGCGATTTATCGGCAGGAGTCGGGGAGTTGAATCTACCGACCACCAAACAATGTTAACTAGCCAAGATGACTGAAACATGTCAAATGTTCATTGTTAATAAATCCTATATTTTGAGTAAACATATCGTGGAGTGGTGGAAGTTTAGAATCATTCAGTAATAGAAACCAAACGTTCGTTTATTACCAAATGAACATATGTTTTCAATTAATATATCTTATATTTGAAGAGAACTGCAGTTTAAATGAAATACATCATACCCAAATATATTAAATATTAACAAATACCGTGTAAATAAATATTTCGTTGTATATGAATGAATTCTTTCAGAGGCAAGATCTGTTAGCTAATAAATAAATTAAAGATTAATAAGTGGATTTGTCTGTTAATGAATAATCTCGAAATAAAAACTTTATTGATAAAAACAAATTTATTTCTCTCAGTGCACAAAATGTTATTATGAAAAAGTCAGATTAGTGAATGTATCTTGGCAGTTGGTATGACTCAGGAAATTTGATATTTGATTTGAAAATCGAGAGGATCTGAGGTCAGTTCTACCAACAACAAAAATAAAAATATAACTGGAAACATAACTATATAACTGAAACTCATTACAGCACTACTTTTAGTACTGTATTGAACACATCACGGTACTGAAAAAGAAAAATGAATAAATCGAACGATAATTGCGTTTTTGAAAATACCACAGTTTTAAAGAAAATAGTGAAAAGTTTAATGGTAAATCAGGCCTCCTGTGGAGGCCCTGAACATCTCATATTGATACCTATTCCAACATACATTAGCACCGGTCGTAAAACAAATTTCTAGGTTCTTAAACCTCCCACTGTCGAGTCTTCGCAGGAATACCTCGCGGGACGAAGAAGAGCTCCCGATGACTAACAATTAGAGAAAAGAGTTTTACGATTTTTCAGAATCCGCGCACGGTGATTTGCGAGACAGCGGCCCCGAATAACGTCGTAAATTACGAACAGATATAACTACTTATTACAATAATTTTGTATAGAGTCGCAGACCGAATTTTATGGATTTCCCGAGTTAAACCCGCAGAGCTGAAATAAAAATAACGCGTTCGCCGAGCTCAAGAGGAGAGTCGGCCAGAGCTGCCATCCTTCACGGCACGTTATTTTCACTGGCGTCTACGATGGAGTCCGTTTTTGCCGCAATTAAGATCTTGCCACCCAGTAGTTGGTCTTGGTGTACTCGATGGCATGGACATGGTTGCAATGCCGAGTACAAAAAATTGTTTTTTGGTCAAATGTTTCATTTCAACATTCGAGCTTTTGCAGGCGTCGAATCTTTAATACATTTTCGTTTATAATTATAATAATTCCGATGGCATGCACTTCCTGTCTCAAGAAGCCTATCAACTGTGAACCAAAAAAATACTCCACGTTTACCCTTTCTTCTCTTGCTACCGAACAGACCTCAATTGTTTCAACCACGGCTCAGATGACGATAATTTCCAGTATTTGATCTCTTTGGGACATATTGTTTCTTATATTTTTATTTGTTTCTTGTCACAAGGTAAATATATATATATATATATATATATATATATATATATATATATATATATATATATATATATATATATATTCTTATGAAAAAGAGAGCTAAAATAATACATCAAATGTTGAAACAAAAAGTACCTAAGCTGAGGTAAAAAAAGAACGGGGTATCATAACATTCTTTGTATGATACTATAGAATCCTATGATACTATCAACACTAGTACCTATCATACGATACTATACAGCCAGGGGAAAAAACCTCAGCCGAAAAAACCTGCCTCCCCGTAAACAAAATAACATAAAATATCAAATGTCAGGAAAATCTTGAAAGACATCAGTGTGATCATCTTCATGTTATCCGTCGATGGGCTCGGATAAACAGATTCTTCCCAAAACGACTCGTAATTCTTAATCTGAAATGAAAAAAGACAAAAGCAGAAAAGAAACCGATTATTCAGAATAAATCGAATGCATTTTGGAAATGCATTTGCTACTTTAAAAAACATCAACATTAAGATTTCTTGGCCAAATAATGTTCGGAGGTTTATAAATATTTATGACAGAAATGTCACAAAATTTGAAAAAAATGAAAAAAAACTCTATCAATTTCTCCTTTCCGAATCTGTTGAATGTTACGAAACTGATAATTTTTCAACATAACATGCTATACTTGTAAAAAATCAATTAATACATAACCTTTCAACTGTCCTCTTTCACGAGGATTTTTTTTTCTGTTGCCGTGTGGGTTTCTTGCAGAAGAATCTCTTTGATACCATGTTCATCAGCTAATTTGGAGACGTAATCACACTTTCCTTTCGAAATTCCTTCGATATTCAAATTTAAAATCCACAAATTGTAGCTCTCTGGTCGTGAGGGTTTTTTCAAACCAGATACGACCTTCCAGGTGATGATTTTTCGGCACTTCAGATGTTTGAAGACCGCTACGGGACCCCAATGAAAGGCAATCATCTCCCATAGATAAACCAAACATGTTATAACACAAGAAAACAGAATATTTTTCAGGAGCAAAAACTAAGACATATTACGAGAAAAAAATAGGGTGATCCACGGTCGATGGTACGTTAGATGTTTACGGAGAACGAAAAGAAGGATTTCCTTGAAAATTTGGTTTCTCAGACAAGAACAGATGCTCTATCGATCTAGTCAAAGATATCATGTGAAAAAGTTGTTGTTACACGATTATTTTGGTGTCACTTTCTCATACTTGCCTTGAGCGTTTTCTGAGTAATTAAATGATTTAGTCTTTTTTGTGCAAAACATAGCTTTTGTTAAACATCCATAATTGAGCATTCACACGGGGACAATTGACAGGCCATTCCATTAAGCCAATCCATTAAGACATTCCATGAAAGTGCGTCATTCATTCACACGAGGATAATTAACAAGCCATTCCAATGGGAAGTATTAAATTCGCGTCATTTATGTAGACAGTTTTTATCAGAATATAATGAAGAGGTATATTTTTGAGGAAAGTGAGGAAAGTTGTTTAGCCATCATCGATAGACTCAAATCAGAATGTTTATTGAAAAACCTACCTATTTTCTCGCTTAGAGAGGGAATAGATGTTTTCGAGGAACACACAATTTTTAAAAGAAGATAGATTAGACCTGGATGTTCGGAACTTACTTTGGGTGAATAAAGACAAATATCGAGATTATTAGAAGTAGAGGATCTTGAGGAGTATAGGCTATGTATGAGAATGTCTCCGGAAAAGGTGCAAACTCTAATTGGACCTACCAAAAAAAATTGAACAAAGAATCATATTTTCTGCAGAAAATATTTTCTATATTTTGAGCTTGAATCAATTTCCTTCTATTGGAATATATTACAGAAGGATTCTACTTTTTGCTGAAAATTCTCTCCCAGTCTCTGGAAAATTGTTTTTAAATAATAGAAGAGAAGATCTCCTGTGTAAACTCGTACATCAATTTTTCCGGGGCCAAAACCTTCAAAAAAATTGTTGTCAAACAATGAAACAGGAAATAATACTTCGAATTATTGAATTTTGTAACGTTTCGGGTTCTACATCAGACTCCTTCATCAGACAAACTCGTATTGTGAACACAGTTTTTTGACTTTTCTTTTTCATAAAAAGGTTTAATTTTTGTGAGTATGGAATTAAAATCATTTTGTGATTTTGAGAACAGTTCAGAAAAATTAAAAGAATTGGTTTCCATTTCAACATACGAACAGTATTCAAAACACAAAATGATAATAATAAAAAAACTTAACTTTTTAATTAGAAAACAGTCCACAAATTTTTTTATAAAATTTTCTGTTCATGAAGTCTTTTAAAGATATCAACATCAAAATAGAGATATGGGTAAATCGCGAATTGAAGGTCATGAGTGTTTCAATACCGAAGATAACATGATGGCATAGAGTAGGTAACATAAAAATTCTGTTGGCTGAACCTGATCATTAAAAAAAGAAAAATAAAGAGGAATCTTGTATTTTGTTGAATGAAAATAATAATCTGGTCAATTGTTCGGTGGGAAAATTTATTGGGGAAAGAACTGGCTCCAGGAAACTTCGAGGTGAAATAAAAAATGTTACCATGTATAGACATGTTTTGACCCTAGACAAAATAAGTGCATGAATTTAAACAGGGGCCCTCTCCTAATATTAAAAATTTTTCTGATTGATTCTGTTCCAGAGATTGGGAGAGAAAATTTTGAAGATGTTTCAGAAATTCAGTTGTTCGGAAAACATCTAATGAAAATCCCAAGACCAATATAGAGACAAAAACAAATTTGCATGTTGGGCGTTAATTGAAGCTGCTATTCCACTAAGCCAATCCAATGTCTCAGTGTAATGGATTATCAATTTTCCCCATGAATGGATCGAGACAATCCATTGTCTCCATTCACACGATGTCAATCAATTAGACTATTGGATTGTCTCAATGGAAAGGCTTGTCAATTGTCCCCGTGTGAATGCTCCATAACTTCCATACTATGAATCTTAGGAAGCTGAAATTTCGTATGTAGAATCCTAAGATTTTAAGCATCATGCAAGTGTTACGAGATACGCCTTTATTCATTGAGGAAAACAACCGAAAACATTTCATTGAATCTTCTGCATGTTCTTGCTGTTATTTGTTCACATTGCCCATGGTGAATGAACAATTTCATCACAATTTCATTTGAATAGGTATTTCTTTCCATTTAACCTATTATTTTTCTTATACTATAAAGAATGAGCGAATGTATTATCAACAAACAAATTATCAAATCTGCATAACAGTCAAAATCAAGCAATTTGGTATGCCCTGTACACAAAGAAGCCTCATTTCAACACTCGGTCATTCAAAAGCTCGTGGAAGAAATCGAATCTTTCTGCACTTGTATGATAATGCCTAAGGGCATTGATATTCTTACACGATTGAAAATTCAAAACGAGCCACGAATTTTTGAAGGAACGAGTGTTAGAATGAGCCCTCTGTGAGAATATCATACATTATTTTCTCTAATTCCTCGAATTTTTATCGAAATTAATGAAATTTTTCCGTGGATATCGGTTAGTGTTTTTATGCGTTGAAAAACATTGATTGGCACAACCGTTTTCTCTTCCATAAATTTGACAGATAATAAATAAATCCGTGGCAAGCGGCCAACATGTCATCAATAAATATTACCCTGAAAGTTGTTAGAATGAATTATTATAACATAATTTTGTTCTACAAGATGTGGCAGAAAGAATTAGAAAAATAACTATTCTGCCTTACTACCAATTTACAAAAACATCATCGACTTATCGTCACCAAATTTTCGGTTTCAGTGAACATGTTATATCTATGAATTTTTCTTCCGAATATTCCATTAATTTATTTCTCACGAGCGGTGATTAGGGGCAACATACATTCAAACAGAAAACATCGAACCTATTATATATGATTGTGAATACGTTGAATTTGTTTCTTAGTCTTCTCTACTTTCTGGAATTTCTGAATCATTAAAAATTTTATCATTTTCAATTTCCTTAATCGTCTCCTTTCTCTATTTATCGATTATATATCGAAAAAAGTTTCAAACCCAAATAGCCAAAAAAAGCTTTTTAAAAACAGTCTCCATGCAGAGTTTATCCGGTTGAATGAAATAATTGAAATTTATTCACTATAAATATAGATAACTCCAAATTTCGACGGTCAATTTAATAAAGTTGGTAACAACTTCGGTACAAATCTCTTATTGGTACACAGTTTCGATTGAAAATTGAAAAAAAATCAATCGACTTTAACCAGCATTCTTATGGATATGCTTCGATTGATTTATCATAGATTTCATTCCGAACTTTTGAACCAATTCATGCCATATTTTTTCCACTTCATCGCGTGTTAAGAGCCTCAATTTCCATCAAGGAGCTCAATACCACTTAGAACAAATTACAAGATTTTACAACTCTAGTTACCTTATCGGCGTACATTACCTGAGAAAATTATTTTACCGATCGAATGAAAAGATGCATTTTTAATTAGTCCAATGAATTAAATGCGGAGCATGACGGACGCCTCTTACGTGTCAACACAAACCGCCATTTAGGACACGTTTTCGACTAACAACGACAATCAAAAGGTCGTAAACGGTACAGATATTGGCGAAATAATGCATAAAATGACAAATGTTGCCGACGCCATGTTGTGGTAATAATAAAAATGAAACTGTTACAGGTAAAGCTACTAACGTATCATTTATTTCTCCGTACTTTATGGCTCGTAAATATTTTTAGTTTGTTAGCAATTATACAAATTAAGTATGGTCAGCAAGGAGAATCGTAAAATTTTAATAGGTTTTTATTAATTAGAGTCTGAATAGGTTTATTATGTTCTAAATTCTGCCAAGGTAACTTGCGAAAATCATTACTCCTAGAAATATTCAGCTATGTTCAACGATTGTATCTATTTACAAGATATACTTTATCTTAAGGGTTCAAGGGCAATAAGTGCTCCTTTTTTTATAATTTTTTACCTCATTAATTTCTATAACATGACACAGAACTTGAAAAAAATCAAATTGCAAAAGAAACAAATGAATTTCATTAGATCAAAATTATTTTTCGTCCAACTGAAAAATTCAACAAACAACCGGTTCTTATTCAGGGTGTTTCGAAAAAAAAAAAAAAAACTATACACATTTTTTACGATTTTGCCGAAATTATTGACGATATTGTAATAAAGTTTCATACGAATATGTTTTGGAAGCTGATAGATCCAATGATTTTGTATTCACTTCTGTCTCTTGGAGAGGGCGTTAGTTACACGGTTCGAAATAAACAGTATTGAACATATCTGTTTTAACATTAGATGTTCAGATGAACTTAAACACAATTTAATTTTACATCAAAAAGATATTCTTGATAAAACTCGATACTGTGTACCGTTTTCGGAATATTTTGATTTAAAAACTATGAAGTAATAACCGATGCTGGTATAAAGTATTGATGAAGTTATTGATTATTATTATTATTAATAAGTAACACGAGTAACACAGAACTTTGATAGTAGGTGTTCTAATTGGTTAAGTAACCATTTTCTGAATCGATGGTTTGGTAGAGGTGCAGAACCTCCGATTCATGCGATTTTAATCTCTTTGATTACACATTTTGGTCGTATCTTAGATAAAAGTTTATGCAACAGAGGAAAAAAATTTTTGAAGATTAATGGATTCTTCATAAAAAAAGGAAAGACTTGTGTACCTATTGGTGAAAACGGAGGAAATTTGGAACAACTACTCAAATTGAAATCTTTTTCATGTTATTAGTCTTCTTTTAATCTTTCATCTTGTGATTTTTTGTTTAATTGATACATTAATCATTAATTCATGACAGCATCAGCTTTCAAATGAAAATATTGCAATAATAGACCATTGCCTTTGAAAGTGAAAAAAAACTAGGATGAAACCCTTTGTCCTTTGTAGAAAGAAAAATTCAGCAAACAGAAACAAGAAAAAATAAATTACATTCCATCTGAGGTAGGGGTGAAATTATTGATGTTAAAAAACGGTTTATCTCGATTTCTGGCAAAACTACACGTTCTATAAAAAAAGTTGAATGTCAAAATTGTGGATTACAAAAAGATTTACAGCCTTGTTTTACACTTTTTTAGTATAACCTGAAAATTCATGTAAAAATTTCGAAAATCACAGATTCTGGATTTTTATGTTCTACGAACAACTTCGTTCTTTCATGAAATTTGGTGAAAACTCACTTCTCTAATACACTGTTAACATTCTGATATAAAATATTGCTTCACTCTCCTTTTTTTGACTCAATATCGAAAAAAAACTCATTTCTAATTTCCAATCGAAAAATCTCACTATTTTGATAGTGTCGATGGTCATTATTCGTTGGAATCTTTACTTAAAAACTATTAAAAAATATACATTACTTTGATAAATGTCCTCATTTTCAATTTAAAGTCGGAAAATCGAGGTTCCAAGTTTTTCATTGGACCACCATCTATGTCCGACAAAAAAATTGATAGTTTTATTAACTTATCCAGTTACTCATCCAAACTCACGAATTTTATTGGTACTTATATCAAATCTTTTAGATATTCGATATGAATAATAAGATATAATAATTATTCAAACTGAACATTCGAATAAGTAAATATTAATTTTTTTCATTTCCAGGTGCCGAATCTACTTTGAGAACATTTGAAAACAAGAAGATGAACGGATAGACTTGTGTGATCAACGTTCTCGATTTCTATGTGAAACAACGCCATTTGAAGAACAAACTCCGTCTCTATGAACACATTGTATTCGTCCGAACTACAACAATAAAGCCAATTCGTCTATGAGTCCATTTTATTATAAATAATAATACTATGAGATTTCTCCTATATTTTTAGTGATTTTATGGAAGGTTTCCTGCCTTCCACATTTGAACAAATTAGCTTGTGAGGAGAATAAATCATTTGGATGGATATAGAAAATTAAAGTACATATTTCTAACCTCGGAAAATTTAATATATTCTTCAATGTGAAAAATCTCTATAAATCCGAGTGAAAGGTTTTGTGTACTCAGAAATTCGAGAGGTTTGAAAAATGGATTAGTTTGCTGTAAAAACAAATCGAAAAAGAACAATGTTCATGTTTTCTTCAATTTTGAATTTCACTCTTTGTGTTTTTTTCACTCAAGATAATTATTTTTTCAAATAATAAATTTTGGAGAATTTCCATTCTCCAATAATATGTGGTCATCTTCCTGTTTACGAATTTTTTTCCATGAAAAATCACATGTACCCATGGGTAATTTCAAGTTGGGCTGTATCGAAAAATACACAAGTGTCCGATGAAATTATTCCATGGAAATTGTTTCAAAATGCACTTTCTTCAGAATAGATGATTTGGACATATAGTATTATGTGAAATACCATTTTTCAATGTGTAGTTAGTTGCTATGAAAGTTCTTTGTACATAATTATTGTATAAGTATAGTTTCGTTGAACTTCCTATGTCATTATTCTATTTAAATGTAGGATGTGGCTCTGAAAGCCTTGTGATATATAAAACTAGATTCCAGTGGAACGTTTAGAAAAAATCTGAGAATTGAATTCGATAAGAATGTATAAAATGTATGTACTTTGTATTCATATTTATACTTTTATCAGTTTTTCTGTAAATTTATATTTTGGAGCTACTGCAACTTTAGGACGAAAATAGATATAAAATAGATTTCAGGAGTATTTTCAGGGTATGAACTCTTTCATTGAAAGCAATATTACACACTGAAATTATAATGAATTATTCTTTTGAATACATTATAGGTGTCAACTTCAATTCACTTAATGACATTTAGTTACCTGTATCATTTTTCCTTCTAAAGTTTTCATGTTAAACGAACAACGTCACTTTTAAGGACTTGAATATTTTTGACCTTATTCAATATCGAAAATTCAAATGGATCATGTGATTTGTCCTCTGTAAAATAACCGAACAAATTGCTTGATCCTACTTATTTTTAAATTCATACACGAAACTGGAATATTCTATTCAAAATAACTTTAAGCATTAAAATGTTATGGATGTAAAGGTAGAAGATAAAGATGTTAAATAAGTAGGTTCAATCGTTTTTTTTTTCAATCAAATACAAATGCGTATCGACGACCAAAGTGAGGAATATGTTACATTTTACATAACAAATCATTTCTAGAACAAATAGAGTGTGGTTAGAGAAAAAATTCTGTTTCCAGAGATATTAATTTCTTTTTTTAATCAACCACATGAATGATTCTGCGAATGAATGCGATCATATATATGAAAGTATTTTCAGAAAATATAATTTGATTTAAATTACTATCATAACTTTTACTCACATTGATATGTGTGTGAAGAAAACGAAATTTTCATTAAAGAAAAATTTTCTTCAACCCAAAAAACAGCCAAAATCATCGTAAATATTCAAATTGTTCCTGTCAACATTTTGGAATTATCGATTCAAATATTCAGGCAGGTCCCTGCATTTTTCTGAAATTTTTTAGGGTTTCCTCTTCCTGTCTTGCAAAAATCAATTAATAATAATAATAATATGTAATCGTCCTTTGAAGACAAAATACATTTTTTACCACACATGTGTACAAAAATTAGAAAATCTCTTTAGATAATAGAAGCAAGGTCCCTGCTTGAAACTTCATTTGTAAGAGACCTATTCCTTTCCAAAAATTGTTGCTTTACAATTAAACAATCTAACTTCGTAAACATTCGAAGACTCCTTCAATCATCAAATTCATTTAAATATTCCGAATCGTGAAAATTGCTTGATTTATCTATTGAGATTTGTCAATAAATGGTGACCATAGATTAGTACTAAATACTATGATGGTGACATTGATCTATTTTATCACAAAATTTCAAAATTGGCCAAATTATTCTCATCCAACCAAATACAGGGAATATTGTGAACACAAATTTTTGACTTTTGTTTCTCATTCAAAGGTTTAGTTTTTGTTAGTAGAGATATTATGTAATTTGTGGTTTTGAAATCATTTCCAATTTTCAATGTTGAAAGTCATTTTTTCGAAAAAACCATGAACATGAGGAATCAAATCAAATCGGTTGTTCTTGAAAGTCTCTTTTTGGTTCCTGATTTTTTTATGAAAATTTTTAATGAACCTAATTTAATTGCTTTTCATTTCGGTTGTAGATGAAATTGAATGAGCCGCAGCAAAATGTGTTTTTACAATACCTGTCTGAATATTCATTTCCTGATTCGGATATTATTTTTCAACTCGAAATATAAATTCAGATATCGATTAGTGTATTCCTGTTTTCATTATTAGGCAACAATTTTCTGAAAGGAATTGATCTCTGACAAAAAGTATTAGGGTAGTAGTAGGAGCCTTTCTCCTACTATTATTTTATTTTATCTATTGCATTATTTTTTTGTTTCACAGACTTGGAGAGAAAATCTTAAAAAATTTCGAAAAAATGCAAAGACCTTCCATAATAGATTTCAGTCGATATTGAAATAAAAGTGTAGGACTTTCTTTCATTAGTTTCAGAAGCTTGGAATGATCGTATAAGAAACTATCGCACAGAGAAAATAGTCTCTTTCGCATGTGCAAATACAAAGACAATAGGTTTATTCCGAAATTCATGAGAATTAAGATTTTATTTGATAACAATGATTGAAACCATATTTGGTCTTGCCCTGATAAAAGAAAAAACGTTTTGTTTCAGACATAAATAAGGTAAGAATCCAACAAAATATAATAGGTCTAGAAGATGAAATTTTTCATAATTTTTCAAGGGAAGAGTCGAATCATATATCTTATTGGGTCATATCTCGATGCATATGAAGAAGAAAACGATTTAATTTGAAAAAATTCAATATACTGAGTAAAGAAGAACGACAGAATTTCAACCATAAGAAATCCAGTACGTAATAACTTTACGAATAAACTGGTTATCAATTCACTGAAATTGAACAATAAGTGTTATGGAAAAAACTCAGGTTTTCCATTACTTCTAAAAGTGTTCCTGTATTAGATATGATAAGAAAAATGTAATGAATTAAAATTTCTCAGTGAAATTTCACTTCATATACATTTAAAGGTGAATCGAGATTTTAATTATATGGAAAAAAAGCTATAAATTCACTAAGAATGGTAACAAGTTTGAAATCATTCAGATTAATTTAAGAGTAAACTTTTAGAAACCTATTCCAAAATCACTTTTGGCTGAATTTTTATTACATTTTTCAAAACCACTGAACGGAAAATCAGATAATTTTTTAAAAAACACCCAACACT
This sequence comes from Hippodamia convergens, assembly GCA_038502775.1. NCBI lineage: Eukaryota > Metazoa > Arthropoda > Insecta > Coleoptera > Coccinellidae > Hippodamia > Hippodamia convergens. The sequence continues at coordinate 31,390,099 of CM076607.1, read as the reverse complement.
TTTTTGAAAGTCAGGAAATTCTAATCTGAATACGACTGACATTCTAGAGAGTTTTTTTGACCGATGATAATACAATATTCAGTATTATGTGTTATCATCAGAACTGAGCTAACGAGTAACATATTCTAGGAATATTTTGAAAAAAAATACATTGTCAGATGTTCTCTGAAACCAAAGACTTGGAGGAGTTATCTCCATGATGTTATTGTGATCTGGCAACATTGCAATAAAAAATTCATAAAAATTTTCGATCAAATTAATAATAAAGAACCCATAATAACAATCACAATATAATTGGAATAGAAGAATTCATTATCTTCGTTAGAAGTTTGTATTAGAAAAATTTCCAATCATTTTGATACAAGTGTGTTCAGAAAAAAGATACACACTGATCACAGATTTCATTCTAATCACCAGATGAGTGTTGAAACAGTTTTTATAAAAACACTTCATGAAAGGGCTCATTCAACTCCACCAACAATCGACATAAGAAATAATTGAATCAACTTCATTAAAAATTCACTGGTAATCACAACCTTGCAATTTTCATAGAAAGACTCGTACCAAATTCAGAGATTTCTTATGGTCATGAAGTATGGGAAAAATAAGAAGAGTTGGTTTTAAATTCCAAATAAAAACCGTTCTCTCAACACAAAATGGTTTAAGATATCAACTAACAAAAAACCTCCGAATGAAAAACAAATTCGAAACATTTTGTTTACACATGCACACCCTATATTTGAGGAAAAACTCATACTGGAAAATCGTCAAGACCTTTACAGATAAGAGCACTTAAACATAAAAATTACATAATGAAGGATGGGTCGTAACTTGCAGATCATGTGTGTTACAATACCGGAGATCCCATGGTAGATTGGAATAACACGGAACCTGATTATCACAAGCACAAGGGTCCTATTTGAAAAAAAATGTGAGGGGCTATCAAGCGTAGAGGGTGAGAGATTTCAAATTAAAAAAAATATAGAGAGACCTGCTTTCGAAATTACAAATCCATGGATTCATAGATTTCATTGATAATAATAAGCAAAAAAATAAATGGTCCAATTGTAAATTATTTCCTATTTTTTCAATGAAGAAACGACACAACCAATTCTACTTTTAGCCACATCGCTGAATAGGTAATCAATTTACCCCTCATTTGATGTGTTACAATCCATATTCCCATTGGAAAAAATGGAGCATATAATGAATTGCTTTTGAAATTAATTCGATGGGTATGACGATTTTTCTTAACAATTCTTCGATAAGAATTATTTATGAGTTACGTTACTTTTTTGGCACATTTATAATGTTAGTATTATAGCCAGAGGCTTATTCGAAGTGTCTGTTGGGCAGTATATTTTACATCGTCTATAGTGATAGATGTTGTTTCAGAATTTGAGATTTATTACCGAGGATTAACTGAATAAATAAAAATAACGAAACTGGGCTTTTTTGAGTCACCTACTTGGTTTTTGTGTCCTCTTCTCCACCTCATCGAACTGAATAACCTGCAAATATTGAAAAATATTAGGTTTGAAGGGTTGACCTGAAAAAACTCTATCTGATATTAAAATATTCATATTTAAATTATTATGATATTTTTTGAAGTTATTACAAAAATTATTTGAGTGAGCAAAGAGTTTTATTGACATGACGACGTGAAGAACACATCATGCACAAAATTATAGTTCGGTGATCGCTAAAGTTCTGAATCAGAACAATTCTCTCTCTAGTTTGGAAAGTGAAATAATAAATAATAATTTCTTCTTGTTTATCTTTCCTCTCATAAATTGCCAATATTATATGACTTAAAAGCTGTGAACATTTTCCACTGCCGACTATGCATGAAATCTATACATATTATAAACGAGCTCAAACCTGCGGCTGCGCTAGCATAATATTTCAATTTGAAACAGTAGCAGACAGTAGTGACTGCAGGTTCATCGCGACCAATCTTGTATAACCTCGTTTCGAAGGAGAGACAAGCACTTGACTACTTGACAAAGCGATCTCGAGTAGATTTAATAATTTCTTGCCCAAATTCACATTCGTTCAACCTGCCGCATCTTGAAAAGTCTCATTAGAAAACTATACTGTAAAAAGCAATTTTTTATCAGGAATAAATGCCGCAGATTACTGTTACGTTCATTTTTATATGCCAGTCAAGAGCCCTTTTCAAATTGAACATTATTTTGGATTGAATTGGAAATGTTAAAAATGGTTATCGTGGGTTGTCCCCACCAGTTAGACATATGCAGACTTATTTTGAGCACCACAAAATTTTCCCCGACCATATATCTTCATCTTTCATAGTTTACCCAGCGTCGGCTGTAAAAGTCTGAAAGAACCGGGTTAGTTACGGCCTTTTCATGAAAAATCAATATTTTTTTTTCATTTCTTCGCTATATAGGAATAAACTCTACATGACAACCTGGCTAAAAAAATTCTCTACATTATAGTGAAAACACACGGACTTTCACATGTATAATATTAGTATAGATGTGAAAATCCGTGTTTGTGTGTTTGTTTGTCTTCACGGAACTGAGGAACCAGATGACCGATTTTGATTAAAATTTTACTATATTATAGGGAATTGATCCGAGTATGTTTTTACCTGAAATTCATTCCTCTTAACTAAGAAATGAAGGAATATATCGATTTTTCATGAAGAAGTCGTAAATAACAGTTAATTTCGGCCGACGCTTGGTAAACTACGAGAGATAGAGGATCATGATCAAGGACAATTTTGTAGTTCACGAAAAGTTATATAAAAAGAAAGCGACGGCATGTCTAACTACCGAGGATGAACCACGATAGCCAATTTTAACATTTTCAATTCAATCCAAGACAATATTCAATTAGAAGACGTCACTTGACTGGCATGGGATGAATTCATATAAAAATTAATGTGACTGTTATCGGCGGCATTTATTCCTGATGAAAAATGCTTTTTACAGCAGAGTTTTCTAACCACTAGTTCCCGAGATTGAAGAAAGCGAATTTTTTGCAAGAAATTTTTAAATCTACACGTACACGAGGACGCTTTGTTACGTGCTATACCATGACGTTATTGAAGACTACGATCTTTTAAATTTGGAAAAGGATCTTGGGAGTAGCTGAATCGAGGTAATAAGAAAATATTTTTTCAGGAAGGTGCCGCGAATCTTTCGATAACTTGAGTTTGTTATTAGTTTTCTCCATCGTGAGATTTTTACATATATGCTTATTAATTTTTTACCTTGAATATCTATTGTAATTACTTTTTTATTTCATTAAAATATAGCTTACTGCAGTAGCGATTTACATTGAAATTTCAGGCGAGCGTAGCCGCGGGTTTGAACTACACTATTTCCAATTGTAATTAAGAATACAATTTTCACCTTTTGAAGAATAAATTTGAATTTTTTTCTGAAAATTTCACTGGCACCAGTCACTACGAATGTAGCACAATTTTTTTCAGAAATTCGGGAGAAGAAAAATCATAATTGCTGAAATACGATTTTCTGTAATTTCAATTTTCTTGCAAATAAGAGACACTTTTGGGAAAATTCTAACGGCACAGCTCAGTAAATAACACAGTACATGAATATTAAAATCTATTTCAGCTGTAAAACATCAATTTTATGGAAAATTCTAGGCTGTTTTGAACAACACATTTTGTGAAATATCTTGAGAAACTTATGTAATAAAAGAAAAATTTCAACGGCACAAATCAGCACAAATCTAGTACAATTAGGTTCATTAACATTTTTTTCGAAGATCCAAAAGTGCTGGGCCAACTTCACACACACTGTTGCCAGGTTTACAAATTTTTCCACGTTCTACTGATTTTTCTCATTTTCTCCATTTGAGGAAGAAACTGTGAATTTTATCTGAGAATCTGACCGGCACAAGTTGGCACAATCGCGGCACAATCATATAAATCGATTTTCGTCGAAAAAAACGAAAATGCCGAAAAAACTTTTTTCTAATTTCTCGGATTTTTGAATGAATCAGCGGGAAATTCGTGAAAATAAAAACGGCACAATTTTGCCGACAGTGAGCACAAAATCTTGAACCTGTTTTTGTTGGAAAAAAAGCAAAGTGCTGGGCTGACTTTTTTTTTGATTTTCCTAATTTTCCGTGAAATCTGAAGACTTTCCGTGAAAATATTTACGGCACAAGATAGCACAAATGTAGCACAAATATTTTCATTCATTTGTGAAAAGAAAAAACAAAAGAGCTGGGCTAACTTTTTTTTAAATTTCGATTTTTCAGGAAACTAGAAGGAGTTTTGGAAAAATTCGAACGGCACAACTCAGTATATGGATAGCACAATTTTTTCCAGTCATTGCATTTCAATTTTTCGAAAAGTGCTGGGTGCTGGGCTGGCCCATATTTTCGGTTTTTGAAATATCTCGAGAACCACATGGAATTAAGAAAAAATTTAAACGGCACAAAGCAGCACAAACCTAGCACAATAATTCAGCAAAAAAATTTCCGAAAATCCAAAAGCCATCATACAACACATCAAGCTCACTATTTAATAAGTTTACATTTCCTTGATAATCTTGTCCAGATACGGAAATGAAAGTATCATCTGCAAACAAGTGTATGACGTAGTACTTTAATATCCTTATATGAACGTTTATATAAACAATAAATAATAGGGGTTCCTTGGGGTACACCCAATAAACTATGCTATTTTGAGATATGTCCTATTTTTGTCATTTGGAACCTGTCCATCAGATAATTATCGATCCAACTTAAAGCCTTATGAGTCTAAATGAGGGAGATAAAGGTATTCTGTACTGTTTTTTTTTCGACCTCTAGCAATTCAGCAGTATTGGATATATGGCGCTGATTTTATAACCCTAAAATTTCAAATTTTCAAGGCCAAAGTATTGCTTCCATAAAAGTGTATAGCTTTTCAGTTTGTTTCGCAGCTCTCTTAATCGTTCCTTTTCTCATTCGTAGTTCGCAAATTTTCCACGAAATATAATTGTATTTACAGAGCATAATGAGTGACATTTCAAAATTGTTTTTATTATGATTCATAAGGCACTTCGTTATTCAGAGAAAAAAATTGTCAGATTCCCTGTGAGTTTCCCGGTCGTGTTACTCCGGCTCCATCTACAGTTTCAAGCAGTAAAAGTGATCGTTAAAATTTGGTAAAGCCCGACACCGTACACTGAAGTTCGATAGTAAAGAATAACGGTCGAATTTATCATTTATAACTTGATCAGTATGAACTTATATTTCGCGAGAATAAAAAGAAAATGTTTTATTACAAAATAAGAAAAGCCAGAGCTTTCAATTGCTGACATGAAAATACAAGAACTTAAATAATAAAAGTTAGCTAATAAAATCGGTTTATAGGCGATAAATTTCCTGCCATAAACCTCCGAATGTTGGGCAAGCATGGCACATGATGGCCTATCTCGGCTAAGGGAAGCAAGTACCTCACTTGTTCTGATATGATGAAGTGTACGCTTTTATTGATATGAGGAAAATTCACCAGGTAATACTCCTGATGTAGCGAAAACCTAATCTGCCGTTCAACACTGCTATTTCTCACGCTAGTAAATATTTCGAATAGTCCTGTAAAAGAACAGTTTTCCATGGAAAACTGTAGTAACCTGACAGTTTGAATATCAGAGCTGGTTTTTCCATTAGTCATAAGTGACAAGTTGGTACAGAACAAAACCTTGTTCTGAATTTTGCTAGATTTGTGCTGCTCTGTGTCTCAATTTTTTTCATTTTATGAGGTTCTCATGAAATCCTACAAGATAGGCCTGCGCTGAAAAAGTCGGTTTACAGATTAACGTATTTGAAAAAGTTGTGATAAAAAAGAAAAAAATCAGAACACAGCTAGGTAAGCAAGTTTTTGCAAAATTGTCAAGTAATCATTGATTTCATTTCTCAATAATTGAAGCTAGTGTATTTGCCTACAAAATTAGTATGATAATTTCTTTGAAATCTTAACTAGTTTCAGAATTATACTATTAGTTTCTAAGTTTGAACATCATTTCTATGTTTTTAATTTTGGGATAGTTTATAATTACTGATACGTCGAAAAATTTAAAATTTGCTCTAAGAATGTTCCCCTTAGAAGATTAAAAAGAATTTTTAATGAAAGAGCACCGATTTTCCACATAAACCACTCGTAACCAGTCATTTAGTTCACTAAACATTAGAAATATTTTAATTATTTAACATGATAAACTACAGATTATGGTTTCAGCTACAAATCTTATCTCATCTTCTTAAATTGAAGAAATATGTTTGTGAATTATTTCAGTTTCACGTTTTTTCAAGACCACACAGAATTTTCTGTAAAGTAGCGTAAGGTTTTTTTTTTAATATAATTTGTTTATTATAATTTCTTCGGTTTCAATTATCATTTTTATCATGATTAATCAATAACATCTCGAGCTAAGCGTTATATTAGATCACAGCTCGTAGAACCAGTTACCAACCCCTCTTTTCCCTGCATTTTTACCTCTTTTCATACTTCCTATTCTTTCATAACTGAGGCATAGGTTTGTTCGTTTGTATATCCTATTGCAAAGCTCGAATAGATCTAGATGATATTATAGGCAAAAAAAAATTATTTGGTTTTCAGGAAGACTTCTGATTATAGAAGTTATCATAAGTAATTGTCTTTTATTTGAAGAAATTGGTATTTAAAAAAATTATCTACACAGTTTCAAGAGTACATACTACAAAGTATAACCTGAGGTATGCAGTTTCATTGAAATATATCAACTTCGAAAAAAGATATAATTGAATAAATTTGAAATAAAAAAGAAGTATAATGAGAAAATTAATGACAGATTTCCAAGAAGCTTTTCTTTAGAGTTCTTAATATTGAACTCTTTGTTTCTCTAATTATATTGTTTTATGATCATTTACAAAGCTGAAAGGAATTTTCGTTGAGAGTTAATTAAATAGGAATTATAATCATTTGTTGACTTCTCACTTATGATTTGTTCATAAATAAATTGATTTTTCAGTTAGAAACTGTATTGCTTCAAAGTGAAAGTATTTCTATTTAGAAAAAGTGATCTTTCTTTTTATTTTCGATGAGTTAAATTATTTTTCAGGAGGGGCAGAGGGGTCATGCCCCCTCCTGAGATTTGTACCCTCCTATTGTTTTTGAGCAAAACAGAATACTGATGTTACCTGCCCCTCATCAAATTTTTATTTGGTCCCCTTGAGAAAAAAATTCTGTGGTCGCCCATGACCTTCTTAAAAGATGGCAAATAATATTTTCTGAAATTGACAGTCAATTTTGAATTAACAAAAACCTAGACACATTAGGGTGGGTGTAGCTTTGACAATATAATAAAGAACTAAGTATGAACATTTTTTTGATTTATTGATTCAAACATTCACTCAGCATATTTGCCATAGAAAACAGATGAAAAACTTTCAAAAAGTGCTCGGAAATATGAAAGGTGTCGGTATAGTTATTACGCAGAAATGTGCATGAAATATTATCAGCGGAATTGTATAAAGAACAATGAGTATAAATTAATATTGCTCCTGTCTATTTGCGAGTCCACCATTCTAAATCGACAATAAAATGGTGCATGCGGTCGTTAATATTGAAGAGCCATCTATCGGAATTCAATTGAACCAAGGAAAGGTTAACGATGTATGACTTTCATAACCAATTCACTTGTTGTTGTGATATCGTCCAGAGGACTCTACATACATTGTCGCAACAATTAATTTTTGCTATTCTTTGCGTTTCAAATTCTATATTTTCTCCCTTGGGTTAGAAAAAATAGTTAGAGCTAAATATTATGTAGAGGAAAATCGTTTTTAATTATGTCATTGGGTAGTTGAAGAAATGTTAGAATGGATTTCTTGTTTTTAAAACAAAAAAATTATTTTAATTCGTACGTGGCTCAACCACCTCTTTCGGAAATTTGTTGAATTCCAGAAGTGTTATATTGTTTCATTTCTAGGAAAATATTGAAAAATCGATTATAGAAATTCCGGAATAATATTGTTGAAAATTGAGAATTGGTCAATTGGTGATATTTCAGATTTCCTTCGTACGTGAATCACCCTGAAGTTCACTTTAACATATAGCAAAAATCGAGTGATTCAAATTTACTTTCGTCAAAACTGATTCAGATTTTCCGACTTCTTTTGACGGGAAATCCAAAGCAGTGGGTATATTCCCCACTCAAAGTTGAGCTGTACAGACTTGGTAAAATTTGTCTCCTATTGAAGGCATCTCAACTATAGCATCTAGAAGAGAACATATCTCATGCTCGAGCTTTTTTTCCCGAATAACTCAAATCTGAAACATAATCATATCTAGATTTTGAATTGACAGGTTGTCATTTCAGATAATGATGAATTAGGTATTCGCTTGTTTCGAGGCGTAATTGAATATTATTGTAACATTCTACAGGCACTTAATTGTGAGTATGATATGAATAAATTTTTTGATCCAGACAATTTCAAGATATGACCGAGATTTCTGATTTTCCAAATGTAAATTATAATTGAAGGTTTTTCAATCTGATTTTCTGATTCAAAAAAGGTATCAAAAGTAAACATTTCGACAAAATTTTTCATTTTTCCTTGAAAAAAATATGAACTTTTTTCGGCTTTGCGTTTCACTATTGCATATTAAAGGATTTGGTATTACCATAGCGACTGTTGAATATGCATTTATTACTCGTCGACCGAATACTCAGTGATCGGAATCACCGATTTTGTTCTCGATGAAGAAACTCCATCTGGTAATTTTTTTAAATGGCATGAAATATTCAAAAAATTCGATATGTCATGCTATCCAATCATATTCGACGAAGTCATAAAATAATGCAATTTTATAAATGACTCTGATTTCGAAGAACTGATTGTTTTTTTCTTTCTTATTGTATATTTATGTAATTCTGATTTTTTTTGTGGTTCTACCCGTATCCCTCGGAATGAGTTTTCCTCATAAAATGACTTTTGTTATATTGGTCTGAATGATGCTACCTTAAGTACATAGAATAACACAATGCAAGTTTCTTATCTATCAATATACATTTCCAAATTCTCTGAATAATACGTTTCCTCTACATATTCATTGTTTTCAGTTCATTCAAAATATTGCTCATCAATATTTCAATTCATTTTCCTGAAAATATCATCTTTTATGCTCTATCCTTATGTCCTGGTAGCGTCGGAACAGTTACCATACATTAAGGGCCCCCGCACACTGGTAACTTTAATCGCCAGCAACTAAACACATTACTCACTGGCGATTAAATAGTTGCCTCTCACTCAGTTCATGATGAATTTCGTAGAAGCCACCAGTGCTGTTGCGCCTATTCTAAGACTTCAAGAAGAGCAAAGCCACAAAAAGTTTTGGGTACATCCAATAATTACTTCCCGACTTATTGACAGTTGACAGACAATTTTATAATTGATAGAAAGGACATCCAAACACGTTCTTTAATTATTTTAGAATGAGCATAGTGTACCACCATTGCTTTGAAAATAAGAACAGTGCACAAAGACTCAATCAACGCCGTGTAGCAACTAAATAAACTGCTCGACTTGAGTTAGGGTTATCGATTTAAATTGCAAAAAAATATAGTTTAAATGAGATTTTGTGATGGAAATTCATAATAATATGATTTCAAGTTGCAGGAAATAAAATTAATTTTAGCCTGCAGGTCTACAGCGTATACAGGGTGGTTAGGAAAAATCGAGAAAAATAACGAAATTCTATTCCCAGATAATTCAAGCATTTTAAGACTATCAATACAATGCATGGCCTCAACGGGCATCTTCTTTGCATACTACACAGGAGGTTGTTGAACAGTTCTCTCAAGATCATTTAAGGATTCTGCGGTAAATTGATGATTATATAATCTTGTTCGGAGCATATCCCAGTCAGGTTCTATGCAATTCAAATCTGGTGAGTCCGTAGGTATTAGGAAATGTGGAAAACCAAGCTCTTCGCGCGCATTCTCAACTATAGCTGCACGGTGCGGTCTAGCGTTATCGTCTAAAAATTGAAAAGTTTCATAAATAGCAGCGTAAAAATTTGGAAAAATATTTTCAATGGCATGCTCCCTATAGTGTGAGGCGGTCATATTCCCAGGACAAATGTGTAGATCTGTGCGCTCGTTGAAACATATCCCGGCCCATACCATAAACTACCCCCTCGGAATGGATGGACTTCTTGGACATAGCGACTATTATGGGGTATGCGTGGGATTGTCCATACCCTTATTCTTCGAGAATCTGAAAATCGTCCACATCTGGATTCATCAGTGAAAAGGGCACTACGCCATTGATCGTTCCAATTGATATGTTGCCTTGCCCATTCCAGTCTATGACGCTTATAGTCACGTGTTAATGGAACGGCTCTTAATGGACGTCTAGAACCTAGATTCACCTCTCTCAAATGTCGTCTGATGGTTCCGGTGGAAATTTGAACCCCATCTTCATTTTGAAGAGTATTCCGTAGCATTCTACACGTAGAACCTGAACCTATTCTAAAGTCGAGATATCACACTTTGGCTGACTTGGAGCTTTTCCGCTACAAGAACCTGAGTTAGGCCACCCTGTAGTATTCCGATAGCCCTTAAGTCTCAGCGTTTGTTGATTTACATCTTGGCATCTTCAGATAACTCGTTCCAAATTGAAGCCGTTGATAAACTGACTCCATTTCAAAATAAGAACATTCATTAAGCATATGCAAAGAACTAAACTACAGAAAAAAGGCGAATAGATTGACCAAATGTCTCATAATGATTCTTAGTGGATCGAGTCAAGTTGTTATTGAGTTTTAAATGATTTTACAGTGATTTCCCCGAAGATTACATACTTTTCAAAACGATTGAATACGATATCGCTTTCTCTTGTGGAGCAATATAGTTGCTCGTGCGCGAGATCACGTAGAAACCCACGTGGTTAATTTCTGCGGCAACTATTTCATCGCCCTCCGACTATTCGGACCTATGTCTAGTCGCATCATTTAGTCACGGCAACTTAAAAATCGCCCGTGCGCGAGAACGCATTTGAATATCGTTTATTTTATTTGTGTTCTTGATAGCAACTAAGTGGTTGCTTTCACAAAGTTGCCAGCGGGGGCTCTTGAGTAGGAATTTCTCCATCCCCCTCCTCTACTCCTACATAATATCTTTGAAATATGAAAATATCATTACATTTTTAACGCTAGACATGATGTTTCAGATTTATTTTGAAAACAATTATTCAATTTTAAATAGATTGGACAACAATTTTTGCTAGTTCAATTTCCTGTTCATAACGTAATGTGATTTGCGTTCAATGATTTTACTCCCGTTTTTTTTGTTTTTTGTTTGGATATTATCTCACATTATATGTGGCTCTATATATTGAGTGTGATTCATGAAGATCATTCGTTAGAATATTTCAAAGAGAAACCAGGGATGAACACTAAAAAATTTATTTGTTAGGACTGACGAATTGTTGTAAAAAATTTTAAATTCTCCTATAGTGTCTTCATGTGTGACTTACATATTATTCTCAGAAAATTCTGAAATCTGAAAAAACCCTACTATTTTCTCAAATAGGGCTTTAATCCAATGTTAATAACTTGTAGATTTTTGCATGGAAATTCGTAATTCTCTAGATTCTCTATCGTTAATTGAAAATTTAATTGAACATGATGTGTGCTTCCATTTCGATATCAAAGTCAGTCATGACCAAAACTGCAAAACATTTTTGTCAAATAAGAAACCATTTTTTGCTCAGCAGAAATCTACGTTGAAAAATATTGCTGACTTTGACATTGAAATAAAAAGACCCTGTAGGTTCAATCGAATGTTGAATTTACGAGGAGTACTTTTGTTTTAACATTGGAAAAAAATAATATCGAATGATTTCAATCCGATTTTGTTTAAAACTTACCCCATCAATTTGAGTGATTGAAAAATTGGAAATTTATTTTTACAGTTTTTCTGGAATAATTTCAACAGTTCATGAAAAACCTATAGTAGTTACGAAATAAAATACCACATGGAAAAGTGTATAATTTATTATTATTAATTACAATCCAACATATACACATTAACTTACATTCAGACTTAAGAGATTGGAAATAGATAATAATGTTTTTGAAGGATAATAAAATAAATCAATAAGGAAAACTGGCTGAAAAAAAAAAACATTCCTAAAAATCGAAAACAGTTTCTGAAACGATTCATACCAAAAATATCAGAAGAATCAAAAATAAACAAAACTCGATGTTATAGAATCAGGTAAAATAACTTATAAGTATAAAATGATTGGACAGAATATCTGCAGAATTTCAATAATTCAGCAGATGAAATCGTTTCCAAACGATGGTTGTCCACGAAAATCAATAATAATATAAAATCACATCGTAAATAATATAAGAATTTTACTACACAACTCATGACACATGACACTGAAAATTATCACAACTAAGGCGAGTCCGTTACTCGGACTCAAAACTGTGATAATAATACAATAATAAATATCATTATTTCCATTGATATTATTATTATATTATTAATACTCAATACTGTAAAGTCACGGTAAATTCTTGGCATTGTTTACCGATCAACTTACTAAAAAATAATATATGTTTATGTGGATAAAATTCTCGTGATAAAACATTCTCAGGATTCAACATTATGACGTAGGAAACTTCGGAATGATTTAAAAGAGTTCTCATCCATACAATTTTTCGTGTGATTGTGGGATAACTGGTTTGATCGAAGGGAATCTTCATAACTCAACTCATTGTTCGTTCAGGAAATATATAATTCAATCGATATATTTTTCCGAATGAAATGAACTTTTTTTATGATATTGCATTCAATTCATTTTGAAAGGTCATGCATACACTCATATCATTTCCATAAGAGCCTTCCAATATTCTGATTTTGTTGATGGGTAAACAAATGATTGATAATTTGAAATTATTGAATATTTGAAAATACCGGAAAATTTTATATTATGATCGTATTACATCATCATACTTATCTATGTTGACCATCAATGATTGAATATTTGAAAATGCCGGAAAATTTTATATTATGATCGTATTACATCATACTTATCTATGTTGACCATCAATTTACTGCACCTTCAATAAAGTCACTATAATTTCAAAAGATGCAAAATCCTTTCAGGATTGACAGGAAATCACAATATATAGGGTCTCTGTTCAATATTATATAACGACTGATTCAAATAATACTGACACGATCTACAATTGAACAAGAAAAAAATATGTCATAAGAACACGAATGATTCCAATATTCTGATTTTGTTGATGGGTAAACAAATGATTGATAATTTGAAATTATTGAATATTTGAAAATACCGGAAAATTTTATATTATGATCGTATTACATCATCATACTTATCTATGTTGACCATCAATGATTGAATATTTGAAAATGCCGGAAAATTTTATATTATGATCGTATTACATCATACTTATCTATGTTGACCATCAATTTACTGCACCTTCAATAGAGTCACTATAATTTCAAAAGATGCAAAATCCTTTCAGGATTGACAGGAAATCACAATATATAGGGTCTCTGTTCAATATTATATAACGACTGATTCAAATAATACTGACACGATCTACAATTGAACAAGAAAAAAATATGTCATAAGAACACGAATGATTACTTTTTTTCAAATGAAACACAATATATTTAGTTATTATTTTCTAAATCTAAGGTACATTCAGCATATTTCTGTTTACCCACCACATATTTCCATTTATCAGTGCTTGCAATATTTGAGATATATTCGAAAAGCTTAAACTTGTAGAGGCTATCTTATCATGTCATATGTTCGGAAGCTTTTCAGATCAATAGTATTTGCTTTAAATTAATTAAGAGAAGATCGAGGAGAAGATCTATTTGTTTTTCTGTAGTTATTGAAATGTGTGAAATTATTCATATCGATCAGGTATAATATTAATATTTTATTCAGTCTTTCTAATTTTCCACAGAGAATTAATATAAGTTGTCAGTGTACAACGAGGTGTACAATTTCATTAAAGAAAATTAATCATGTATTATTCAATGCAGGATAGAATAAGAATAATTCTTTGTATCACCAGAGCGTATGAAGACTATTTTTATATTTCAATAGCGGATGAACGTGAATATATGGTAAACAGAATTATATGCAAGATTTTTCTGAGATTAGGACACATTCATATAATTTACATAATAATAAAATAAAATTAATGCTGATATGATATCCCATTAGTGTTGTCTGAGGTATTTCGAAAATAATTTTTTGTACTCCTTATAAAGTGAAAATCGAAATTGGGAAATTTGGATTTTTCTCAATTCTCTTGTTCGTTTCGTTTGCATTGATACTTATTGTATCTTCTCGTCAGAAGAGTAAAACGTTATTTGTAATAATGTTTTGAAGTTCGGCGTACATGATGAGGTAAAATAAAAAATGCGCGAATAAGAATCAAATTAACAGTTTATAAGGTGTATAGACCAGTGTTCTTTGAATATGGAATAACCTAGTAACAAAAATAAAAAGAAATGTCAAGAACAGTAATGAACAGTTTATCTCGATTTCTGACAAAATTACAATTCCTATGAAAAAAGTGTCGAAATTTGTGGGGAATGAGAAGATCTACAACTTTTATATCACACTTCTTATCACCCTGAAATGAAGAATTTGAATGGATGTTTGGGATTTTCTTTTTATCTTTCACAAAAAACATATTTTTTTCTCGAAATTTGGTGAAAACTGACCTTTTTATTTCTCAAACGAAACATGATTTTTTCACTTCATGCTGACTCAATATCGAAAAAACAGCCTTATTTTCAATAAAAAATATGGCGTCGAAATATCAGTCCTTTAAAAAGAGTCGGCGTGATTTTCGTTAGCTGATGGTATAAAAAATATTCATTGCAGTGGTTAATGTTCTCAGAAAACAATTGTAATAGTCCCAGATTCCGAAAAAATTATTGTTCTGAATTTCAAAGATAGAATTTAAAGGCGATTTTTTCTGGAAGATGTGACTGATACAATCTTCATGTTTTATAAATCTGTGATTTTTTTCATCATCGTAACATGAAATGTTGGGCATTTTAAACATGAGAGGCTGCAGAATTTTTTTTCCAGGTGGGACAAAATATAATATTTCGAAGAACGATGAGGCGCAAGGTACATCAGTATTCCGTTGTGCTCTAAAACAATAAGAGACTCATGATTTTGAACCATGTTTTTGGCAGCCACATTTTAAACTGTTATATACCTGTTTCACAGTAGAGAAAAGTTCTTTGTATTCTTGACGACATTCATCTTAGTAGCCATAAGAAAGTAGAGATTTCAACGAACAAAAAGTCCATCGATTATTTTGTCTAGGCAAATATTTAGACATAGGATTTGTCGATTGAAAACTGGGCTGTTTATCCGATATTTAGTTAAAATAAAATAAAAAAAGTTAATATATTTTGAATTTAGAAAAAAAATGTATATTTAGGGCAGGACAAGGTGAGATCACAACGAGTTTCGTGAAAAAAAAGTTTTTTGCTATAAATAAAAATACAATCCAAAAACTAGGATACTTAAATTTTCAACATGAATTTGATATATTTTGAAACATATATTATTAAAAAGTTGAATAACTTTATCTTCAATTTTTTTTAAATAGGACCTATAGTTTCGCAGGAAATGAGAGGTTTTTTGGACATAAAAGCACCCTCCTCCCTTCTCGACCTCAGATCGCTCGTTATTTATTTATGTGTTATCTCTTAGAGTCATTCAAGGCTACACTGAAAGCATGGAATCAATTTCTTCTTGATTCATGAGATTCCTGTACAAAAAGAAATGGACAGGCACAGATGAGTTAATATAGCTACAAAAATCATCAACAAAACTGCAGTTTGAATAAAGTATTCCTAACGTTTCCTCAATAGAAGAGAAAATATTGAAACCATAGATGAAAACACTCGGTGTCATAATTGACGAGGATGAAAACATTTCATCAGTTACCAACCCACTAATTCTCCTTCAATATATTATTGAACCTTTTTTTATCAATGGGATAGGTAATATTCTATAGATTAAATAACATGGCACACTTATGAAAATAGAAAGTTCTGACATTTACAAGTGCGAGTCAATACATCTGATGAAAATGAAAATTTGTATATACATACAGGATGAGTCTTTGACTCGTACGTATATTTTAGCTGTAGATTCTTAGGGTCAAAAGAAACGGATTCTTCGTTTACGACATTTACTGATTCAGCTTAGATGTGAAGATGTAGTCATTCTAATTTTTCCTAATAAGATACCTAAGGCACGCTTGGAAACTTGGTGTTTTTTCACTCATTCGACAAATAAATTCGGAATTATGTTGCAATAATGTCATTCCGTGGAATTTACAAACAGAATAACAATAAGCCGTTACTACGAATTTTTCGTTTTTACAGATGTAGATTTATTTCAATATCAAAATACTAAAGAAAATATGAAGAATATTCGCATTTTTCGAAATACTCAAATATTATTCCATTACTTTCAAATATCATATCTCTCGAATTTCTGAAGTATTGCTGTAATGTTATCGGCATAATAAAAAAAACTGTTATATGTGTTTCAATGATGTCAATGAAAAACTTTTCTCCGAAAATAATTCCATCCGATGAAATAATTTTGAGAGATATAGGGTAAAACCCGGATAAATGCCCCACTTTTTGAAATTGCCTCATATTTTCGAAAATATCGATTTTATCTGAATAATTTTTATGAAAGTAGCTAGCCTTGTTATTTGAATTGAAATACTGTGGTTTTTTTCTGACCTAGCATTAGCAGATTTCACAGAATTTTGATTTTTGTGGAACATTGTTTCTGGGGATAGATGCCTACAGGTATGTATAGTATACTTTGAAAATACTGAGAAGGATAGATGCCTTCAGTCCGGGATAGATGCCCTTCATATTGTTGATCCAATCATAAAGCCAAATTCTATGAAATCTCTTATCGTTATGTCCGTTATAATCGTAATATAACTCAAATCAGCCTACTTAATGAAATTTCGGAAGCATTTATTAAACGAAAATATAAATTCTTGATATCATAATATATCAGGTAGGTAGGTATCAACAAATAGGTATACGAATTTTTCATTGTTGTTGTAAAATATTAAATACCTAATAGGTTTCAACAGAAATAGAAATACTCTTTTTAAAACAAAACTACACAACAAAGAGGAGATCAGTCAGATAGTGCTTCAAGTTTTCCACATCTTGAGCAGTAGTTCCGAAAAAGTGTACAGGTTTCATGAAGCCAGTTGTGATACCTTATACACTGAATCCAGTCTGATTGAGACTTTGTATTTTCATTCATATTTTCATATTTCAGTGGCATAACGCCTGTTCTGTGGTCCAAGAGCAAACTTGACCTTGTTCTCCTTCTTTCCTCTCGTACTTCCGCGACATGGTTTTGCTACAATCAGTGAAGAGTTCAGATCTGTACACACACTATAACAGAACACTAAAATATTTAAAATAATTAATATACAGACCAAACAAGGGTATGAGTTGTATAGAGATATTCATGGCCCTAAGGGCTTCTATACCTCGAAAAATCAGGGCAACTATCTTTTTTGTTACGGATAGATGCCCATGCATTTTTTTTCACAAATTAAAAACAAAAAAGCAACTGATCATACTTGGATGCACACTTAATGAATCAGTTTATTGATATAATAAAAATATAATCGAATTTATGACTACTTCAAAAGTTCTACAACGGCAAATACTGCCGTTACCAACTGTGGTTAATGGTGACAGTGCCTCAATTTTACACTATTAATTCCTAGTGGAGAGTTTGGGAAGTTAGGTATTTTGAAAATATGGCATCTATCCAACTGGGGCATCTATCCGGGTTTTACCCTAACTGAAAATTAAATTTTTTATGCATTTTCAATAGCCTGATTCATCCCAACCAAGCCGAATTGGAAAACTATTAAAGAAACATAGTGATTTCTTCGCAGGGGCCAAGATAGCGTCGGATATCCCGTATATAAATCAGAAAAATTGTGCTCTGTTTTTTTTTTAATTTTATTTTCGTATTTGAGTTATTTTGACCTCAAAACGAAAAATATAACCTCTACTACCTCAACTGTTATCAAACCAATATTTTGCCCATTTAGCAAGATCCATACCTTTTATTAATAGCTGAAGAGACGTAAATGTTTTTCAAGTTATCTGCAGAATAGGTTCCATTAATTTCATTTTCAAAAAAATTCCATCAAAGGTGAAAACACTTTGTGAAAATTCTTCTACATACATAAAATAAACCGGACTTCGGGAGCAGTAATCCACAAAAATCGATAAAAAGAGAAGAAGTTCAGGATTCTTTGAAATTTCTTTCAAGTTCAATATCTCTAAAATGGTTAAGTTTCGGATTTTGCAGAATCAAATCCATCAGAAATGATCTGAATTACAAAGTCCTTCAATATTCGGTAGGACTATCTCTGTAACCCTGTATATTCGTGCATTATCCTGAAATACCTAGAACTTAAATTTCAACGCGTCCTACGTGAAAATGCAAACCCTACCTTCAACTCCTGTCAAAAAACAGTAACAACCCCAAATTTGTCAAATAGAAAGTATGGTCTTGTCACTTGTCTTCAATTATTTGAAAGGACGCATAATTTTTTTATTCCGAAATGTTATCATGCTTATGGTTATTGGAAAAATTTGAAAAGCAAAAAATAAAATCATGTCGAAAATCATCACAATATTTCCAAATCTTATTACATATATTCAATATCGCTGAACTTATTTACCTTCGAGATGTGTTAATAAATGAAAAAAATCGAATCATCTTGTTCTCCAGATGGTACCATGAAAACTACGAGAAACACTTTTTGTGGCAATGTGTTAGAATTCAATTGAAAAAAGGTGCGATTAATGTAAATGCACAAAACAACAAGTTTAAAAATGATTGGTTTCGGAGATAACTAACATCCGAAAACAAGAAGAAGTAAGTCGTATTTTTCATGAAAAAATTCCGGATTTGCTGCCGGTATCTCAAAGGACAATAAATAATAATAGAGAATCAGTTTCGCTAGTTTTCGCATGTGACGCAGATCAAAAAACAACTGCTAATACCACTGTACACTCTGCAACTTCAAAAGTCCTTATTTCACAAACTCTATACCTTGGTCAAAATAAGTGACTTGGCCGTTTCGTAAATATAAGAACTTTATAACAGAAAAGTTATGAACAGCGAATGAATTTTTCACCTTACGCTCACGTGGCAGAAGAGAAACGACCAAGTCACTTATTTCGATTAAGGTACAGGGTTGGTGAAATAAGGACTTGTGAAGTTGAAGAGTGTAGAGTTAGCAGCTTGGCTCTACATGAGATCTGATAACATTCTTACAATGTGAGAAATACAGCATCGTTTTCGCAATAGTTTATATGAAAATGTTGTTGGTTGGATCTAATTAATTATGAATTCGGACTATATTAGATTCATTCGGTATAATTGTTCCGAATAGAAATGTGAATTTAGCAAAACATTCAAGGGGTAATTTCATGAGAATAAATATTATCGTCTGAAACTAATTCAAAAACTCACCTCCTATGAATCGGTCAAAAGTGCGTAGGGTCAGTATCAAATACAATCACTAACTTGAATCAAAAGTTCGTACCGATTTTCAATATTACGTCTTTTATTAAATGTCCTCTAATACCGAATTCGATCACACGCACAAACAGATCTGCACAAAACTAGTTGTGAGGCGGTATTCTGAAAAACATATTGCGCTATTGATGGACTGTTTTTTACCACACGTTTAATCGTTTCTGACGTGAATATGACTGTGACGTCGAGTGTTTATTTGTAGAAGTAACTGCGGTTTGATTATCCAAGGTTATGGAAGTGCGAATTAGAATTGTGCGGATCAACTAGACTTTGGTTATCTGTGGTTTTTACACACGATACTACTCAATCGACGATTTACGGTGAATTTGCATTACTTATACATATCTGGAATTATTCTGAAAATTTAAAACCGTGTAATTATGCAAGCAGCAGTTTTCGGAATTATAGCAAGCATTCCTGTTTATCTCATTGAATAGAGAGTTTTTATTATATGGAGCCTAAAAAATAAAAACTGTGAGAAATGGAATTTTCGTGTGAGCGAGAGTTTTCTGTGGTGTTCCTCCTTGAATAAATGGGGCAGAAAAAGCCAAAGATGGTTTGTGAAAAGTTTTACTTTATGGGCTATTTAACCAATTTGAAGTCTACCTATGTCCAAATCATATAACGCCGGTAAAATCAAATCAATGTAATTGAATTAGGATCCACAGCTTCCAAAAGATTGAAAACAAAGTGTCCAAGTTTTACAGTATGTTTTTTGACATTGGTTTGATAAATTAATATATTATTTCATTTGGGTCATGAATTTTCTTTCAAACAAAAAATTGTAAAGATTCTTGGCATATTGGGCGACTTTTCAGTTGCTGTGCAAGGGCGTACCCAGGATTTGAGCTAGGGGGGGGGCAGCTCATACCTGTTTCGAGAAGATGGTCGGTCGGGTATATTGAAACAAAAAGTCATGAAAGTTCACTGTTTTCAAATAGTTTGATTATGACACAAAACAAAATATTGAATATGAAATGGTCATAATACTTAAATATATTAATTTAACAGTAATTTTCTCGGATTTGCCGAAAATTTGTCCATGACAGTCTTTTCAATGAACTCAGTGTTTTCCTTCAAATAATTTCGATGTACGCTCATCGGACATAAACCTGTAAGCCTTTCTTCACCCCCGTCGATATCTGGGTAGCCAACCCATCATAACGACCCACATCATTTTCATGATAGCCATTGTCCACTATAATTTTAGGATCTACGTTGACGTCATAAGTTTGTTGGGATGTCGATGGTGAAGAAAAGTCAGCAACAGATATTTACAGATTCTACTGGAGAATGTGACGCTTGTCCAATGTTAGCATGCAATGAGTAGTTTTATCATGGTTGTCATTTTCATAGCTTCCACTACTACTTTCCCGACCTTTTTTTCTTTTTTCTGAAAAATGAATACACAAAATTACTTTTACGGTGTTTAGGCATAGGACGAAAAGAAGGATCAAGATACCTATGAAAAAATCACATTCAAATATCATATACTTCCTATCAGTAAAAGTAATATTGCGATATTCAAAATTCGTTATTTTGTAGTTTGAACGCCAAATAAGCAAAACTAGGTAATTTGAAATAATACATTTGTTGTGACGGTACCAGAGAAAAAGGACTTGTTTGCAATAATTTGCACATTAAATTTCATTTGATTTAGTAAATCCAAGGTGATTCGTTTAGAAAATTTGTAGGTGTTTGCTGGTTATGTACTACAAAGTAATAACAAAAAAAATTTTTCTTTTATTATTTTTTCACAAAACTGTCTGTGAACATCTCGAAAACTAAAATCGACCATAAGGCCCCTTTTTCCAAATAACGTCACGTTTGTAGACTGTAAAATATGAAAATTTTTTTTGTGTGTTTGGACGTTTATTTCTCTATCACGCTGTATCTGTTGGACGCGATTTGATTAAATTTACAATCAAAAATGATAACGCAGGATAATTTTAAATGTTTTCTTTCCAGCCAAAAATATACGAATACCTACAATAATTGAAATGATACATCTATATTCTTTCATGTTTGATAAATGAAACAGCATAGAACAATTACAACAAAACCACGTCTTGTATGTCACCTGGTTTTTCGAGAATTTCATATCGCGGATACTAAACTATGAGACAGTATGGCCGAATTCATGCTGGCCGGTAACTTTAACTTTTCCCTTACCATAAGAATTTAAACATAGAAAAAGTACTGACGTCCGTATTTTGATAGCGCTAGATGTTGTTTTCATATTCAGCTCTAATCCTATAGGACCTAGGATAATCAGAGCCATCTATGGCTCTGATTTTCTCGTCGGGAGCGGAAACAACGAGATGCGACGGTTTCGCGGGAGATTTAAATTATATTGCGTCACTAACAGTATACTATATCGAAAGTTGTAGAATATTTAATTAGAGATAGAAAAATTTCAAACCAAAAAATTTGAATGGAAATATATTGTGTTTTCAACACTTTGCGCAGAGTAGGTAACACGTTTTTGATTCACACTTGCCAGAAAAATTTACGTTAATTTTATCTTCTAGGGGGGGGGCAGCTGCCCCCCCCTGCCCCTACCTCGGTACGCCCATGTTGCTGTGTATTTCATTGAATTTCTTCAGAACAACTGAATAGTTGCTAGACAAAGTTGCCAGTATGTTCTATTTTGAGTAGTCAACTTGCTGGAATTCGAACTTGAGTGAAGCGTTTGTTTGATGGTGAAACAAGTAATGATTTCTGTGGATCCAAATGTTGAAAAAACTATAACAATGTAAAAAATATCTTTGTGTTTGGTTGGTCATTTCGGTTATGTCATGGTCTCGAATAAAACAGAATTTTACCAGAAATTAGTAGTTAGAATCTTTTGAAGGAATGGGCTCGATTCCAATCTCAAATGCTGTTTGTCGTTCATTCTGAAGACGAATCAAAATATTCATAATTTTTGTCATTTTGGTGAAGGTCAATTCGATTACCCCACCGAAACGAATTGGTTAAGAAATCACACAGCACTGCTGAAATACAAAAAAAAAGAATTTATTCCAAACATTTGTTTATATTTTAGTGCTATTTAAAGTTTCAAATTTCTCTATTGTTTCAATAGTTCTATTTCTCAGTTGGGAAATCTTTGAGGGTAAAATTGAAAAAAAATTTGAAAATAATTTGAAAAAGGATGCTCAGAAAAAGGAGCAAACCTGCTGAAGAAGAAGAAAGGCTTGAATAATAATATTTAATAAAAAAATTTGAATAGCCGAACACTCTAAGGTTGCAGACTCAAGATCAATACATAGGAAAGGAATTAGAAGATCAATCGAAGAGCTAGTAGAAAGTATAAATCAGAAATTCACTTAGAGAAGAGGAGAGGAAAAGGGCTTTGTAAGAGAAAAGGGCAAATTGATTATTAAACAAAACGTGACTGAGAAAAAAAAAGCATCAAAATCAGGTGAACGAAGAATCAACAGCATAACGAGAACTTAGACAGAATGCAAATAATTAAGCCGAAATTTATATGAATGGGATGAGCCTAGAGGAGAAAAAAGAAAAGCCAAGCTATAATAGTGTATCTACTCAAGAAAAAATAAAATGAAGTTGAGTCGATTAAATATTTGAGTGGAAAATAATTCAACATTAGAAAAAATACAATTAATTTTTGTTTTGTGTTAACTTTTTCTTTCACATCAGAATCGATATGGTCATATGAAATGTTGACAATTCGGAGATACCAGTCCTTGTTCTAAAAATTATGTAATGTATTCAGTAATTCAACTTCACCATTCAGGACAATCAGATCTGCTATAACTATTTTTCTATGAATGAGAAGTTGACATTGATTGACAAAAGAAATGCCCATAGAATATATTTGATATTTCGATGCTCTGAAAATGAAATTGACGTTAGGGAGTAAAATTTAGTTTGGTTTCAATTAGAAAATGACACCGAATTGACTCAACTCAACTTTCACTGAAAAAATTCCATTTTTCCTAGTTGGTGTTAAAATTTAATAAAAATGAAGTACCTACAAATTTCAAAACTGAAACTTCGAGTTCACAAATCAACATTTGTTTTCCCCAATTTTCAATTTGCGATTTCCATCACGATATATAAATTTGACCCATCCATGAATATTTGTTTTTTTTTTGTTGTGATTTTCTGAAGGGGATCAAACATGTAACTTCTCTGCCATTTTTTAGTGTAGTTCCAGAAGGAACGAAATCACTCAATATAATATATTAAGAAGAACTCCAGTTTCGTACCATAAAAAGAATTACGATATTACGGTAAAAAGGATTTTCTGTTAATGTAATGGACAAAATTTAGAAGGTGCATGCTGTGATTTGTTTGCATATATATTTTGAGTTCAATCGTAGTAGTTCTTAAACTTTTCAGCAAATTCAAGACCAAAAATTAAGAAATTTTGTTTTGATTTCCACATAATATACTTTTTTACAATTACCGAATCTTGACGATTTCAATTGTAGAATCAGGGACGTTGGAATTTACTATGGATTATTTCAAAAACAACTTTGACGGTGTTAACTGCATATAATAAAATAATGAATCTATTATTTTTATGTGTTAATGGACAGCCAAATATCGACAAAGAATGGAAGATGATATACAATGACAATGAAAAGTGAATATTTGGAGTGGCACTATTGGAAGACAAGTAATACTCAGGCCCCTCTTTTAGAAAAGTAAATATGAGCTGTTAACAATAATTCTTCATCCTATAACTTCATTTTGATACATCTGTGGACATATATGATTCAAAAATATTTTTGTATTTCAAATTGACTCTCTGTTAGTCCGTAAATCATTAAATTTTCTCAAGAGAAGTTTTAATGTGAAGGTTAAGAAAAGTGTATCAAGAATTCTGAAAATCCATCACGAGAAGCAATTAAAGTAGACTGATGATAAATGCACGGATATCAAACCAGTTACATCCCATCCAATAATTATTTCTGGAACTATAATTTAAATCTATTTTTTACACGGTTTTCAAACTCTCTCAATTCCCAAACAACACATCAATATTCAGATTAGATCCATTCGAAGTTTCTAATTAATATCACATCATAGAGCCAAACATCCGTTTTCCCCTGGTCAACATTAGACTAACAGCCATCACAGAAAGAAGGAAGAACACCAGTCCGAGGAACCCAGTGAGCACACGACACCTGAAACGCCATTTCTTGTCGTCCCTCATCTTTTTGGAGAGATGTTCTGAGCGTGGTACATCCAGAGTGAAGTCGGCCTCAGGTCTACCACCAGGCTGTAAAGAAAAAAATATATTAGAAGGTTTCCTCGACACATACGTGTTGAGATCAAATATTCAGCCAAGTAAACATCTTCGAAACAAACACGATATGTGGTACTTAAGATATAGGGTGTGCTATAAATACATGAGATGTAATAAAACGAAATCCATTATCTTTACAATAGGTAGATGGCTTCAGTCAATATTGTTGTTATCAATTTTCGGAATATATCGTAATTTCTGGTCCCAAGAAAAGTTCCGTTTTTTTGTGTTAATAGATGTTTGGTTTATCTATCTATGGGGAATGATTTCCTTTCATTAGGGTCCCGTAGCGGTTTTCAAACATCTGAATCAGGGATGTTGCGGATGCCGATTTTTTCACATCCGCGGATGCGAATGCGGATGCGGATTTTCGAAAACTCACATCCGCGGATGCGGATGCGATGCGGATGCGGATGTTTAAGATCTTATTTAAAAATAGTATACGAGTAAAGAATTAAAACAGCGATAAAGCAGTTATTAACATTTTTGAAGTAAATTAGTATTAAGTATATCAAGTGTAAGTATTTACCTACATGTTTTTTTTAACTTCACTTACTTATTTTTATATTAGTAAAAGAAGTTGAAAATTGGAGCATTATACTTTATAAAAAGTAATTTTGCCGCCTTTTCTGCTTCAAGGCGGTTACGCAGAGGTTCGTTAATTAAACCCGCGCTACTGAATAATTGCTCGCTTGGAACACTGCCTGATGGAGTGGACAAAATTTTTCGTGCTATCGGTGATAATATCGTAAACAATGAAACGTACTACCGGAGAAATATAATAGCATTTACCCTAATAGTTCCCAATAAACAACAATTCGAGTACACGTACACTCCTCACTATGATCAACCGTATCATAATAGTCATAATATTATTCAAAATCTCACAAAAATATACTATTCGACAAGTAATCCACAAGGCCAAAAAACACGTTATGGTTCATTTACAATAAATATGTATTGCACCATAACAAACGCATCGGACCTTTTTCACCAATTTCTTAGTTCCCATTGGTCAAATTCTCGTGCGAAAAGCACACGCCCATTTTTTTCTTATCACAACTCTCACGTTTTCCAATATGCCATATTCCGAAAGTAAAAATGAATTTTTTTTAATCTTTATCATCAACAGATGCCCAAAAATCGTCAAACTAGGCGAATTTTATAGCCCCTATAAACGTTTTATGAGCTTGCAACAACCCGGGTTGTTTAGGTAAACAAACGTAGACAATTCTCACTGATCGGACGAACATCTGGCTCTTTTTCTTGGGGAGATCTCTGTCAAATAAAAAAAAACCGCAACAACCAAAAAATACGCAATTCAGATGAAAATATTTCCCCCGATTCGCGAATCATAATTCATGTTCAAAGACGCTTGGTCCCTGAACTTTCCTTCAACATTTCAAATGCTTCTGAAACAACGGGTATCGCAAAAATATAACATTTCAATATCACGGGCGATAAGAAATCTTGGGACTGGGAGCACAGGCGGTCGTTAGAAAGGAGACGGATTGGAATTTCGGACTTACCGGAAAAAAAACAGATGGTATAATAAAATATGTATTTGGAAAGTGTTTCGAAAAGAGAATAACCAGTATGAATATAAACAGAATAGAGGGGTGCGTCGGAAATTCCACCCTCTTGGATGCAGATGTTTCGGTTTCAGAAATAGCTACAGAAAGAAGTAACAGCGAAAAACTAGCATTTTTCTGACACTTTCAAAATTGAAAAAGTATATATTTGGCATTTTCTAAACGAAACACTAACATATTTTGTTGGCCCTGAGGAGATGGCGACACTGCACAACTCACAAATTATATCACATCCGCATCCGCATGAAAATCCGCATTGGTTTTTGCGGATTCGGATGCGGATGCGGAAGTGGAAATCTATGCGGAAGCTCCGCATTTGCGGATGCGGATGCGAATATCCGCAACATCCCTGATCTGAATCTCCGAAAAATCATCACCTGAATGGTCGAACCTGATTCGAAAAAACCCTAACGATCAGAGAGAAGGAACTGAGAATTTTTATTTGAATATTGAAGGAATCTCGAAGGACAAGAGTATTTACGTTCCGAAACTAGCCATTGAACAAGTTGTTGAGGTCTTCTCTAAGAAACCCACACGGCAACAGACAAAATTTTTCGTGAAAATAGAGAATTGAGAGGTTCAGTACTCATTTATTTTTCACTTAATAATTTCGACGGTTTAGCTTGTTGTGTTCAGCAAATAAAAAAGGAGAAATTGATTGGCTTTTTTCAATTCCCCCAGATTTTGTGGAATTTCTGTCATAACTAATTCATAACAAATTTGAAAACAATTTAGTTCATTATAGATAACTCGTTTTTTCTGCTTTTGACCTTCTTCATTTCAAATTGAAGATATCGAGTAGATTGGTGAAGTGTCTGTTTCTCTCTGCTGTTCATAGAAAAATAACATAAAGATCTTCTTTTGATCACGTAGATGTCTTCCAAGATCCTCTGGAATATAATTTCTAGTGAATTTTTTCTAACATCGAAGAGGTCAGCGTTTTTTCTGCTGAGGATTTTTCTTTTCCTCATTTTATCACAAGCAGGATTGTATAGTTTTTCTGTAATGTACTCAGCTAGTTACTATTTTGTTCAAATATTTATTTTATAACTTTAGCTCTCTCAATCAAAAGAATATACAGGGTTGGTCATCCATAACTTTCCACCCCGAAATTTGAGCTTTTGGATGGAATAACGAAAACACGCTCGGACAGGTCAAATTTTGTTCAAAGGGGGACAAATTAGGGTGTTCAAATGAGTTTGATATCACTACCCCTCTAGCTGCAACCCCTAACTGCTCTCATTTTTGAATAAGGAAAAGGGGTCGAGCAGCACCTTGTTGAAAAGGCATTTCAATATCCTGCATGGGTATATTTTTATTCATCGCTTCATTATTATACAGGGTGACGTCGAACTTAGAGTTTTGAGATGGAAAAAACGCTCGGACGGGTCAAAAAATGAATGCGCTAGCACTACCCTTGTTTACTGTTTCATCCTGTTTAATAGTTGAGCGATCGAAGAAAAAAAAAACAATATGCTCATGCAGGTAATTGAATTACCTTTTCAACAAAGCTACTCGACTAATTATCTCTATTCAAAAATAATTGCTTTAAGTGGTAGCGGCTAGAGGAGTAGTGATATCGAATTCTTTTTTGACCCGTCCGAGCGTTTTTTCCATTTCAAAGATGAAAGAAAGAAATTTGTATTATCGAAAGGACTCAATTTTGTATAACTCTAAAATATATAACAACTTAAGATGTCATATCTGCAACTAAAAAATAAGATCAGTTCTCAACATCTGACTTACATTGAAGAAAAAGCTACCACTGTACACAAAACTGATGAAAAGATTTCTAATAATAAAAAAATGTTACAGTCATTATGCATTCAGATGAATAAGAAAACACAGATATTATTATTGAATAATATTCCACAATCAATAAGGCCTCAATTATAGTCAGAAAAAAATCATAACGAAACATTCCCAAAATTTCACGTATGATCAAATGAAATTCATCACAACATTTTGAAGAACAACCTACATATTTAAACCCCCTTCATTCAGAACTTACATTTTTAATGATTCAAAGTTTCATTGTTCGTTCATTGGAACGAATTTAGTACAAGAGTTTACGTAAGAGAAAGAAATGAGTGGAAGCTCGAAAGATCTTCAGAAACAAAGCAAACAATAAACTTATTTGAGGAAATAGACGTCAAGTTGTAGAAGACTTTTTGGTTATTCAGATTTAATGAAAATGAGGAAATATACTTTTTTCAAATAACGCGACATTAAATTTTTTTTATCAGATATTGAAGAATTTGTTAAGAAGAAAATAAATGGGAATTCAATGTCTCTAGAACTTTCGACCAAATATTGGAAATTTCTCTCCTAAACTTGGTTATACTTTATTAGTGCCCCCGGTATATTTATTCTAGTTTCAACACGTGGAAAGAGCAATCGAGTAGGTACCCAAGACTGAAATATTAATGTGAATACAAAGAAATATCAAACATCATGTAACTTGATGTAATCACTCATTAAATATGAATAAGTGCCATCCGTTCATTTGGTTTCTTCCGGTGTTGGTGATTTAATATTTGTTCAGTGATTATTTTTTTGATTTCGCATACTTACACTCGCGAATATTCATAACAGGTGTGTATAAGTAGGTGTGGAAGCATATTAACAGTTCTCATACTTGGAGTCCCAACCGATAATTTGTTGTGAATATTTATTTATGATATTAGGTTTTATTTTATGAGTGAAAAAGCTTGGGGAATGAACGGAGCAAATTGAACAATTTGACAGAATGATATCAATATTAACTGCCCTATTTTGATGATAAAATAGGAGAATTCGGGCTGGCATTCAACTTCAGAATTCATTTGGATATTTAAATAATTACATAATTATTGCAAATTATTGTTGGTCATCCATTTTTGTGTTAAGCTTTCGACTGCTTCATTTGTCGATATTGGAATAATTGTTCCTGTGGATATTCTGAAAGAAGAGCAACTTTCTCTCTCACCTCTCACCTAAAAAATTTGGACTGGTGTTCATTGAAAAATGAAGACACTGAAGAAAAATCAGTGAACCTTCAAGTTGGTATACTTGCAAGAAAGATCAAAAATATAGAGCCCCAAACTTTGTGGAAATTTGCCATGATCAAATCAAGCGAATCAAGGAAATGGTGTTGATGTCAGTAAATATTTGGCAGATTGAACACGGAAAAGTGAAGGATATCTTTCAAAACATGAGCAAGTTGAAAAGAGAGTACCAGGATCCAGGGTCCATTTTTATACGGATATGGCAAGGAAAAAAATATGGCGACCTGATTATTCTAAAAAATGTATTACTTACTGGAAGAGCATTATCTGAATAATTCGAAAAAATATTTGTCCTACAAAATATATGGTTTGATTAGTAACCAGCGTATTATTTTTTACTTAATTAATATGTATATGATTTAACAGTCATATTGTTCTACAAATTGCATGTTACGTTATTCCAGTCTAAGAAATTGTTGATATCACAACACCATTTTTCTCATACCTGACTGTAGGACAAAAATATTACATAATAGGCAGGTTGTGTTTTTTCGGCCTAAATTAGATAATTTTCCATGAAGAAAACAGGTATGTATTACTTGAATGACAAGAATCGTAATTGTTTCCTTTTTGTAACATAAGAAACCGTGAAAACATCCTTTTTAAAATCTAAATATCTCTACGTTTCGGGAAACTAGGTCCCTGAAGAAGAAGAAGAAGGTACTAACTTATTATGTTATTAATATTTTTGTCCAAAGTTAGTAATGAGAAAAATGGCCTCGTGGTATTCACAATTTATGAGCGTTAGAACCGGGATAACGTAACATGCAATGTTTAGAACAACATTACTGTTAAATTATATAATATGAACTGAGTAAAAAAAAATCAGCTGGATCATTTTGATCTCGTTATCGATTCATGTTAAACGGGGAGGACTTTTTAGGACAAATATTTTTTCGAATAATTTATATTATTATTTCGAGATTCAACAAAAAAAAAATCCAGTAAGTAATGAATGATTGTGAATTATCAAAACAACGTATTCTTTTCTTGCTATCTCGGTTGACTACCACAATCGAGAATTTTCGCACAGGAAATGTTTGGGCATCTCATCGAAACGAAGCTATTCACGAAGATACATCTTGATAGTTAATATTTTTACTTCAAAGATTAGTACTACTACTTTTGCCTGTAGCATCGGGATAGGATAGGACAATATGACTGTTAAGTTATATAAGTATTAGGAAAATATAAGAAAAAAATTTTAGCTAGTTAGTAATAATCTTTGATGACTTCGTTATCGATACATGTTGGAAGAAGGGGACTCTTTGATCAAACCATTTTTTTTTTATAATTCAGATAATTATCTTGCGATTGAGTAGAAAATTATCCAATTAGTTATAATTTTCTTTGGAATCATCAGATCGAAATATTTTTCCCTCGATACCTCTGCCAGCTATTACAAATGGAGTGGTTCGTACAGAATATTATTGGGCGCCTCATCAAAGAGAAGCTATTCATCAAAAATAGCTTGATAGTAATCAAGTGCAAAAGTGGACAGTGGATCCTGGACTAATAAGTTCATGATTAAAGTTGCAACTATTAACGAAAGTTGTCTCTATTCTTGAACTCATAGCATTGGGTAAGGGTGTTGGCATTTCGCCTCGCAGTTCATAAACAGGAATAATAAAATAATAAAGGGAATAATAAAACCCTCACTAAAACACAAGCTATCTTAGAGCGTCTTCGGCTCGGTCTTCGGCTACCCGAACGTAATGAAGTTAGCAACTGAGAACACCATTAAATAAATGCACCTCTGATCAGTCAATATGAACACCACGAGAATGCTAAAAGCCATAATGTGTACTAGAATTGTCCGCTCTACAACTTTTGTAGGAAACTTTTTTCGATAAACCTTCTAGTTTCCGAGAAAACGTCAATTTTTCGACATTTTCACGAATTTTCCAAGGTTCCTGAAGATTTGGGAACCTGCATTTCTGACCATGAGTTCCTACTCCAGTGAAAACCATTATAACAAAAATGCCGATCTTTCCGCAAAAAAAAACTGATTTCAGACCTTCATTTACTGGACTATTCGAGTATTTTCGGATTATTGGAATCCTGTCGGCTTGAAGACTAGTGTACTTTACCAGTAGAATACATAGAAATTATTGCCCATACAACTTCCAAACTCAAAAACGAAAGTCAATCGTTCTTTCTGCATTATTGGGAAGTATACTGACTATTTTTGTACGGACATTGCACTGCGACCTCCTGTTATCAAACATAATCGTTTAATCCTGAAATGTATCAATAATACTTGCACTGTCAATCCAGCTTTACCGAATTTTTCAAACTGCCAGAACTAAAGCAAGATCAGGCACGTTGATAAAAAAATCAGGATCAAATATAAGGGAGATTAAAAAACATTGTTGATCATTTCATCGCTTAAAAAAAAGGTTAACATTCTCCCAACCTCTAAGATTCTTGAAAGTCATCATCCAATATTATATTGCACCTACGGTTTCTTCTAGTAATGTTGCAAAGCTCCCTACTGTCGGAAGGCATTTATTTTAC
This sequence comes from Hippodamia convergens, assembly GCA_038502775.1. Lineage (NCBI taxonomy): Eukaryota > Metazoa > Arthropoda > Insecta > Coleoptera > Coccinellidae > Hippodamia > Hippodamia convergens. The sequence continues at coordinate 31,357,988 of CM076607.1, read as the reverse complement.
CATGAATACTAATGTTCATAAGTCATTTTTGTTGAAAAATGATAATGAAAATTTCTATTTCCAAAATTATTATTATAATTTTATCTGATTTAATCAAGATAATGTGGTGTTGAAATTATTTGTTTCCAAGTAAACAATTACTTTTAACACTGTTAGAGTGTCATTTTCTATTTTTGGACGATATTACAATTTTCAATTTATTTTTGATGAAAACTTCTATTTAAATTAAATCCCGCCACAGCTACATAATACATTCAATTGCATATTTGTAGAAGGTACAAGAACTGACCCTTAAGTTATAAGTTGTTGTTTGTTTTATCATCTGAGATGGTATAGTAAACGTTGTTTCCACTAGAGCCAGGTGAAAATTAATTTAATTGCTAAAATTGGCCCCCGTAGAGGCCTCCAAAAATTGCCTTAGCGCACGGTATTTCACGTGCACGTGGCGGGGTATTGGGTAAAGTTTTCAACTAGCAATAATCGCATCTCGGATAAACGTCATTGATTACGATATTGCCTCTGCGCAAAGCTGACGTTTGGGATCGAACACAGCGGTTTTATTGAAAACTGTTACGATGTTCCGAGTGGAAGCTAACAGGTAGCGACACCTGGTGCAGGAATATTATTTGCTTCTTCGGTCGTCGAACGCTACCTACATTCCGACCGATCAGGTAGGAACTGAAATGTCCCATATATATTCCAACACGGTGCGTTCGTGGACTGTGAACTGTGAAGAATTCCATTTTTAAAATTAAATTAAAAAAAAAAATACTCATGTTGATAATTACTATAATTTATATAATACTATACAATGTGACCCAAAACCATGGTACACCGTTCTTTTTACCTAAATAAATTGCCTTTATATGTGCGATTGTGTAAGAATGTTTTGCAAAATAATGTAATATGTAGATATACCAAATCACACCACTACCAAATATGAATCATCCCCCAAATTTGCCAGTATTGAATAATTATAAATATATTATATCTAAATGAATAAGCTTTCAATGATGATGCATTTCTATCATATTGAGTTTTACTAATTATGAACTTGAATATTCGAGAATTTTTCTATAGAAATTGAAACAGTTTTTTTTAGACAAAACAAAACTGAACAATTAACACAAAAAAATTATTTACAAACTATATTTATAATCTATACAAGGTGTCCCTGATAAGACGGGATTCATTTTGATGGGAGCTAATAACGAAAAAACCCCTATATGTAGTATTTAGGAGTCAAAGATTCTGATTAAGAGGATGTTTTTCAAAGTTGCAGGAAATTCAAAACCAATTTATCTCCTGAACGGAATCAGCCAGTCATATGAAAGTTGTAATGAAGGTTCGACTGCAATTAAATATCATTCGATTTGCAGGACCGTATCAAATAAATTTGGACAGTTTATAAGTTCACGAAGTCACCCTGTACAATGAATTTAATCGATATCTGAGTGAAGTGCAGGATTCATTCATTCAATTAGCCTAATAATATTGCATGGCACCATCAAGGTTGCCGTGGACTGATTTTTTCTTGACGTTGACGAAAATTTTCGTGTCGATCTTCAACACTCAACTGATAACGAAGTAAATTTTCAATCTTTATGAATTTGATCAATTGAATATATATTATTATTCAATATATTCTAAGAAGTTTCAGAATAAAACGAAGGTGGCTACTTTAAGAAATTAAATCTGATAAACTCATGTTCACAATCAAAGATGACTCAATTAACTGGACAGTTTCTTGATTGCTGAAATTCGTCAAAATTTACTTGGTTATGAGATGAATAAATTGTTGGATATCGACATAAGTGGAAAAAATATTGTCACTGTCAGGAAAAAAAATCAGTCCTAGGCAACCTTGATGAATGAATCTTACAGTTTACGCAGATATTGAAGAAATCAGGAAATCCATTTTACTGGTTGATTTCACGATTTTTTTAGAACTGTCCAAATTTATGTGATACAGTCCTGAAAATAGATTGATATCGATGATATTTTCCAAATCTCATAAAGCTATCTTCATTCCATAATTCATAATTTCCATTCAATTTTGGAAAACACCCTATAAATCTGGATTTATAAGTCTTAGAGACAACATATGAGGGTTTTTTGTGATACTCTAGGTGTTTTCTATCTCCCATTAAGGTGCGTACAAACATGCTCCGAATAGCGTACCGAACATATGCTGTGGCACCCCGTCGTCCACACTTGGCTAAGCGACGTGGTGCGGTACGATGTTCGGAGCATGTTTGTACGCACCTTTAAAATGTTTTCGATCTTATGCAGGACACAAAAACAATGCAAAAAAAGTTTGAAAAACTCATATCACGCCCTCGCTATAAAATTGGCACAACTCAAAATTTACCGTTTCCGGTTTATGCTATAAATTAGATGAGAAAACGAGCCTAGTTTAAATCATGGAATACTTTTACCCACATCAGTGGGTCCTCCATATATCATATAGATACCTACATATCAAAATTGATGTCCATGTCATGTTTCCAATTATTTAGAAAATATTTAGCATTTTAATTTTTTTATTTTTTAATAGTTTTTTCGCTTTTGTAGTGAGGGTGTGATATGTTCTAGGAGATACTCTGTTCTTTTCAGATGAACTGAGCTAATGAGAGGAACTTCTCACTCTGACTCAAAGAACCATATCGATCCTTCCGTGATGGTCACATAATTTCAAATAATGACTGTGATGTTTATCAGATTTGAAACGTTTTAATGAAAAACTTATAATATTATAACTAGTATAATTGTGAACATTGATAGTCGATATCGTCCTGATCTTCTTACTCTCTTACTTCCATAAGACAATTCTTTCTACACCAGACAGAAGTTTAGATAGTAATAGGGTGAATAAGGAAATAGAGACATGTAATTCTTTATTAAAGAACTGCGTCACGTTTTTCCAACTTCACTTTTTGAAATTTTCACACACGGACATTTTTAATCGAATTTGAGAACATTTTACTAGATACTCGTTTTTCGATGATATTCGCATTTTTGAGACATTAGCAATTCCATTTTGTATATACAGGGTGATTAAGAACTTAAGGCAGAAAATTAAGGGTCTGATATTCTCAAAATGTGAAAGAATAAGTCGCCGATGAGAACACGTTATCTATTTAATGGTGTCAAATGTCCAAAAATACCACTATTAGCATCGATACGGGATCAGGAAAGCAGAATGGGGGAATCGTTTCTGGCAAAGAAGGGGCACCTTAGAAAGGGGCCAATACCACTTGAAATGAAATTGTATTTAATTTTCAGAAGTATAATTTGGCACCATTGCCAAAGGATTACATCTAACATGGAATGTATTATGTCATTATCTTATATTGATTAATTTTTGGGGTACCATTTAATTGTTCTGAAAAAGAAACAGACGTCACTCAGAATTCAAGTACAGAAAAAAAAGGTGTTACCTAGAGATCTGGGAGCACCGACTTTTCATATAGTCCTATCCCTTTCCTTAATTGGTGAATAAACGAAACCTGAAAGTTTTATGACGCGAAAAGTAAATTAAAAAAAATATATTTTTCATGATTCGTTGCGTCTATGCAAGGCTTCAATTAATGAGGGAACGAGTGTTAGTCTTAGACTGATAATACCTGACCACACTATGTCCACATATAGTCATCAGGCGTCCTCTGCACATCCTTATAGGTTTGTCCGGTTCTGATGAAACATCATGAATGAATCCTTTTGGAATTTTATCTATCTTTGTTTTTTTTTTTATTTGATTAATACATTTTCTCTTGAATTTGTGGTGGAAGAAAATTAACAAAACATTTTAATCAACTCTTATAGATGGGAACTACACATACTGTCACGTCGCGAATAAAATTCTTGACTCATCGAAGAATAACTTTCTACATGATTTACACCAAAACAAAACATCGAAATATTTGCGACCTACAGGACCGCATATTTTTGCGACGTGTGTGTAAGTTATATAACCCAAGTTGGGTTACACCTGTCCGACTCTCCCATGCTGTTCCTGGGTTCGGTAGCGAAAGCTTTCATTATTTGTCAGGCGATTGCAAAGCAGTTATAACCTACTTTGGTCTCAAGGAAGAACCTTCCTTTCGTTTCATTTTTTGTGCAGTGAATATTTCATAATAGTTCCTTACAATCTTATACCTCAAAGGAGGTAAGAGACACCTGTCAAATACGTAGTTCACGAGTTTACGTTAAAGAACTAGTCCGAGACTGGCGAAGAAACTAGCGTCCTCAGTTGTGTGTTAAAGCTTTTGCACTACAAGAATTAACTTTTGTTTACTTTTCTCTTAATGGTTTAAGTTTTTACTTCAATTAGTTTGAATAACATATGAGTTGAATAAATAAATAAATCATTGGCATCAGCCCAAAATGTAATCAGTAAATATTACCATGAAAACTGTGCTGGAATGAAATATTCTAGCATTGACACAGAAATAGGGAAACGATTATTTAGAACCTATCTCTATCAGGTTATAGGCCAAGCAAATTAGCTTCAAACAATGGTGTGCCGGGAAATAATTGGTGGAGTTCGGGAAACTGTTTTAATCATTCTTTTAGGCCTTTAATAAGAGTACTTTGAGCTCTGTCCCAATTTCCCAGTGGAGGAGCGTATGTCGTGACGTTCAAAAAACCTCGAAATTTTAGGACTAATTTAGGTTTTTCTCGAATAGCTCCTGAACTGAGCACTCTATCAAAAACATTATGATATTCAAAAGTTCAAAAGTGTTAAGCATTAAATTCTGCGTATATAATGTATTACGACATTATATTTTGAACAAGTAGTTTTGAAGAAATCATATGTCCAAATATGGCAAATTTTCACACTTTAAAAAAAAACACATTTTTTCACTATAAAACATAAAATACCTATGAAACTACGAACTTTAGAACGAAATGTCATAGAATTGGAGTTGTAGACCATCATATTGTGATAAAAACGTAACCCCATTCCACCAAACCACAATGTTAAATCGCGCATTAGCTCATCCTGCTGAAGATCATTTCATAATAGCTAGTGCTGTTGAATTTGCTCAGCAGTCTCATGGGTTAGTGGATAAGTTTTGATCTGTTTCGAGAAACAACATATCATTCCTTGATGCTTTTAATAGCTGCGACACTCATTCGGTAAAGGAAAAATGAAATTCCGAAAGACGACCGAAATCAACACAAACCTGCTGAAAGCAGAAGAATTCTTCACAAAATCTAATTCTTCTGCCGATTAGGTCGACGAGGCAGAGACTAAATGCCTGGCAGCCCTTTATAAAAATTATTTCGAGCAACTAAATGTATTGTGGTACGAGATGTGTGAAAAATTGTTATCCAAAACGTCATTTAATCTTGCCTCTAAGCCTCCACCAGGACGTATATAATATGTAATATATTGTTCTTTGCAATGGGTTGTATTGTTATTTATTAGTTTATGGATCCCACATTTGTTATTATAATTGTTTCAGTTGATTTTCAATGTCCTAAGGAATTTCAGTTGTCCACCACCAAGACACTAAAAACATGGAGGAAAAATATGTTGGTTTTTGAAAAAAAGAAGAAGGGACAATTTATCGTCTTGCTTGCCTTTGCCAGGCTGTAGTTAAAAAATTTTGATGCACATAGGGGCTGGAGCAGTCAAAATTACAAGAAGCTCAGTGTAGTCCTCAACAATAACCACAGACTCATGGGATTGCTGAGCAACATAAACAGTACCAGCTACGATTAAATGATCAGCATCCTCAATAGGATGATCTACCGTGCGATTTAATTGATTTGGAAGATCTGAAAAACTCGGATTTTCAAGCAAGATCCATAATGAAATGGTTTCCTTATCATTTTTAGGACTAAAAGTGACAAAAATCACCATCAAGGAATTTTGAATTTTGGTAAAAAAAATTCGAAAAACAGTTTCTTTTTAATTTTCGGAAACCGTTCGAGATAAACAGCTGAAAAATGCGGTGAATTCTTCTTATTGGATTGCAAATCCACATCCAAAGATTTTTTATATGGTCCTGGCCTTACCCTTCCAATTGATGATTTTTCCATTAAATTAAATGTAAGATACAGAGTGCGATACATCTTTGAGAAGGTTATTCTCAGTAGATATAAATTTTTTTAGAAATATACAGCGTGCTATTTGAACTGGTAAAGTCAAATTCAAACCGGAAGTGATTTTCAATTTTTGTTTTCCTCAAATGAAGGTTCATTTAACGAATTCAAATTCTTATTTTTCGAAATAGCTGATATAATTCATTGATACAGGTATTAGCAATCAGTAAAAATAATCTTTAACCGATCTACCAATAAACGGTAACTTACAATAGTCGTTCTATCGTGCAAAAAATATAACGAGAATATAGAGGGAACATTTTCTGCTTAGATTGTTACAGACGTGTTGAATGAGCAAAAATATAGTGCGCCATAGCAACAATTAGACTTGATTGTCTTCAAAATAGGTCAACGTGATTCCCTACATGGTAACCAATATTTTCTTAGGTTTTCTGAACAACAATTAACAATTTGCTTTCTTTCAAACATGTATAGTCAACGGAAATCGTTCGAATGCTAATTGCTTTATGGTGCGTGAATTTGCTATTGAAACGACTTCCATCTTCCAGCGATTAAAGCGTTATGTAAAGTATTACTTTATACCAACATTGAATTTGTGATTACTTTTACCATTTAAGGCAGAAACATGCGATTAATAGAACAATGTCAATGTGAGATTATTATCCAATAATGATGAAACTTAATTGAAGTGACTCAGATTTATAATTTGCAATATTATTAAATACTTGATATTTGAAATAGAGCTAGTTTGTTACATAAAAGTTTTTCGAATTCGCACACCTTTCTGAGGTATAACCCTAAAATGTATGGACAATGCAACTCCTGATTCTGATATAGATCGTGTGCAAATTGATTTAACATTTAGAATATTTCTTCGAAACAACTTGAGAGGGAAAAAAGAATACAAAAACGATTCAAAATAAAATTTTCTTCGAGAAAACATTTTTTATTTAAAAATTTCATAAATATCTGAACAGATATGGAAGGGGTCCATTATTTCAATTCCATGTACGAGGGTGGGGTGAAAAGTTTCCCTCCTGACCTAGAAAAACGAAGTTTCCAATTTTTTTTACTTTATTTTTCAACATAAGCTCCATCAACACTGATACATTTCTCACAATATTATTATGATTAAGTTATACCAGTTTCAAATATTGGTCACATACAAACTATATTTTTCATGATATCTGAATGATTCTGAGGGCGATTTATGATGCATGATATATTTCTGAAACGGGAAAAAATGGCGATTTTTCCTGAGCCTCAAACTATTATTTCCATAGGAAAAAACACAAGTTTATGTTATAGCTCGGCAAGAAACAAATTACGCTACTGGATTGCTATGAAAAAAATGCCTGTATAATGTTTTCATTTCATTATCCCAGCACAAACAGAAATGGAGTTGATGGCCAAAGTTGAAAATGCCAAAAATTTTAATTTTGTCCTATAACTTGAAAACAAAAGAAGATAAAGGAATGCAGTTGAAGGCATTATCGGTTTCTCTAAAAAATACCACCGTAACATGTCATTCTCTTTTCCTGTATCTCTCACGGTTAAAAAGTTGTAGTTCAGGACTCAAGTATCACCAATTTTGCCCACCCTGTACACCGTGCCCCAAATTGGTAAAAGACAGCCTGTATCTCTTTTTTTGTGAAACTTTTGAACCCACAAACAAAAATATTCCAACTATTTTTGTTTCTGAAACACAAGGCGAGAACGAAAATGAAAATTCTTCAAAAGGTATAGGTTGTGGTACCAACATCAATGTATTCAGAATGAAATAAGCAAAAATTTTATTTTAAAATAAACAGGGTGTTCCATTTGAAAAATACCAAGTATGTGCTCAATCTTGAAAACAGTGTTCTGGAATTTTTTTTTAACTACGCCACTGATTTCCACGTGAAAATATCTATCAAAAGCAGTTCTCATTTCTTATTGGACAAAATAATTACCGATGGTGTCGCTGCATTCGCCGATCAGCTGTTTACCGAAACGAGTATTGTTTCGTGTTTACATTAGATTTTTATTTGTATTTATGGGATTTTTTAGTTTAAACGTTTATTGGCTATCAATAATCGAAGTTGTTTCCTTGATTTTGGATCCTGTGGATTATATTGTAAGTGCAAGTATAGGTAATATTGTGCTTTTTGTTATATTTTTATGTAAAATATTGAGGTGAGCACTATTCAATTTTGAATGCTTTTCAGTCCATCTGGCAAGATGTTTACCAAAGGTTCCTCTAATTATAAGAAATTTTCCAATATTTCCATGCTCACAGATGCTGGGTAGAGGGTGAGCAAGTGTTGCAATGCAATCATTTGATTCTATGTGGGAAAAAATTATTTCAAAACATTGGAATTCTACAAGGACAACCCCATCATATTGAGGAAATGATGTCTTATATAAATGATGGTGTGAAGGTTGACAAGATTATATACAGATACTAAGCAAGATTGTCTGGAATTTGCAAGCATATTTTAGCCCTGCTACTCTACAAGGTTGTACGTACTACAAAATATTTTGACAATTCAACTGATTGTGAAGGTAAAATTGTAATGTAAATGAACATCAGCATGAACGATATATTCATTTAATAGAAGCTACTAATTTTTTTTTCTTTTTAGGAAGGGAAAAAATCTATGAATAGAAAATGGGTGATAAATTTTGAATAAAAATGGACATTCCCCAGAGAACCGTATGTATGCAGAACATGACGTGATCCTCGATTAATTAAATATTAATCATGTTGAAGAATTCATTACGCCAGATTTTAATGTATTATTCATTGATTGCATCTCACTTGTGTCTTAGGCTGCAGTTATAATAAAATAAAATAATTCAACTCATCTATCGATTGATTGCACCTTTTCCGTTGCTAAATGAACCTCAATATTATCAAGCTATTTTTGATATTAATATTAAATTGATACATATATGTATGATATATTGTTTAAAATTGCCAATTCTCGGAATTTATTCGAAATTCCACATGTAGATTTGATCACTGCTGAACATAAGTTCAATTTTGCAACCATCGAGAGAATCACTTAAACTCACAAGGTCCCTAGTTTCATTGCACATTATCATATGGATTGAATTCAGCACTTTCAACTAGGCTTCTTGAATTGTTGAAACTTCTATATATTCAAAATATCAAGTAGACTCAAAGTAATTCATTTTGATAAGAATGAAAATTATTGTACAAGAACGATATGAACAAAAATTTAAAATGACTTGACTTGAACTGCTTTTTTTGTAGGTTTAGTGAAGGTACAGCTTTCTTTTCCAGTAACAGAAATGTTTTCATAGTGAGAGTTTCTGAAATAATTCAAAACATATGAAGCATTGTTTTCAATTGACATCAGTTTCCACTCTTGCTTGTTTTCATTTCACAATCTTCTGGTCAGAAATACTGTAAGCATACTCTAATATATTTAGATACAGGTTTTTTCATTATCAAAACATGCTCCAGGATTTACGTCTATTAATTTCCTCTACGATTTCTAGTTTATTGGTAAAGTAAACATTTTGATTTTCACCACGAAAATGGGCTCCAGGATTCCTAGATTTTTTAGAATTACATCCATAAACACGGTTTTTTCCTTAGGCATATCTTTTTATCGCAATAAAAACGTAAAAATAAACAAATAAACCCAGCTTTCACGTACTAACTGTCAAAACGATACTCGTTTCGGGCTTAGTTCCAGCTAACGCCGGCGGTGTCGCATAGAGTTGTGTTTTGCTCTATATCTCATACAATTCCTGTGAAATAATATATCTCAAAAAGTGAACATTTTCGTTTTCGCCATGAATTTCAGGAATAAAAGTTGGTGTAATATTTTTGTTTGTGGATTTAACAGCTTCACAAAAAAGTGAGAACGTGCAAACCGTTTGTCTGTATCTCCAATAATAGCTGAGATACAGTGCAGTCTGAACCAATTCGGGACACAGTGTACATAGTAGGTTAAAAACAAATATTTTTCATTGGATTTATATATTCATATAACGACTATTTCTTTGTTTCATCTCATATTGATATTTGATAACGACAATATTCAATCCAAAGCAAAATGGGAAAATTGACGTTTATCTACTTAATTGAAAATTTTCTTTTCTTTCGTAACTCTTTTGCCCATACAAAATGTATTATCTTAGTTAACATCAATGTTTTTCGTTACAGAAAGAATATCAAAATGGCGTTCATGAACATTTGCCTCTTTGAATGAAAACACGACCAAAAGTAAGAATGGAGATATTTCGATCATTTCTAAGACTGCTCGTTCCATTTATGTCCTAGAACCTAGAACTTTTTTCCATCCCACCGCCCACCGTGTTTTTCCTTAGGAAAAGTCTATGTTGCCTCCGATATATCTTTCTGAATAATTACTTGGAAAAGCCGAGAAAGGAATGCACTTTCATTAGTAGAAACGAAATAAAATTAGTCCAGTATGCAGTTTATCAAACATATTTGGCTCAATTGCCAAGAATTGAAGTTGATCTTTCTCTTTCATTCTTTGTTCTCTTCATTCTAAAATCGCCCTAAGTAAACATCAAGAAAGGAAATGAAATATGTCAATAAAACAAGCAATATATAGGAAAGACAAAAAATATATCTGTCTGGTTTTTCTGAGATAGTCTTCTAGGCAATAGAGGTTTCTAGGTCTATCAGCATCGAGAATATTTTCATTTTGGATATTTTGTAATCTTTGGTGTCCTTTGTTGCATTTGGTAGATGCTTGTTCAACAGTAGGCATCTATCTGTATTTAACTTATTGTTGCGTTGTTCTTAGTCTTTTTTAGGACAATTATAATTCTGTGTGTTTGTTTCATATCCTTCGCAATAATTTTTGAATGGTTCAAACACAAATGATTACGTTCTCATGAAGAAATAACATGCGTTTTTGTATATACAGGGTGTACCAAGTTCGATGGCCTATTAGGCGTTTCTGGAGAACTAGACATATTTCAAAAAGGAAATGTTTAAATATTACTTTGCCTTACAGTGTGAAGTATAGAATATCTGTTCGGTCTCTGATCTTCTGTCTTTCGTCTCCTCGACTTTTATTGTTTATTGTTTCGTTATCCTTGTTTTAATTTTTTTTTTTTTGTAATCGGCTCGATATAGTTAAGTATCACATAATGTGTACATGGTTAAGTAGAGCAGGGCGGACTTCTCTTGCAGTGGTCCAACCTGGACTTCGCCATTTTTTCACAAGGAACAATACTTATTACCTGGATAAAATTGTCAACTAACTCAAACTGTACATTGTGGAAAATAAAGTCATTATTATTATTATTATTATTATTATTATTTTTTTTATTATTTGAAATCTGAAAATTGGGATTATGATATTGTTTGACATTATCTACCGAGCTAAAATATTCTTAGAGCCTGACCACTTTCAGTTATACAGGGAGCGAAAAAAAAATTTTCAAAAATTTTTTTTTCTGTTTTTTTGTTTTCGAATTTGACAGAGTATGCAATTCTGAATACATTCGTACTCAAATCATTGCATTCGTCGAAATACTTTCCAAAATATCAAGAAAAACCTGAAGAAAAAGAGAGAAAAGAGTATTCGGTATTATGTTTGTTATTCCTAATCTAGATACCTTAAGCACAAACCGTTTTCACATTTTTGAAGTCAAAGACTGTGGAAATATTGTACATGTATAGAATTTTGAAAAAACTCATCACAGGGTGTTCCAAATGTTGGGTCAAAAATTAGTATCAAAATTGGCCCATAACTTTCGTTTTTCAAATTAGAACCCTATTTTTTTATGATTGCGTTGGGATTGTACGAAGAAAAATGATGATAATGTTTCAACATGTTAATGCTCCCAAAATTGTTAATTCTTGAGTTATTTAGGATTTTATGTCGTACGTAGCGTCAAATTCATTAAATCTGTTTCATATCAACTATGACCTTTGTCATAGAAGATAAATTATTCCAATAACTCACTAGTGACACACTTGAATACATTCGTACTCAAATCGTTGCATTCGTCGAAATACTTTCCGAAATATCAAAAGAAAAACTAAACAAAAAAGGTAGATAAGAGTATTCGGTATAATGTTTGCTATTTCTAATCTATTTATCTTGAGCACAAACCGTTTTCACGTTTTTGTAGTCGAAACCAGTGGAAATATTTTATATATTTAGAATTTTGAAAAACTCGTCACAGGGTATTCCAAATGTTCGGTCAAAAATTGGGATCAAGATTGACCTATAACTTTCGTTTTTCAAATTAGAACCCTATTTTTTTATGATTGCGTTGGATTGTACGAAGAAAAATGATGATAATGTTCTGACATGTTAATGCTCCTAAAATTGATAATTCTTGAGTTATTTAGGATTTTCTGATTTTTTTTCGTACGTTGCGTCAAATGCAAAAAATCTGTTTCATAACTACAATGATAAATGAATTGAAAAAAAAGGTGTGTCACTAGTGAGTTATTGGAATAATTTATCTTCTATGACCAAGGTCATAGTTGACATGAAACAGATTTAATGAATTTGACGCAACGTACGAAAAAAAATCAGAAAATCCTGAATAACTCAAGAATTATCAATTTTAGGAGCATTAACATGTCACAACATTATCATCATTTTTCTTCGTACAATCCAACGCAATCATAAAAAAATAGGGTTCTAATTTGAAAAACGAAAGTTATGGGCGAATCTTGATCCAAATTTTTTGACCCAACATTTGGAACACCCTGTGATGAGTTTTTCAAAATTCTAAAAATGTACAATATTTCCACAGTCTTCGACTTCAAAATTGTGAAAACGGTTTGTGCTTAAGGTATCTAGATTAGGAATAACAAACATAATACCGAATACTCTTTTCTCTCTTTTTCTTCAGGTTTTTCTTGATATTTTGGAAAGTATTTCGACGAATGCAACGATTTGCGTACTAATGTATTCAGAATTGCATACTCTGTCAAATTCGAAAACAAAAAAACAGAAAAAAAAATGTTTGAAAAATTTTTTTTCGCTCCCTGTACAACTGAAAGTGGTCAGGCTCCAAGAATATTTAAGCTCGGTAGATAATGTCAAACAATATCATAATCCCAATTTTCAGATTTCAAATAAGTCTAGTTTTCCAGAAACGCCTAATAGGCTGTCGAACTTGGTACACCCTGTATAGGTATAAGACATATAACCGTTGATTGAAGCACTTCAATAACCTTGAAATCCTTTTTTGTCGAAGAATTCCCATTGATTGAGTTTTTTGAGTAACTAAATCTAATCTAAACTATAATCTTTTCTGGCTCACCCTGTATCTCAGTCTTACATTCAAATGAATCTCGTTTGCATATTCTTCTAGCAGAACATAGAATCGGAAGAATTCCTTTGTGTCAACCGAGTAGATAATGCAAATGTGGAACATTTTGTTCGCGCTCTGATTACTCTCCCCGACAATGTCGAACACAATCGCTGCCAGTTGCATAAACTGTGACGAACTGCTTGTGCAACTTGCACTAAAGTATGTTGAGTATTACTCTGATAATGGATGTCTATCAGTATTGCCTATGGAGAGCGATGAGGGTACTCGATTAAATGTGTACGATGTTTCGTCACATTTGTATTGAAGACTTGGGTCAGCTTTAGGTATTTTACTGCTAATTGATGAAGTGTATAGTTATTTCCTCAGACTTCATCCCGAGATATTTCAGAAGAGCATGTTTGGAGAAAAACTGCGTGAAGTTAATGAGGACTGCTATCGTAAATATTTTAGCGTTGTCGAATCATTTATTATAACTATTATTTTGAAACAGACATTTTTTTCTCAACTCAGAGTGTGAAAATTATAATAACGATCCATTGAATATAAATTAATGAGAAAGGAATAGAGAAAAAAATCATCAAAAACGAGAAAGAAGAGCTTGCCAGTACACTGAATTCAGAGGAAAAAAAAAATTTTGAGTCGAAAAGAAGTTCAGTAACTCTATACATCATGCATACGTGCAAAATATCTCGGTTCACATTATCGACTCTTATGAAGAGTACTTTTCTGGTGTAAAATTAAATCATGTGAGAGTTCACTTCGAACTTTGTTAATCTAATATTGAAAAAATAATGTTCAATACTACTAAGTACGAAAATTTTTTACTGAGCAAACCTCATTGACTTTCCAGTTTTCTATCTATCCTACAGGGGTTCTACGGGATCACCTTTTTTTGAAACATCCTGTATATACCAGTATAACCGGCACTACGCCTAGCAATTGATTGTAATATCAGTTTCTCTATTTCAGTATCGTCATGAGTTCATTACATTACTAAAAGTAGTGCTGTAATGAAACTCATTACAGCATTTTTTTCAGTTGTATTTTTCCTTTTATGGTTGTCAGTACTGACCTCCGATCGAATCAAGTTTCGAATCAAATCAATTTAAATTCCGTGATCTGTCAAATTTCGTATGTCACACCAACTGCCAAGATACAAAACAAAAGTCACTAAAATTGACTGAAATAGAGAAAATGTCGTCTAATACTCGTTGTAGAAGGCAATTCCAACACTCATGCTATCGAAAACTCGCTCCTTCTTCGATCGTTTTCGAACTTCGCATTTGTGTTGGAATAGGAGCTCATTCTGCAACTTGTTTTAGAATATACTATCACGAACCGAATTCACGTCATTTGCGGCAGGATTTGATTTTCTACCTTAATTTGAAGAAATCTACAGTTGAATGCAGAATGAGCTCCTACTCCAAAACGATTGTTGGAATTGCCTTCTGAGTATTAGACGGTATTTTTTTTCAGTCAAGTTTTGTGAAATAATCTCGAAATTCAAATTAAAATCAATCCTAGTGACTTTTTTGAATATATTTTGGCAGTTGGTGTGACATACGAAATTTGACAGATTACGCAATTCGAATTGATTTTGTTTGAAAATTGATAAGATCGCAGGTTAGTACTGACAACCACAAAACGCAAAATATAACTGGAAACAATGCAATAATGAGTTTCAATACAGCACTACTTTTAGTACTGTAATGAACCCATTACGATACTGAAATAGAGAATAGTATATTCTAAAACAAGTTGCAGAATGAGCTCCTATTCCAACACGAATGTGAAATTCGAAAACGAGCGACGAAGGAGCGAGTTTTCGAAAGCATGAGTGTTGGAATTGCCTTCTGCAACGAGTATTAGAAGATATTTTCTCTATTTCAGTCAAGTTTTGTGAAATACTCTCGAAATCAAAATAAAAATTCAGATTAGTGACTTTCGTATTGTATCTTGGCAGTTGGTGTGACTCGCGAAATTTGACAGATTACGGAATTTGAATCGATTTGATTTGAAAATTGAGAGGATCTGAGGTCAGTACTGACAACCACAAAACGAAAAATATAACTGAAAACAATGCTGTTATGAGTTTCATTACAGCACTACTTTTAGTACTGTAATGAACTCATTACGATACTGAAATAGAGAATAGTATATTCTAAAACAAGTTGCAGAATGAGCTCCTATTCCAACACGAATGCGAAGTTCGAAAAACGAGCGACGAAGGAGCGAGTTTTCGATAGCATGAGTGTTGGAATTGTCTTCTGCAACGAGTATTAGACGGTATTTTCTCTATTTCAGTAAATTTTTGTGAATTATTCTCGAAATTCAAATGAAAATTCAGATTAGTGACTTTTGTTTTGTATCTTGGCAGTTGGTGTGACATACGAAATTTGACAGTTCACGGATTTGAATTGTTTTGATTCGAAACTTAATTCGATCGGAGATCAGTACTGACAACCATAAAACGAAACATATAACTGAAAACAATGCTGTAATGAGTTTCATTACAGCACTACTTTTAGTACTGTAATGAACCCATTACGATACTGAAATAGAGAAAGTGATTTTACAGCATGACAATGCTCGACTTCATGTTGCGAAAGTGGTCGAAACATGCTTGAAATCTTTGTAATAGGAAGTCCTACCTCGCCCGCTGTATTCTCCAGACGTTGGTCCCTCGGAATATTACTTGTTTCGATCAATGGTACAAGGTCTGGTTGACCAGCACTCAATGTCTTATGAAGAAGTAAAAAATTGTATCGATTCAACACGGGATTCGTATGCTGGCCAGCGCGATGGACAATACTTTTGAATTTTAAGTCATAAATGTATAATAAACACTTAAATTCCGGAAAGAAATCCGAAATAAAATTGTACACCTATTAGTTTCTCCCGAGGTATGTCCTAATTGGCTGACTCATGAGAAAATATTCTGCTTTTTGAAGATAAAAATTGAACGATACCCACTTATGTGTTTTTATGACACACTGTATAATTGGCATGATCAAATGGTAATATCAACGAATCAGAATGTTGCTCCAAACATTCCTCATTCGATCCCTCAGACGTTCAAAATACCAGAACCATGAGATGAGTAGTCATACCCACATGTTATCTAATAAATTACCCATAATTCCATGTAGTAATTGACCGTTTTATGGTTTGCTGATGAGAGAATCCAGTTTATCGGTCATCTGTAATTCTGTTCATCCTAGCTAGACTACAGCTGACCGCGGTATGCCTATGTCATAATAATAATGACAATAAAGCGACTGCTGGATTCACGGTTAATCGAGAGTGAGAGTGAAAAGGCTGCGTTGCCATTAGACGAGAAGAGATTGGACAAACATTTGATGATTCAAGAATACGCACTAACTACCGGGTTTTTCTGTAGTAGATGTAAAAAATTTAATAAAGAGTTAGTCATAAAATCAGTTTTTTACACTGGGTTTTGGATTGAACTGAACTTTGCCAGTGTTATTTGGAATCCATAAATATTTTTGGTCATAAAATTAGACTCGAGAGGCTTCAAAATGAATTATTTAGACTCTTGGATCATGAAACCACGAAAATTCACGTGAACAAGGAAAACGGTGAGCTCCGAATTAAATACGGTATGAAATTATCAGAAAAAAAAACTCAATATTAATTTAATTTTCTTTTTCTGGGAGGTTTTCATGATCCATCTGATATTACATATATTTTATATTGTGTTCCTTTTAATAGGAATACTAGGAATAGACCTCTACTTTCAATCTCTACTTATAATATTGTGGAAACTTGGATGTGTTAACGATGAGTTTATTTAAGTTTAAGGGTATGTTAGGTTGGAATATTTGAAAGAAAGGCACGATATAATCTCTTAAAAATATATAGCTAAGCTTTCTCAGGAGGGATGAATTCTTGGAAAAGATTTCAGATTCGTTTCGCTGGAATTGCTACCAACTTTCATTTTTTAAATATGATAGGTACCTTATTTTTTCATTCTTAATTGAATTCTTCTTTGTTTCTATGTGACACTCAGATATTATTCGTAGACAATTCGTGAGAAATCTGAAAATATTTTCAAAATTTTCTCAAATTCGGTTTCATTCAAATTTTAATAACTTGTTAATTTTTGAATGAGAATATCTAAGGTTGTAGCGTGTATCAGAAGACATACCAATGTCTCTCGTTAACTGAAAATTCAACTCAACATAAAGGGTGTTTCCATTTGGATGTAGAAGTCTGTTTTGACTAAAACCTGAAAACTTTTTTTTTTCATGTGAGATTCCAATTTTTTTTCATTTCTCAGCAGGTACCTTCATACGTTAAAAAATAGTGTATGAATGTAATACAATATACTTCTATATAGTGTGAAATCCCATGGTCTGGTTCTCGTTTACATTATTGAAATTTTACCCATTCTCCAACAGTCATGTTGAAGAAAAAACGACAATTTAATAATTGATATATTTTTTTAATCTTATGTTCCCTATGACCATCGATTTCTTCCACATAGGGATTACATTTTGCTTCACGAATTTAGGCGTAAATAATTTGCCAAAATATATAGATTTTATTCGAGCAATGTCGAGCATTGAAATCTATGGACATCTACCCCAAATAAGGAAATGAGGGAAGGCATGAGTATGTCTTCTGATAGAAGCTAGAAAATTATGAATTTTCACGCAAAATTCTTTTGTTATTGAGATTGAAATGAAGCCCTATTTAAGGAAATTCTAAGGTTTTGTCAGATTCCGAAGGAATTTTTTGAAAATAATTTTCAGAGTGATATATTAGAATGATGTAGAATTCCATAGGTAATCTGATCATCAATGAAAAAACTTGCTATTACATTTAAAAAACTCAAGTTGCTTTAATTTCATGTGAAACCTAAATTGAAACAAATCTGCAATTTTATCCGAGAATTCAACTCTCCTAACTAAGCTTAAATATAAAATATCAAGTGTTTGTCTCGAGTCTTTCTTTGAAGTATTCTAACGAACGTTCTTCGTGAATCTTCCTGTTCATCATATGGAGCTCATCCATAATATGTGTTATTTCATGTTTTTTTACTAGTATATTACATTTTTCTGGTCTGTATTTGAATAACGCTTGTTCATTTTCACATCATTTATCCATTATTGGATACCTAGTATTGAGGGAATTTTCCTGTTTTTATACCAAATTGGGAAATAGGTAAAAAGTATGTGTGGCACTCGAGGACTGCCGCGGTAATGCTATTGCATAGCATCTATTCAAAAATAAGAAGATAATATTGTTGATTGAAATATTTATTTATCTTACAATACATGTAGGTTATTCAGGAGTGTTTATCATTGAAATCATAGGTTTATGGTAACTGAAATAAGAAACATAAGTTTGAGACTTAATATCTGATAAATATCTGGAAAATACCGCGTCAATAGTGGTCCCATATTTTGTTGTGGATTCTTGCGGATCATTATTCATTTTTAAATTCAATTTTTCCGAAAGAAAAGTTGTCAATCGCTCTGATTTTTTATCAGCGAGGTTAATGTTCGCATAAGCATGCACAAATATCTCCAACAAATGAGCGTCTAACATTAACATCGCTAACGTCTTCAACATTTATTTCAATATTCGGAGTCATAATATTAGTAACATTATTACTATTTCGGTGAATAGCTACCCAACCTTTTGGAACAGTTTCTCGTTTGAATTGAACAATACAATTGAAATTAGGTATTTCAATCTGTCATGCATGTTTCAGTAAGAAGTAACACATTGGTTTGTCTCGTAACTTAATTTTGTAAATCGTATTTGTGACTATGTAAATTTTGGCAATTGAAATGCCATTTCTATTACTAATGAAACCTAAGACACTTTGAGCTATCGTCCGAACACTATTTAAAGACAGTCTTCTGAATTCTTGCAACAAAGATGCAGTCGATGCAGCTTGCCTTCGATTATGATAAAACTTTAATGCAGAATTATCATTTTTTGTAGTAATATACAATTTTTCAATATTAGTCACCCGAGAGAGTGCAACATAGACAAGATCCTGAGAATGTGATTTACTATACTCATATACTATTTCATCGAAAGTTCCACCTTGCGACTTATGTATAATTAGAGCAAGAGCTGAAGTTAAGGGAAAATGTTTGGCTATAAGTTTTCTATCCGATGTTAATGAAAATATTTGCCGTTCGTAATTCAATGGGAACAGCGAGATTGCCGACTGCATTTTGCATTGCTAGAGTGACTGCACGCATCCGTCTAGTCGCAAGCACCCAAACACCGTGCCGAAGTCTGCCGAACTGAACCGACGGTACACGGCTTTGTTAGGTTTTTTCTTCACGGAATTTCTACATTCGGTCGCCGCGCTCAAAGCCTGAGATAAAAGCTATGCAATAGCTTAAAACATGAATATATAAATAATATGTTTGGTACCTTGTCACTAACCTCAGCTAATAAATACTATTCTAAATTCCTACATTCTTGTTTGTATATTGTATGTACCTATTATACAATAATGACATGAGAAGGAGTGAATGTACCTGAAATAAAATTAAAAAATACACATTTTTGTTTGCTTATTGTATTGTATTATACCCATTATGTTTTGCTCTATCTCAAATTTAAAATGAATTGGGTAACCGATGGAAAAATCATTTTCCTTCTCTTTTCTGAAAATCAAAAACTTTCTGTGTGAATAACACATGCCAATTGAACGGAGGTTATCCATTTATCTGGCCTCATCCGGCAACAAGGCAGTGACAATAAAATCGCAGAAGGCGTTACTCCAGGCGTAATTACTTTCTCCGACGTCGTAATAAGTGATGTCTATATCCGGCGATGATAAACAAAAGGAATTTTTTGGGTTTTCCTCGCTGTGTGTCGATTCATATCGAAATATTTGTCGAAAGTGCGAGCATTGTTGGCTCTCATGTAATTATTCTACAGTCGCACCTTATTTGTTGCGTTGCGATTATTGTGGCAGATTTTGGATGTCTCCGATGGCATAATCCGCTTGCGGGGTTTAGTCAAAAAAAGCAAGGTATAGTTGACGTAATGTTCACATACAAGTCAAAAATCATTGCGTAGAATTCAAACTACACTGCGCCTCAGGGTGTGAAGAAACATCAACGGAGACTACCTCCTCTAGGCAGTACAATGAATTTGGCAAACTCCAAACTTCTGATAGGTTTCACGAAGGTATGGAGGAGTTGTTGTAAAAGAATATATCACACGTTCAGCGTTATTATTTCAGATAAGAATGTTGACATGTCTCCAGTGTGGGCTAATAATTAATAGTCTTCTGCGTCGTACCAAGGAATGTTGCTCAACGATCAAACTCGGTCTACTAATAAAAAAATTCAGGAAAATTTCAGGAATAAAATCAAAAGATTTCTACTGCCATATTTTTGGCTGTTATGTTTTGATACATTCATTCAACATGAATGCATAATTGCCTGCGCAACGAGTATAAGACTTTTTTCTTTCCATTTCAGTCAAGGTTTGTGATAAACTGTCAAAATTCGATGAAAAATTGAGATTATATATCTTATTGACTTTTGTATTGTATCTTGGCAGTTTGTGTGACTGTAACGAAGTTTAATGTGGTCAAGGAATTTGAATTGACTTGTATTAAAAATTGATACGATCAGAAGGCATTGTTTACAAGTACAAAACAAAAAATATATAACTGAAACCAATGCTGTAATAAATTCATTGCCAAATTGCTTTCAACACTGTGATGAACTCATTATAATACTTAAATAGAGAAATTATTTAGTCGATTACTTGCCGAAACCTTGATTTTCCAAGTCATTCAACTTCAATTTGCAGAAAAAGTACTTCTATACTGATACAAAAAATCACTGAATATCTAGGCAAGGTCGAGAATTCTTCGAACAAGAAAAAATTTAAGAAAAAGAAAATTCTTTGCCTTTACGAAGGCACATCGAGAACATTTTTGAAACATAGATGAATTCAAAATAGTAATCATCGAAATGAATACCATTTTCAATTCCCAGGCTCAGAGATCTTTTATCATGAGGTTGGAGAAATGATATTAGATTTTGTCACTGAGATGAGAGACATAACGGTTTCGGCCTTGTTGGGCCTCATCAGTGTCCCGCACATCTCAGGACAAAATCTTCATAAAAAACTTCAGAATTTGAAGCAATTGGTTGTGAAGTAATGAGTAAAATATTACAAAGTACTAAGGTGGTGACATCCAATTGCGTCAAAATTTCTTTTTTTGCATTTGATTGGAGATGTGAAACTTCATTTTGACGCAATTGGATGTCACCACCTTAGTACTTTGTAATATTTTACTCATTACTTCACAACCAATTGCTTCAAATTCTGAAGTTTTTTATGAAGATTTTGTCCTGAGATGTGCGGGACACTGATGAGGCCCAACAAGGCCGAAACCGGTATGTCTCTCATCTCAGTGACAAAATCTAATATCATTTCTCCAACCTCATGATAAAAGATCTCTGAGCCTGGGAATTGAAAATGGTATTCATTTCGATGATTACTATTTTGAATTCATCTATGTTTCAAAAAAGAAAAAATTTCATTAGATAATAAAGGGAATGTAACGGAAATGAAAAGGAAGGAATCGTTGTCCGACACACACTAGGTATGTTTTTTTATTGAAAATATTTTTTTCACGTTATTTTGACACATCATCGAAAAAACAGCCTCATTTTCAATAGAGAAATCTCTATTCATTCGTTTGAATCTCTAATTATGTATGGAATGGTATAAAAATTTATTCATTACTATGATAAATGTTCCCAGAAAAAGCAAATGAAAGGCTTCTTCAAATCATAGTTTCGATATTTGGAACAACTTTTTCCGCATGTTTTCCTGCAATCTTCATGTTTTATAGATTTGAACTTTTGTGTTTATCAATGTAACATCAACCTTTTCTGGTATGTAAAGTGCGAATTTCTAGCAATTCAAAAACCATGTTTTTAGCAACCACATTCTGAAAATCTAGTTTAACAGCTGTTCCTAGAACATTGACCATGGTAATGTATATTTTTCCTGCCGCTAGAATATACATGAAATACAGAGAATGAAAGATCACCAATTTTTCTGAAAGAGCAGATATTTCGACTTGAGATTGTTTATTGAAAAAATATAATATTTTTTCCATATTATGTTACAGTGAAAATGAGCTGAAATAATAAATATTCTGATCAAAAAAGATTTCAGTGCGCATGAAAAGAAGTTTTCACCGAATTTTATTGAGAAAAATTATTTTCATAGAATAAGAAAATATAATTTTTACACGAACCATACCTTTTTTCATAGGACTTGAAAGCACTTCTCCACCTCAGATCGTCCATATTTCATTTTTTCTTTCATTTTTGTCATATTATCATCCTCTTCTAATAGATTTATTTCTACTATTATTTTTTTGTCACTTTCATTACTTTAGGCCTTCGCACTGAACATTATATTAGTTATTAAATTTATTTGCACTTGACACATTACAAAATGTAACCTTTAATAATTACTTACTAAAGGTGATGGTTCGTGACATTTGAATGCAAGTTTCAAATCAAATGTGTTATAATAATATACTAACTGACGAAGAAACCCAGAAGGAGCTGTTTAAATTTAAATTTTTTTTGGTAGAACATAGGTAGTATCGCAAGGAGTAAATGATTAAAATTTGAAGAGAAAAAACGAAGGATTCACATTTTTTTTTCATTTAATTTGATAATAATGTGTTTGTCCACCACGGTTATCTATGCACTCCGAAGTGTTGGCATTGATGCAAGAAGATGGTCTATTTCTTCTTGAGGGATACTGTCCCAAGATACCTGTACTTCATGTCACAGAGCCGCCAAAGTCAGTGGAGGCTGGGGTGAATTTCCAAGTCTTCTACTCACGATGTCCCAAACATGCTCTATGGGCGAAAGATCGGGGGATCTGAGCGGCCAAAGCAAAAGATTCACAAATGTGGCTTCAAGAAAGTTTAAACTAACTCATTTGGCTTCTCTATTTCTTGAAGGTAATGCAGCGCTGTCATGTTACCTCGAATGAACACTACAGATGACCTACTTGCAGTAGCACTCCATACCATTACACCATGACGCTCAACATCAAAATTTTATGTTTAATAAAAAAATTTTTTTTCGCCTGTAACATTAACGTGACTGTATCTTCGTCAATATTGGGGGAAAAGCTTATTATGTTATGAGGAAATTTTACAGTCTGATGTTCCCCGAAGTCCACTCCCTAGATCGATCAGTTCAGCGGTTTTCTTGGACCGATTAATTGAAATTTTGAAAAAATTAAGGAAACAAGGTTTTTTTCCTGAACTATTCTTTTCTAAATCGATGTTTTTACCGAATAAGTAGTTTTCAATGAAACTGTTTTTAATACATTGTGGCTTTGCAGAAAACGAAAAAATTCTGTCGCTCAGAATTTTGCTCAACGAGTACCGTGGGCAGCTTAGGGCTATCAACTTTAAATTCATTCAATGCCTTTTTTCTGACTAAAATGAAGGTTTTAATGTGTCCATTGCTTCAGTGGGGGTGAGGCAGAAATGGTCTCTTGTTTTTTTTTAATTTAAATTTTTTTTCGAATTACCGAAATTCTTGAAATTTTTTTCTTAATAATTCTCCTTGAAAAAAAGGAAATTAAAGTAGAGAATGAAGAAATAATGTAATCATTGATTGATTAGAAAGATTAGGTCAAGTTTCAGAAACAAAAAATTGTTCTCTTGGTTTTTTTAAAATTTCAATCAATCGGTCCAACAAAACCGCCGAACCGATCCTTCCACCGATTTGGGGGGACTTTAGGAAACATCAGGCTGTAAAATTTTTTATAATCTAAGCTTTCCTCCTAATATTGACGAAGATACAGTCCATCAAGTAAAAAAAATGGCAAAATTGAATTTTTTTGCCATTTATTCACGTTAAAGTTTCGGGCGAAAAAAAAAAAATTTTAATTAAACATAACAGATTTTTGTAGGAAACTTTCTGCAGAAAAAGAAAACGCTCGTCGGTTTGCTAGGTGGTCTGTAGTTCCGGAGATATCAGCAGTTGAGTGAAAAAGGATCTTTTTGCATTCAAAATTGAATATCTCGGAGACAAATGGTCATATTCGAGGGTAGTAAAAAGCAGATAAGAGCTCAATAATCAAGCTATGTGGCCTTTGCATTGGTCTAGATCCAAAAAAAATTTTTCGTGTGCATAGAGCAAAAAAATAATTTGAAAAATTTTTTCTTCCTGATTTATCCGAGTATTGCATGGCTGCGGGAAATCCTAAAAATTTTTAACCAATATACTGAAAGACTACAGTCCTCAAGCTGCGAAATAAAGTTTTTTAATTTTCAATACCACCATTGTTCACTGAGGTACAGTTTTTTGAAAATCACCAAAAAATTTTGAAAATTTTTCTGTTTCTTTAATTGTTGCGCGAAGTATATTTTCGTTGGTTTTCAGTGTGGGGAATAACTACACTGTATTTTTCCCATATATTTTGTCAATTTTATAATCTCTCAAAGGATTTATGAAGCTGACAGACCCTAGACAACAGGAACACACTGTGAATATTACAAGGAACTTTGAGTCTTCTGGTCTCTAATTGTGTTAGAGATTCATTAATGGAAATAATGAACTGAGAAAGAAGGAGATTGAACACCAAGTTTGAACAAAAAGTGTTGAAAGCCCATTCCATATTTTTGGTCATTCATCCCTATAAAACTAATACCGAAAACTCCTCTATCATTGATTCGATACACACTCAATATTTTTCATCCAAAACGAATTCACACTCAAAATATAAACTTCGTGAATCTTGCACGATACTTTCTCTTCGTTCATTTCCTGCCGATTCGTACGCTTCTCGCTTTCCGTGATGAAGTTTGCATTCCGGTAAATGATGTCATCGCCAACTATTAGCTTTTTCATTCGGAAAATGTTAATAACCGTTTTGCATAGGATCGTTCGTAATGCCCATAAATGGGTTAATTTATTAGGTTATAATAACGTTCTTATATTGGATATATTGGTCATTTCTATAAATGCATTCTCATTACAAATTTCTAGCATCAAGTTGGAAAATTTCTTCATTGATTGGATGATTCCATATCCATAAAGACCATCATTATTATGATGATAAAGAAAGCTGAAGCTACCTCTATTTTCAGAAATTACAGAAACAATGATAATCTTTAGACTTATATGCGGTGAAATCGCATGCTTTGACTTCTTTTATTGCTGTTTTCCTTTAAATTCAATCATGGGCGTAGTGAGGAGGGGGGTGTTGTTGGTTCAAACCTCTCCCGGATTGTTTAGGTTATTTTTTGTTGCAGAAGAAAACCTTCATTTTCTACTATAACAGATGTATCTTCAGAACTCTAGTTAAAATTATCATATCAAAAATAACTTTAACACTAAAGTTCTAACCACGTCGCATGCAAATATTAAAAACTCAATTTTGTTTCGATGAAAGAATACATCCATAAACAATTCGTATTTTCCGGAGAATATTCATAAGAAATTGCTTCGAATGAAGTTGAAGTATCTGATAATTATATTGTACTAGATCAAGCCATAATATTTCAAAGAAAGATGGTACTGTATAGTATATAATGCATTTTTCTATTCGGTGCTAAAACATGCAAATTCTGTGCATCAGAAACACGTGAGAACAGGGAATCATAACACCTCTGTTGGAAATATATTAAACACAACCCAATGTTCATAGTTAATGAATATAATATTCTTTGGTCGTATAGTTACATAGTAACCATATAATTGCGATATTTTCCAGTTAGCTATGTATTGAACAGTTCAACGATTGTCATTGATTGCAATATACGTTTTTCTAATCAATTCTACTTCTTGGTGTATCATCTAATTTCCTCAGGTTATGGGCCGTCCCATACACCCAGAATAGAACCGTGATTGATATAATATTGCAGTCAAAATAAAAAGAGTGAAGCCTAGTAAATTTTCACCATGAGTATGTCTAATCTACAAATTTCAAAGCTCGCCGGTAGAGAAAACTATACGACCTGGAAGTTTGCAGTCAGATCATACTTAGAGCACGAAGATTTGTGGAATTGTGTTGATCCTGGAGGTCAAGATGCGAAGAAAGACATAAAAGCCAAGACCAAGATAATTTTGCTGGTAGAACCAATCAACTTCGTTCATATTGAAAATGCGTCGACATCGCGAGAAGTTTGGCTAAACCTGCAAAATGCTTTCGAGGACTCCGGCTGTCAAGAAAAGTCGGCTTGCTGAAGGACCTAATCAACACAACGTTGGATAATTGTGCCAGTGTGGAGGAATACGTGAACAAAATTATGAGCACAGCTTATAAGTTACGTAACATTGGTTTTGAAGTTGGAGATGAGTGGCTTGGAACTCTCATGTTGGCAGGCTTACCGGATAAGCCAATGATAATGGGCCTAGAAAGTTCAAGTATAAAAATTTCTTCTGATTTTGTCAAGACAAAATTGTTACAAGAGGTCAAAGTGACAGAATCCACAGCATTTCTTACAAAACACAGAAAAAGCGACACAAACTCACAAAACAGAAAATCAAAAGGAAGAGGCCCACGCTGCTATGGTTGCAATAAATATGGACATTATAAAAGTCAATGTCGAAAGAATAATAATCAAAATAATTTCGCAGCCATTTTTTCAGCTTACAGCTCATTGAATCCAGATGATTGGTATATAGACTCAGGGGCAACAATGCATATGACAAAACGCTCAGACTGGATGTACGATTTAGAGGCACCTCCGATCCAGAAGATAACGGTGGCAAATAACAGTACAGTCTCCGTGCAGAATATGGGTAAAGTAAACATTCAGACCAATGTTTGTAAGGATGTACATCAAATCCAGGTGAGAAATGTTTTGTTTATTCCTGAGCTAAGTGCAAACCTGTTATCGGTCAGTCAGTTGACACGGAATGGATGTAATCTGGAATTCACTGATGAGGGTTGCAATATTTATAATGCCAATAGAGTGCTTATTGCAACTGCAAAACTGTCTGATAACATGTACAAACTTAATACAGTAACCGATAAGGCATATGTTACTACTTTTGAAAGTAAGACAGACTTGATTACATGGCATAAAAGAATGGGTCACTTAAATATTGCTGATGTTAAGAGGTTAGAGTCATGTGCTGAAGGTGTAAAAATAAGTAGTAAGGAAGTTGATTGTGTATGTATACCATGTTGCGAAGCGAAACAAACCAGATTTCCGTTTCCACCATCAAATTCGAGAGCAAATGCACTGCTGGAGATAATACACACTGATCTTTGTGGTCCGATGGAGACATCTTCCGCTGGAGGTGGGAAGTACTTCATAACCTTTGTAGATGATTTTTCTAGAAAAGTGTATGTGTATTTTCTAAAGAATAAGATGGATATCAAATCTGTGTTTATAAAGTTCAAAGAAGAGGTAGAAAATGAACTAGAAAAGAAAATTAAAATTTTAAGGAGTGATAACGGAAAAGAATATTGTAATAGAGAATTTTCTGATTTTCTAGCAGCCTCCGGAATCAAGCATCAAACCAGCACTCCGTACACGCCTGAGCAAAATGGACTAGCGGAACGGATGAACAGAACGTTGGTCGAGCGTGCTAAATGTATGCTGTTTGAAGCTGATCTGAAGAAAACCTATTGGGCTGAGGCTGTTGCTACGGCAGCTTATATCATTAACCGATCACCATCACGTGTTTTGAATGAGGTAACACCTTATGAAAAATGGACTGGTAAGAAACAGAATCTTTCTCATTTGAAGATTTTTGGCTCTAAGGCCATGGTACATGTTCCTAAGCATAATCGTTCAAAATGGGACCGCAAATCCCGTGAATTAATATTTTTGGGTTACTGCGAAAATACTAAGGGATACAGTTTATTTGATCCAGTTAGTAAAAAGATTGTTATTAGTAGGGATGTGATTTTCATTGAGAAAACAGAAGAAGAAAATATATCACAGTTACCTATATCAGAACCACCCCTTGCTTCAATCACTCTTAGTCCTAAAAATAATACTTTGGAACAGGAAGATACTTCACAAGATGACACTACGGCACCCACTAGTGAGACTTCTTTTGCCAGCAGTAATGAGACTGACGATCCCACATATTTTCCAACTACGAGTGATTATGATAGCGATATTGACGATTTCCAGAGATATTATAATTTAAGATCACATGAGAGAAATAATATGCAAGGCAATAATTTCATGTGTGTTACACAGTTTTCGGATCCATTAAGTGTGAAAGAGGCACTATCAAGCTCCAATCCTCACTTCGAAAAAAGTGAAAAGTAATTACCAGTAATATTTAACAATAATCATCTACAACAAAAAAATCATATGTATGTATTCAAAGCTCTCATGATGAAGAAAACTAAAAACAAACCCAAGTTATCAAAACATTGGCGCAACCTTCCTTAGAAAACTACTTTACAATGCCTTATTGCCAACGTTTTCACTCACGATCCTATTCCAACTCCGGATTCGTAGGTCGATCGCTTCTTAACCTTGTCTTGAAGAAAATGCACGTGACAATGATCTCGTTTAAATTTTATAATTTCTTGCTCAAATTAGTATTTGATTTCTTGCAGAATATCCATCAGAGAACTATGCTGTAAAGAGCATTTTTCATCAGGAATGAATGACGCAGAGTACTGTCACATTCATTGTTATATGAATTCATTCCATGACAGTCAAGAGCTCTCTTCAAATTGAACATTATTTCAGATTGAATTGAAAATGTTAAAGTTGTTGAAGTGGGTTATCCCCAGAAGTTAGACATGTGCCGTCACGAATATTTCTATAGAAGAATACAAAATTGTCCTGATTATGTTCCTCTCCTAAAGTTTACCTAGCTTCGGTCGTAAAAGCCTGAAATTGACTGTTTTATAAACGATTTGTTCATGAAAAATCGACATTTTTCTTCATTTAATCATTACTGGGTCAAACCCGCGGCTCCGCTCGCGTAATATTTCAAAACGGTACTGATAAGTCCGCAATCCACATTCATAATCTTGTGTCGAAGGAAAGACAGGAATATGACTTCGTGACAAAACGATATCGCGTAGATTCAATAATTTCTTGCTCGAATCGAATTGCATTTGTCCAACCAGAGTATCCATTAAAAACTATACTGCATAGAGCATTTTTCATCAGGAATAAATGCCGCAGATGACAATCACATTCATTTTTGTATGAATTCATTCCATGCCAGTAGGAACCCCTCTTCAAATTGAACATTAGTTTGAATTGAACTGAAAATGTTAAAAATGATAATCGTGGGTTGTCCTCAGCAGTTAGACATACGCCGCCGCGGACTTTTTTGTAGAACTTTCTGAGCACTACAAAATTGTCCGTGACTACGTTTCTCCATCTCTCATAGTTTACTCAGCGTTGGCCGTAAAAGCCTGAAAAACCGGCTCAATTTCCGACTTCTTCATGAAAACTCGATATTTCATCTCATTTCTTAGTGATACATTATAGTGAGAGTTTCATCAAAATCGGTCATCTGGTTCCTGAGTCCATAGAGGACAAACAATCACACGGATATTCAAATTTATAATATTAGTAAAGAAGTAATGATTAGTATAGATAAAGGAATATATTCCACATGAAAGCCTATTCGAATGAATGCTCTACAACTCTACACTATAGTGCAACTTTCATCAAAATCGGAGATTTGGTTCTTGAGTTCTATGAAGACAAACAAACACACAAACAAACGGACTTTCACATTTAAAATATCAGTATGGACTAGGATTCATTATTTGTAGAATACAGGGTTATTTCCAAAATGTCGATTATCCTGAGACGTTTTTGGAAAACTGTGTGGATGATTTCTATAAACTATCAATTCAGCATAAATGTTCGTCAGGATTTTATCAAACTTTTTCACGTTGAATAAGAGAATCTAATTATAAAATAAATTTGACATTTCAAAAAAATTAATATACGGCGTTTTTAGTAAAAATATTTCTACGAGTTATTTTCAATCACCTGAATGTTGTGTATTAGTTAATATGAATCATTATTGGAATAGCTGAAATGGGGTCTTCCAGGTATAATATAATTGGTTTTTGTCGGAATGATAAGATTTTTTTTTTAAAGAATAGTCGATAAGTGCCAAAAATCAAATTATTTTATCCAATTCAAGAATCTAATTCTTCTAGTTTTCCAGAAATGTATAATCACTAACCTTTCGTGAATCACCCTCTAACTACCATTATTTACCCCTATTTTATGTAGAATTCGTCTCTGCATTCAGGAATATGATGATTTTAAAATTCATTTTTCTATTTCAGTATCGAAATGATTTCATTACAGTACTAAAAGTAATGCTGAAATGAAAACCATTACAGCACTCTTTTCAGTTAAATTTTTCGTTTTGTGGTTGTCATTACTGACCTCCGATCCAATAAATTTTCGAATCAGATCAATTCAAATTCCGTGATGTGTCAAATTTTGTGAGCCACACCAACTGCCAAGAAACAATACGAAAGTCACTGATCTTAATTTTCATTTGAATTCCGAACGTATTTCACAAATCTCGACTGAAAACGAGAAAATATCGTCTAATACTCGTTGCAGAAGGCAATTCCAACACAATTTCGCATTCGTATTGGGAGAGGAGCTCATTCTGCAACTTGTATATAAATATACTATTCCATTCTTTATTCTTTCATATTTCAGTTCTGAATTCTAGCATAGACCGATATTTCTTCCCAACTGCCAAGTTGTTCAACTTTTATATAAGGTTCACCATCCACACAGGCGTATCCAGAGTTCATCCCCACCAGTAAGGAAAATTTTTCAATTTGATTTTTTTATTGTTACTTACTTTTCTCAAATTTCTTCTAATCAATAGAAGAGGATTACGTCCATAATAACTCCCCCCTTCGTTCCGCCTATGACCATAAATAATATACCTCCTTCTGATCAAAGCAAGATTTATTCGGACGGTCATCCATTGATTGTAGTTGAAATTAAAAGGAAGCCAATCAGGGAAAAGCAGATTGGAATCATACAGCTGAATATAAACATAGATTTAAAAGTTTTGCATCACACTTACAAATTTTTCGGAATAATTGTAGTATGTACTAATTCATGGATACTCGCTTATAGGTTTGTTTGATAGGGTATAATGCCACCAAAGTTGTATCAAATAGTTGAAAACCCGATATAATGGTTGTATATATGTAACTTTACTAAAAAATAATTTATTTTACTTATACCCAGGATTTATTGGATGTCCTTCTGTTATGATAACATCATGGAAATAATAATGGGATTACAATAAGAAATTTTATAGAATATTTCTCCCTGTAGAAAAATTCATTTTCTGGGTTAAATCATACTCAACATCATATTATGTACGTCAGCTATGTTCTTATTTGTTGAAACACTATCAGAATTAAAAACGAAATATTATTTATATAACAGAAGCGGAACCGCTAAATTAGAGTGTTACATCTAAATTTTATTCGGTGTTGGCCTACGAGTAGGAACTGTTGACCTGCAATTTCTGCATGAAATGTTCCATCCTCGCCACAAAACGAAATTAATGTTTGCTGATTTATGGATTATTCAGTATTGAAAATCGCTGAATTCATTAGAACTTTTATTCCAAAATTGAATGGAGCAACCATTATGCAACGTCATAGGTTGAAATCATGAATGAATAAAATGTTTACTTCCTCAGTATCGTGGATGAAAAGGTCATATTATACAGGGTGTCCCGAAAAGACGTTAAACGAAAAAGGAATGAAGATCCCAATGTGCTCTACCTGATGTGAAAAAATCATTCATATGAAAGTCTCACAAATCTCGAAATATTTGATGCTTTATGAAAATGTTGAATTTTTTCACTTAAAATACTTCCTCTCATGCCGTAGGTACAATTTAATACTTTTCAAATTATTTTTTTTGCGTGAATACAGTTGAATGATTGCTACAATTCATGCACCCAAAAAAAGTTCAAAATCTAATGAAGAGATTCTGAAAAACAATGTAAAATTCACGTTTTGAAGAAAGCGTCTTTCGTACTGAATTCGATCCGAGGTGGTGAAAAAAATACTCTAGATATTTTCTGCAAATTACGTTTGGAATTTGCCTATTTTGTAAAATATAGAAAATACAGAAGAAAAGATATTCGAATTTTTATCGGAAATGAACAATTTCTATGAAAAACTGATTTTGTCACGTTTTTCAGAAACCTATCTCAAGAACTGTGAGACTTTCATATGCACGATTTTTCACATGAGGTAGAGTGTTATCTACATTCCGTGTTCATTCCACGTGATCTTTCCGATACACCCTGTGAAGCGGACACGTAAATACACCACTCTGCATCTGAAATCTGAACAAAACTATCTTTTGAGATTAGATAAAATTTCATTGACAATGAAAGCTTCCTGTTTTTTTTTTTTCTGATAAAAATTCTCATTTATTTCAGTCTATACTGGGTGGGCTACATGAATTGTGTGATACCCTATATTAGGGTGTTCAAATTTTCTGTTTAAAGCTTCTAGTTTCTCGCAAATTTGTTAAAGGATCATCAGTTCATACGTATTTAAAACATTCCAATTTATGCGACTCCTTTGAGTGACTGTTGGCTAAGCAAATTAGACTTCTGCCTGGAAATAATTGATAGAGTTCGGGAAACTGTTTAAATCATTTCTTTAGGCCTCTAAGATGAGTAGTTCAAATTTTGCTTCAATTTACTAGTGGAGCGTATGTCGTGACGTTCGAAAAACCTCAAAATTTTTGTACTATTTTAGTATTTACTCGAATAGCTCCTAAACTAAGCACTTTATCGAAAACATTGTTATATTAAAAAGTGCTCAGCATTAAATTCTGCTCGTAAATAGTACTACGACATTATATTTTGAACCAGTAGTTCCATATAAATCATACGTCAAGATATGACAAATTTCAACACTTTTTGTAAAATCACATTTTTTTACTATAAAACGTGAAATATCTATAGAACTACGAGCTTTAGAATGAAATGTCATACAATCACAGTTGTAGACCATTATATTGTGGTAACAACGCAACAACACCCCTCCAAACTACATTGTTTAACCTCGCAGTAGCTCATCCTGCTGAGGATGCTGATCATTTTTTAATCGTAGCTACTGCTGTTGATGTTTATCAGCAGTCTCATGAGTGTCTGGTCATTGTTGGTGAGGACACCGACATTGTAATTTGGACTGATCCAGACCCAATGTGTACCAACATATTCTTACTAAAGACTGGCAAAGACAAGCAAGGTGATATTGTCAATTCTCCCTTGCACAACAAGTTCTCTGTTTCGAAAAACAACATATTATTCCTTAATGTTTTAATGGCTGGGACAGTAAGTCATCATTTCTCGGTTAAAGATAACTGAAATTCCTAAAGACGTTGGAATTCAACTGAACGAATTAAAATAACAAATGTGGGACCCATGAACTAATAACTAACAATACGACTCATTATTAACTAAGAACAATATATTCTTATAACCTGTAAATACGTCCTTAGCGCTGCTTCAGTTGGAGACAAAGACGCAGGATTTTATGAGCTTTTGATTAATAATTTTTGTTTGAAATCATTTCTACAAAGGCATGATGCATTTCTTCCCTGTTTCGTCGACGTTATCAGCAAAAGCATTAGATTTGCTGAACAATTCGGCTGCTTTTAGCAGGTTTGAGTTGATTTCCAACGTCTTTAGGAATTTCAGTTGTTTTTTACCGAGAAATGATCACTTAGTTTCGCAGCCATTGGAAGCATGAAGAAATGATATGTTGTTTTTCGAAACAGGGGAAAACTTGTAGTGCAAGGGAGAATAGACAACATTGTCTTGCTTGCTTTGTTCGTACACGAAGAGGCTGAAGCAGTCAAAATTACAAGAAGGCCACTGTCGTCCCCAACAATAACCACCCACTTTTGAGACTGCTGAGCAGCAGCACTAGCTACGATTAAATGATCAATATCCACAGCAGGATGAGCTACTGAGAAATTAAACATTGTGGTTTGGAGGGGTGAGGTTACGTTATGATGGTCTACAACTCTAATTCTATGACATTTTGTTCTTAACCTCCTAGTTCCATAAATATTTTACGTTTTGTAGTGAAAAATTGGGGCAAACTCGAAGTACTCTCATTAGAAGCCTGAAGAAATGATTAAAACAGTTTCCCGAACTCCACCAATTATTTCCTTTTTTTAAGCTGATTTGCTTTGCCTACATGTTCTTTGAATCAAGACACCCCACTACTGCCACAAGCTATGAGCTTTAAATATGAATTGAAAAGTGTTGAAGAAAAAGACATGGGACATCTGTTTTTCCTTTCGAATATAATTGCTCTTCATCAGGTATTCGGTAATCTTCGATCGACGTTCCCATGAAGACGCCCTCATGGGTTTTCCGCAGGATACGAAGATCTGGGTCAGTATTCCGATAATGGATCTTCTTAAACTTGGAATTATTTTCGAGAAGCCAAACATTGTGCAATAAATAACTGGGCAAAATAACGCATAACTCGAGCAAGTCAAGGTCCTCCGACGCTCTTAGCTGCGAAAGAAAGTGATAAAACCTGATTTCGCTTTCGACATTTGCAGACATATCGGTGAGGATCAGGTATCCACTTCTGGGCAGATCACGCTCCAGAAACTCAGTTTGCGCTCACGTTGTCTGTTATTGCTTTGAAAAGAGTGATTCTGATACGTTATGAAAAGTTAGGAAATGAATAAATTGGAGGTTGCTTCAATGAAGTTATTTTCTCTAAATTCTAGAGCCTCTGATAGTTTGTCAGACAAAATAGTTGATAACAGACCTCTTATAAATGTTGTATCTTTGTTGCCTTTTCAGATAATTTGAGAGGAATCCTCATTCCTCTTTTATGTTTCTTATCAAAATTTTTTAAAATATTCGATTTTAACCACCTTCCATTTCTTTTTTCAAATTTCTATCAATGGGACTGTCTGGTTTCCAAATATGTTTTCAGTATCTTGACAATACCTCAACTAAAATTTCAGCAATTTTTATTTACTTCATAATATAGGTACATAATATAATGTTCTCTTAAATGCTCATTCTGATTTTTTCTTTTCTCACTTTTAATTTTTGTCAATCTGTCCGTTTTCCAGATTAAAATTTCTGCAATTTTTGTATTTTCCAGCATTATACACATATCCCATAACATTTTTTTCACATTTTTTTTAACGTGAACCTTTTATTTGTATCTCTTGGAATTTATGACATTTTTCAAAATAAATCCGACTTAATCGAAATTTGAATCTTAAATATGTGAATCTGCAACGAGAATTTTCAATCGAAACAATCTGAAATGCGTACAAATAAATTGACAATTCGAAACTTCTGAATATTTTTGCATATAATTTCAATTCATCCAGGTAATGAACAGCGATTATCCGAAATTAAGGAAATGGTCAATTTTAAAACCTGACGACACTTATGTCAATTTCATGATTCGACAAAGACATAAATGGAATAAGAAATTGTTTTTTGTTCATGACGAATAAGAAAAATATCGCTCAATGGAAAAATGCAGACGGGAAATAGACAAAATAACAAAATTTAGATGATGAAAACAGCTAGGTATATATCCCAACATGAATAAAAAATAAAAAATATGTCAAATTGCGATCTCCCAATAAAACTGACTGACACTCAGTAAGAGTAAATAGGAAATATACTATATACAAAGTAATAAGCCCCAAATAGATAATCCAATCGAGAAACCAATGCAATGGGATAATTCTCCAGTTCATAGATATAATTAATAAATATCGAAATAGTTATTTATAAAACAAGTGCAGAAGGAACAAATTTTTTTCTACGAGTTAAAAAATAAAAGTGGCGAGTTTTTGAATTAACAAGTGTTAGAATAAGCCTCGGAATAAGCCTTTTTTATGTACGAGTATTATACGTTATTTTTAATTCATTGAATTTTTTAAATAACTTATAATTCAATTTAATTTTTAATTAATTAAACATTTATTGAAATTAATGGAATATCTCCATGAATATCATTTAGTGATCCTTGAATTGAAAAATATTGATTGGGAGAACTGTTTTCTCTCTCACAAATTTGACAGATAATAAATAAATCTCGGACAGGAGGCCCACATGTAATAAATATATACCAGAATATACTAGAATAAGATATTCTCGCAAAATTTAGTTCTACAAGATGTGGGAGAATGAACTAATTTCACAGAATATGAGAAAAAAATCTTATATCACTATAATAATCATTATTCGCTGTTCGTACATTATTTCATATCAAGTTGTTATATTCTTGTCCTGATATCTTTTTTTGGATCTGATCATTTTGTCTTTCTGGTTTAATGTCATTTTCGATCAGAATCTTTTTGAACTCCATTAATTTGATTTTGCCGACTTCTGTTTACGTGTGAAACATGTATTTCTTTCAGAAACTTTCATGTTGTGTCAAGCATTTATTTAGTTATTCTATATGATATTTCAGAATAAAGAAGATGAATGACTATTCGTTGTCCCAATACTCAACATACATTCTTCGTAGATTTCTTTAGTGAAGACAGAAACTCGGCGTTTCTGGGAAAATGACCAATTAAGGCCAAAAATTTTGATCGAAAATTTCATTTTAGAGGAGGTATCACGTTCCAGATGTTCTGTTTGCTCATTTTTTCGATATAGATACTGTCAAAAAATTTGTAGAATCATTGGAAAAACTAAATATCTCAAAAGGTACATGAATGAATTCTTACAGAGTAATGGCGATTCAAGCTCTACTTTCAGCCAACTGAAAACATTTTTTTCCTTTTATTTTATATTAAAATTTGGAATCAAATGAAAAAACAAAATTCATCCTGAAAATTCGCAGCTGAATCTTAATCTCTATTGAGTGTCCAAAAATAATCAAAGATTCAGATATACAAATTGAATCATTTCAATAAACTCTATTTTTTAAATTATATATTCCGAAATTCAAAATTTGTTGGAAATATTTACCATAATTAACAAATCCTTTCTAATTGAAAATACTCATTACTACGCTATGTCCCATTGTTCAATGCCAATTTAAAATTCTAGATTTTATCAGTTCAAATATTCAAAACACGTATCACTCGATCGTTGTTATGATTCCTCTTCCTTCTGAACTTCGAATACTATTCCTTTCTTGAAATGTGAATTCCAATTTTTTGTTTTCTTCAGTCTCGTGAGAAAAATATCACTTTTCTAATTGTATTAATATTTTCAACAAGCCGACTGCTTGTTTTCCAGTATATTCAAATATATTTGCTGCACTTCAACTCAATCTTTATCAATTTTTTTGAATTTTATATCAAATTCTTTCAAGACATCCTTCTGATTAAATTTTCTAGTTCACTCCGCTTTCAATTTTTCATTGTTTCCCTGGTTTTCTATTCCCAATCCATACACTTTCTTGATTTCACTTATCCTATCATACATTTTATAGAAGTTACATATTGATTTTCATGGAAATTATTCATTTTCAGCTCTATAACTAAATGAGAAACCTCAGTAAAATTCGAAGAACTTAGAATTTGGAAACTGCTATTGAAATTTAATATTTGAACTTCGATTTGAACTATTTTGAATTGAACTATTTGAAGTTGTGTATGAAAATATTGAAAATTTATGAATCGTTTCATTGAAATATGAATTAAATAAACAATTAAGAACCCTTGCAGAACACTTGATATCAGCTTAAGAGTTCTTTATTTATAATATTTAAATGAACAAAAATCTATCAATATAGACAAAGCTATAAATATATCGATATATACACTTACCGACTTAAAATTCGATCCATTCAAAATAATGATTTATTTAAAAATACTATAACTTCCAAATGGGGAGGCTGATTTATTTGAATCTTTTAGCAACTTTTAGATAAAATACTGTAGTTTTAAGGTTATTATTCGGACATCTAAAAGTAATTTAGTACTCGCCGCATAAACAGGGGAGAAAAGAAAACAATTTTTTTCTCTACTTTTGACACACCCTGTAGGTTAATTCTGCTAGTAGATCTGCACACAATTAACTTTATCAAGAAGACTGATTCGTTTCCAACATTTTGTTTTTTTATTTACCCCAATATCTTAATTTGTTTGTGAAATGTGACGGTTTAAAGAACATGCAACATTTTAGAAATGTATATTGCTGGTTTTTTTGGGTTAGGGAACGTAGGAGAAATAAGAGAAACCACTTTATGTGAAGGCCAACGTTTCGCAAATTTATTTTTGCATCATCAGGGCTCTGGAAAAAACATAGTCAGAAGATGAAAAAGGTACGAAAATTCAAATAAATTTTAGAAATGGTCATTATTTAAATGACGGTAGAGAATAAACTACAAAATAAGTAGAGTGCTCTGTGACCAACTCACAATATGAAAACTGCACGAGCAGTTGCTCTGGTACAAGACGGTAGGTCTCAGTATTATGCTTCTAGAATATTTGGTGTTACAAGGAGTAGCGTCCAGAGAGCTGTACAACGTTCCAATGAAACTGGTTGTTTTTCGAAACGAAGAGGATCTGGGCATCTGGCAGACGATGTTCTACAAATGTTCGAGAAAGAAATACTACTGCTGTCGATGACTGGAGTAAGATTTTATTTTCTGACGAGTTAAGGTTTTGCTTTCGTTCAGATGGCCGTGAAAGAATGTACCCAAGAAGACTCAATAATGGCGGAGGATCTGTAATGGTTTGGGGCGGCATCAGCATGGAAGCTCGTACTGATTTAGTCATTGTTGGCGGAGGAGCAATGACAGCTAACCGATATATTCGTGATATGCTAGAGCCACATGTAATTCCATTTGCACCGTTTATAGGAAAGGAATTCATGTTTATGTACGACAACGCTCGACCACGAGGATTGTATCTCGATATTCGGAGGAAACATAAATTCAAAGGATGAACTGGTCATCACGTAGCCCAGACCTCAATCCAATTGAGCACGTCTGGGACATGATGGGCAGACGAGTTCGTAACCGAGTTCCTTCTCCAAGTAATTCAAATTTTTTGAGAGATGCTTCGGTTCAAAATGGGATCGAATTGACCAGATGGAAATTCAACATCTAATAGAGGGTATGCCACGACACATTGAGGTGGTTATTCGCGCTCGTGGGGGAAATACCCGTTATTAATTTGTAATAATTATTAGTTTATTTGTTGTTTGATTTGTTCATAAAATTATGTATTACTTTGCAAACTGAAGAACAAAATTAAGAATGTTATATTGTCTTTAAACCGTCACATTTCACAAACAAGTTAAGATATCGGGATAAATAAAAAAACAAAATGTTGGAAACAAATCAGTCTTCTTGATAAAGTTAATTGTGTGCAGATCTACTAGCAGAATTAACCTATAGGGTGTGTCAAAAGTAGAGGAAAAAATTGTTTTCTGTTCTAGCCTGTATATGCGGCGATTACTGAATTACTTTTAGATGTCCGAATAATAACCTTAAAACTACAGTATTTTATCTTAAAGTTTCTGAAAAATTCAAATAAATCAGCCTCCCCATTTGAAAGTTATAGCATTTTTAAATAAATCATTATTTTGAATGGATCGAATTTAAAGTCGGTAAGTGTAGATATCGATAATTCGAGAAAAATATGTATGATAAGGAAACACGACGAACGAACAATTTTTAAATCATGATAAAATTGAAATCGGATAATAATTTATAATATATAAATAATATATAATAAAATAATATTATTTAATAATTTGAAAAATGTAATGAGGAGTGTCCTGAAAAACTTTTGTTGGATGCCCAATCAGTTTGCTTTGTACCAATAGATGACAGCTAATGCAAATTTTAGAATATCCACTTCTTTGACGGGTTTTTTAACCTTATGATTGTTTTATATATCACCATTTCATATACCAACAGGTTGAGCATAAACCCAGGACAACATACCATCGTGAATTGCATCTCATCAAGTCCTTTACGCTGGGATCACCGCATTCGCATTTTATTTGTTGACTCTGCAAGTTGTAGGAGAAAGTTCATAATGAATTACTACAGAGGTTATTGTGAGTCCGCATGGTAATTACCTGAAATCTGCAATGCATCTTCCTATCAGATGTAATATGCAATAAATTCGCATCAAGTTTGGAACAAAATTTCAGATTTATGCTGAAAACGATGTTCACAATGGCCTTCTTGAGAAGATTTTGTCTTTAGAGATATGCAGCCATAATGCAATCAATTTTGATCGATTTTAGGTTATCTGAACGATTGATATGAGGTCGATAATTTATATCAAGAAATAAAGGGTGTCCGGTGTCCCAGTCCCATTCAAACAGCAAGCTTTTCCCAAAAGCATTTCAATGGAAGTAAAGTATATTCTAAAACAAGTTGCAGAAAGAGCTCCTATTCCAACACGAATGCGAAGTTCGTGTTCAATTTTTTGTGAAATATTCTCGGAAGTTAAATGAAAATTCAGATTAGTGACTTTTGTTTTGTATCTTGGCAGTTGGTGTGACATACGAAATTTGACAGATCACGGAATTTGAATTGTTTTGATTCGAAACTTAATTCGATCGGAGGTCAGTACTGACAACCATAAAACGAAAAATATAACTGAAAACAATGCTGTAATGAGTTTCATTACAGCACTACTTTCAGTACTGTAATGAACCCATTACGATACTGAAATAGAGAAACATATATACAGGGTGTACCAAGTTCGACGGCCTATTAGGCGTTTCTGGAGAACTAGACTTATTTGAAATCTGAAAATTGGGATTATGATATTGTTTGACATAATCTACCGAGCTAAAATATTCTTGGAGCCTGACCACTTTCAGTTATACAGGGAGCGAAAAAAAAATTTTAAAAATTTTATTTTTCTGTTTTTTTCTTTTCGAATTTGATAGAGTATGCAATTCTGAATACATTCGTACTCGAATCGTTGCATTCGTCGAAATACTTTAAAAAATATCGAGAAAAATCTGAAGAAAAAGAGAGAAAAGGGTATTCGGTATTATGTTTGTTATTCCTAATCTACATATCTTAAGCACGAACCGTTTTCACATTTTTGAAGTCAAAGACTGTGGAAATATTGTTCATTTTTAAAATTTTGAAAAACTCATCACAGGGTGTTCCAAATGTTGGGTCAAAAATTGGGATCAAGATTGGCCCATAACTTTCGTTTTTCAAATTAGAACCCTATTTTTTTATGATTGCGTTGGATTGCGCGAAGAAAAATGATGATAGTGTTCTAACATGTTAATGCTCCTAAAATTGATAATTCTTGAGTTATTTAGGATTTTCTGAATTTATGTGGTACGTAGCGTCAAATTCATTTAATCTGTTTCATTTCAACTATGACCTGGGTCATAGAAGATGAATTATTCCACTAATGATATACACTTGAATACATCCGTACTGAAATCGTTGCATTCGTCAAAATACTTTCCGAATTATAAAAAAAAAACTGAACAAAAAAAGGTAGATAAGAGTATTCGGTATAATGTTTGCTATTTCTAATCTAGATATCTTGACCACAAACCGTTTTCACGTTTTTGTAGTCGAAGACAATGGAAATATTTTACATATTTAGAATTTTGAAAAACTCGTCACAGGGTGTTCTAAATGTTCGGTCAAAAATTGGGATCAAGATTGGCCCATAACTTTCGTTTTTACAAATTAGAACCCTATTTTTTTATGATTGCGTTGGAATCTGCGAAGAAAGATGATGATAATGTTTTATCATGTTGATACTTCTAAAATTAATATTTCTTGAGTTATTTAGTATTTTCTGATTCCATGTCGTACATTGCGTTAAATTCATAAAACCTGTTCCATAACAACAATGATGAATGAATTGAACAAAAAGGTGTGTCACTAGTGAGTTATTGAAATAATTTATCTTCTATGACCAAGGTCATAGTTGATATGAAACAGATTTAATGAATTTGACGCTACATACGACATAAAATCAGAAAATCCTAAATAACTTAAGAATTATCAATTTTAGGAGCATGAACATGTTAAAACATTATCATCATTTTTCTTTGTACAATCCAACGCAATCATAAAAAAATAGGGTTCCAATTTGAAAAACGAAAGTTATGGGCCAATCTTGATCCCAATTTTTGACCCAATATTTGGAACACCCTGTGATGAGTTTTTCAAAATTCTAGAAATGTACAATATTTCCACATTCTTCGACTTCAAAAATGTGAAAACGGTTTATGCTTAAGATATCTAGATTAGGAATAACAAACATAATACCGAATACTCTTTTCTCTCTTTTTCTTCAGGTTTTTCTCGATATTTTTGATAGTATTTCAACGAATGCAACGATTTGAGTATGAATGTATTCAGAATTGCATACTCTATCAAATTCAAAAAGAAAAAAACAGAAAAATAAAATTTTGAAAATTTTTTTTTCTCTCCCTGTATAACTAAAAGTGGTCAGGCTCCAAGAATATTTTAGCTCGGTAGATAATGTCAAACAATATCATAATCCCAATTTTCAGATTTCAAATAAGTCTAGTTCTCCAGAAACGCCTAATAGGCCGTCGAACTTGGTACACCCTGTATAGAAGCTGTCCAGTTCTATTCAGGATATTACATTCGATATCGATATATCTTCGTGAGTGTGGATAGAAAAGGTAAAATATTTTCTGGAGGTCGTCCTTATTCTCGGCTTCTTATAATATGTCCATCTAACTAAAAATATCATTTGAAAGTGAGGAGCAGATGTTTGTTAGTATTGTCTGATATAAAATCTGATCTAATATCAAGTTGAACCACGTCATTATTTAGCATTGAAACAGATCAAAATTGGATATTTCAAAACATCCCTTGGTCCCAGGTACCTAATAGTTTTTTTGAGTATTGAACTTAATTAATGTAATCATTTTGAAAACATAGAGAACACAATCTATCAGTGAGTCGCTCTGATTGTCATCGCATTTTTTCGAAACGTCATCATCATTTTGAATCGATTTAAACTCATTTTTTTGAGGTTTTCTCGAACCTGAAACCTTGATATATCGATTCCTTCGGATGAAAAACCCTTAATTTGTAACTTTCATGAAAATGATTGGAGCTGTTTCCGAGATCCTATTTGTAGAAATGTAAAAAAGGTATACACAAAAATTGCTCATTTAAATATATTAGATAGATATGGATTTCTCGAAAATTTTGAAGGAAAGCTTCGGAAAAACCCGTTAAATAATTAAACTTCTTCTCGTTACAAAATCAACGAAGTAATAGTTGCATTGCTGAATGAAGAGAAAGAAGTGTTCTACAAATAAACAAGACATGTATGTCAAGGTGTTAGTTGCTCTAAATCAAGATGGACACAAATCTCAATATTTCAAGCATTCTGTTTATTGAAGATCCTATCTATAATCGAAGAGCTACCCCAACGCATATCCCATACGAGCAAAGGACTGAAATTTCACGAAATGTTTTTGATTCACATTCGTCAACTTGGGCAGTAGCAACATTGAAAATGAAAAAAAGTTCAATTTTTTTATGGTGTATATCGTAATGTCATTTTGAGGATCGATCTATTGTTATTCACACATCTAGTCTTGACCTAACCTAACCGAAGTAAGTGCACACATTTTTTTCAACATTGAGCCCACTCATCATGTCATTGACCACATAACTGAGAAACTCAATCTATGATGGTATGTCTT
The DNA here is from genome assembly GCA_038502775.1 of Hippodamia convergens. NCBI lineage: Eukaryota > Metazoa > Arthropoda > Insecta > Coleoptera > Coccinellidae > Hippodamia > Hippodamia convergens. Next base: position 31,313,943 of record CM076607.1, on the reverse strand, counting down.
CATACTCAACAAATGTATCGTCATGAGGGAGATCAGGAATTCATATTTTCTCAGATCATTAATATATGTACATTGAGAAAGGTGGGGGTCAAAGTATGCTGCCCTGCGAAACACCCAAGGTTATCTTCTCATCCTCTGACAACATATTGTTCTAGATTTCATAAGAACAGTCCATGATCCACAGAGTAGAAATACTTTTAAAGATCCAGAAACAATAAAGGTATTTTGTATTGTTTCGGTAGGTTCAGTATGTCTGAGGGACATGACATATAGGGATATGATAGGGAAGATATCGAATGGGACCAACTCCCTAAGAATATTTTGTTTATCTCATTGATGGGAACACGGCAGTAATATGAAAGTTAATTATTATAATCATATTATAAATAAATGTTATTAAATTAATATATTAAGTTATTTATCTAGTTGCTTTTTAGGATATAAAAGTGGGTATCAAAACTTCAATAATTTAAAATTTAACAGTAAGTAGATTCATTGCATCATATTTTGAGAGGTTTTCATTGATTTGTGACTTATTCTGATTTTCAGCTCTCGATCTTCTAGTCTAACTGTTTGCTTCCTCATATGGCCTTCGATATAAAGTCAATTTTTTTTTTCAATTTTGATTTCAAATTTTTTTATTCTTTCATTTCCTTGCGAGTTTTTCATTTCACTAACTATTCAACATTCCATTATTTCGAAACAATGTTTTCTTCGATGGGTGGCTGAACATATATTATCTCTTCTCCCTCATGATAAAAATGAAATGTAACTAAGTGTGCTGCAGTACTAAGTGTTCACACTGAAGAAGAGATGTTCAGTTTGAAAAAAAGGTGAACAAACGTATAATATTTCAACAAGAGGATATAGTACCATCTACCAGAATTATCTTCTCTTCTACCGACTCAACTCTGCTTTGTTTAGATTCATTACATAACGCATGTAACATTTATTCAATACGACAAATTATATTACGACAATTATTTTCCCAGAGTTCATAAATGTGAGACATAATGAGTGTGCCAGAGGAACTCGAGAAATTTGTACTGATAAAAAGTTTCAACATTCTTTCATTTCTATTTCAATGGATCTACAGTGGAAGGTTTCACAATAGAGACCATACAAGTTACTAGTTACTAGTAACTACGTCAGTATTAATTTGAAATTGTATAAGATTGACTTCTCCTCACAAAAGGAAAATAGTTTCTACTTCTGCCGGACATTCGAAATTTCATGATAAAACTGTTATTTAGTTCATGATGGAAGCTTTTTCCACGAAATTATGCTCGAACTGCTTGTTATTTGACGATTGAATTGTTGAAAAATAAAACAAAAATTTTGAAATGAATGAATAGTCTTAATTCTAGTATTTTTATCATTACCAATCAAATGACATGTGTTAACATGTTTCGGACGTCGGTTTGTTTCGGTGTAGATAAATTGTGTCGAGTCTGAATGATCCCGAGCATGTGTTATTGTTGTACTTGTGCAGATGTTGGATAGCACATTCAGAAGTGTCTGTTTGGAACAGAATTAGGGTACAAGCAAGGGTACAAACTTTCTCGACGGAACCTTATGGTTTTCGGTGAGCTGAATCCGAACCTGAAGGTTGCAAAACAAAAATGACAGCTACACTGTGAAAATCACCGGGAACGTAAAAATTTGAGATTTCTTTGTTGGTCAAAATGAATGGAGCTCAATTTGAGATTTGAATTTAATTTTAATATATTGCTGTTTGACTCTTTGTACGTTTCAATTTTGCTCATTTGAATAAATTTTTGGAATAAATGATATAAAGGCCTGATTGTTCCTGCATGAATCTCTAATGGGTTGATTTTTAAGAAATAAATAATATTGTTCACCGTCATAGAAGATGAATGAAACACGTATTCAAGGGGGAAACACAATAAAAAAGAGTTTCTTTCGGAGCAAAGCTGTAACCACCGGAAATCTATAGAGCTCAGTCCTCGGCCCCCTTCTCTTTGTCTTTTATGTTGCAGACCCTACTCTCGCTTTGAGGTCTTTGAGGTATAGCAGATAACATGATCCAGTTGCAAACTGACCTAGACAGCCCTTTTCAGCTGATCCTGAACAATCTGTGGGGGTCACTCATACAAACTCTACCGTAAAAACCTTGGGACTATCACAAGACAATGATTTGTCCCCAACCAAATGTTTCTTGTGTTGTGGGTGCATCTATAACCCGTTCAAACTTTTTTTCTGTATTTTGTTTCAGATACAGAGGCCATCTGCTCCAATTCACAAAAGAATCCGTCGAGAAAACTTTTACACAAATTTTGTGTTGTCTACTATTTGACTAGACTTTTATAAGAATTCGCTAGAAGAGTCGACCAGAATGTTTCGGCATACATATCGTTAATAAAGCCAATTAATATCAACGGATAATAAACGGTTGACCAAGTTCGGAGCTATTTTTTGTTCAGCACTAATCAAAATAGCATCATAAAACGGGGAATGTGGATTGCTTTGATCTGTATTGAAATTTTTTGCTACACTAATGCTTATTTATAGTTCCCAAGTTATGAAATTTTGAATAAGAGCGAGAATGGAAGCGTAGAATTAATAGCTGTAATTTAACAACTTGAGTAACCTAGATATCTCTAGAGGTCATAATGGTTCCTACCTGATAATGACGGATTTTATCAACGAAGTTAAAAAATTGGTGCAACGCTCTTCAAAAGATCCACAGCATTTAATTTCTGTTACATTTTTTCGACGGTATGTTTTTAGAGGTGTCACAGCAGTATGAAGTTGAAAATAGTTATATATTTTGATATATTTTCTGTCGACTTTAAGAATCTATGGTTAAATTATATGTGAAGTCAAAAACTACCCCTGCAGACTCAATGATTCGAGTGAATTTCATTCGAATCAGATCATCATCTGAATGCAATGTTTCCTTATCAATAAGAAATTAATGCAGTGCGTTCCCATTTCATTGAACTAAATAAAAAATTTGATATACAAATTAATTAATATCAGCGTTATATTTTATCAATGATATTTGAAATATTTCTCTATCGTATCTCATTCAAAATTGAATATACTGAATCACTTTCGGCTACATAAGTTATATATTATTCATTTATTTATTTATTTATTTATCGTTTGGCAAAGCAACAGTACTGAACAAGTATAAATGATAGTCACCATGAATATAAAACAAAGTATATCTAACATAAAAATAAAAAAATAAAGACACTCAAAAGTAAAAAGGTAGGCAAAGATGTGATCAAAACAAATTAAAGCTCCACATCCAGAGAACGTAGCCAGTCCAGTGCAGAAGGTGTCGCATCAATAATGTCTCTGAATGGTCCCAGGTACTTCCTTAAAGGGCATTCCCGGACAATATGCCCTACAGTTTGTTGATCAGCTCCGCAGTCGCAGGCTGGAGATTGGCAAAGTCCCCACTTGAACATCATAGCATTATATTTTGCATGGCCTGTCCTAACTCTATTGAGTCTACTCCAGATGTTCCTCTTCAGATCAAATCCTGGTAGGGCAAGTGTGGGGTCAACTATGTCATGTTTGTGTATTGGTGCCATGTTCCACTTATGGCGCCAGTCTTGTTTGATCTGCGGGTTTTGATCCACCTCTGCCCATAAGGGGTTCCGGGATTTGAAGCGGTTTGGTGGAGGATTGTTTAAGGTCTCGTGAATTGGGAGGTCATGCGGGTGGTTTGGATGTTGAAGTTTATCTCATTCCCTCACAGTGGCATCTTCTCGTCTTATTTCTGGTGGAGCAATGTTAGTGATAGTATGTAGCCAGGGAATGGGTGTAGATATTATTCATAAAATTTCATTTATTGTCTAAATTCAGAATAGTTCCAACTTTTTTTTTCCAGAATTCAATTGCATTATGAATCTCACATTTCAATCTGTGCCGAAATTCGGGTGTTTAAAATTCTCCATATCAGTTACTTCCTCGATAATGTTTCGAATGCAACCCAACGCATACTGCAGTTAGGGTGGGGATTTGGGCATCGTGAAAATGCTTGTTTTGTGCGTACCATTTCTGAGAATATTCGCCAATGCAAGGAGCGCCAAGCCAAATACCGCCGCTTGTGATTATCATAACTGAATACATAAAACGTTGCTCAAAGGTTGTCGACACACCGTCTGCCAGATGTTGATGAAAGCAAAAGTTGGTAGAGGATTCCCGGTGTGAATGTTCGTTTTTTGGTGAATCGAGGAACACAAAATGATGATCACAATGATAATTGCATCACGGGTTTTCGCTACTACGGTAGGCATAATAAATCTATTGGGTAATGGGATATTAATATATTGTTTTTGTATTCAATTTTGAATATGTTAGAAGGGTTGTAAATTCTATTAATTGTACAGGGTGATTCACTCATCTTGGTAACCCCAATTTTTTCGAAAACGTCCGAATTTTTTTCATTCTGTGAATTGTGTTCTGAACAAGTCAATGTTGACTTGGGATACGCATGAAAATCTGCTAATAAATAAAGACTCTAAGCGTCGCGGCGCGATAAAAATATTTTTTTTTCCAGGAATATACCTTTTTTATAATGTCATTCCAAGGATAATTTTCATCCATTTCTAACTGTCAGCGATCTGCAGCGTATTTTATGTAAATTCTATTCCATTTATTCATTTCTGTATTGTGATAGTATTCCTTCATTTGGAAACATAGATATGATTTTGTGTCTTGAATTCAAAAAGACTAGTTTTCTAGTCAAGGTGCTTCTTCAAATGAAATGAAATATGTGGCTACAGCAAGATGGGTGAGATATTCAGATCAAGAATTCGAAAATTTATGGATAGGAACCAATGGACCCATCAGATATCACCAGACCTACTGCTCATAGATTACTCTCTGAGGGGTATCGAACTGATTCTAATAACCATTTGAAAATAAAGATAAGAAACACTTGTGCCCAAGTAGACCCTTATATTTTGACCACAGTAACTTATAATGAAATTCGGAAATGATATAACATATGTATGGATTATAAAGGTCGGTATATAGAATATATGATTCGAAATATTTCGTTTGTTATCAAATAAATTGTTCAATAATGTATGATGTAATATTTAATGAATCTAAAAATAGAGGAATAGTTTTTTACAAAGCCTTCTTCATTTTATGAAACAAAATCATATATAGCTCATCTAGCAACTATGATCCATACACAAGTTATATCATTTTCTTATTTCATTAGAAGTTACTTTGGTCGAAATATGACGTTCCATTCATTTACGAATTCTTGATCTCAATATCTCTTCACAATGGCAGCGTTGTGACATGGAGCCCCATCTTTGCTATATCCACACATTTTATCTTTTGTGAAGAGGCAGATTGCTCAGGAAACTAGCCTTCTTGAATTTGAGGCAAAAAATTATATCTATACTCTGCAGACCGCTGACGGTTAGAAATAGAAAAAAATTGTATTCGGAAAAAAATCAGAATAATAGTATCTTAAGAATGACACGTTCCTGGAAAAAAAATTTTTGATAACGCTGCGACGCCTGGCGTCTTTATTTATTTCGCAGATATTTATGCGCATCTCAAGTCAACATAGACTTGTTCTAAACGCCGTTCACAGAATGAAAAAATATTTGAACGTTTTCGGGAAAATTAGGGTTACCAAGATGAGTGGATCATCCTGTACACCGGAAATGAACTGTTCGAAAAAGCTTCCTGAAGTGAACAAACTCATAAATTTCGATTGAAATTTGGGCTAATGTTCATGACACACCCTGTATCTCCGAAACAAATGGTCTTAGGACACAGCCAATTATTCTGAAATGCCTAGAACTCCTGCATTCACCATTAGGCTATGGTCAACGACTCGTGTAATACCCTGTATATCTCCGACGGTTGTAGAAATTCCCTGAGGGAACAGTTAATATAGCTATAATATAACTGACACTTTTCTGCGATAGAGTTTTCTGCGATAGAGTTTTCTGCGAGTGTAATGTTATACATTTACGAACATGAACACTGCTTTGTTTAACTGAATGAAAACGAAACAGTAACAAGAAGAAAAAAAATTGAAAACTTGAAAAGAATTAAACAGCGAGTATATCTACTGAAAAATATCCTAAAAAAAGCAAAGCATTCATTATGGTCGATCACCTCATTCAACGATCTGATAATTGATTCTTTGCTTCCGCTTAGTTGGATCATAACGTCTGCATCAATATCAATCTGAGGTTTTTGAGGATTCAATGAATGAACAGTCAAATTGCGTAACTTCCACAAATGATGCTAGTCCGTTCAACGATTTCACTGTAAAGTTTAGAAACAGTTATGCAAATTTCGCTTCTTCATTTCTTCAGAGACCATTTATGAATCTTATTTATGATATCAAAAGTATTGGAAAATAAGAAGATGATACAATTTGATTGGATGGCTTAAATATTTCGGCAGATTTTTTTCCGTTCAGCTCTCACAGAAGATTTATAATTGATGGGCGGGAACTCTACTTTTTAAATATACTTCTCGCAACAATTAAAGGAACAGAAAAATTTCCCAAATTTTTTGGTGTCTTTCAACAGGCAGTATCTCAGTGAAAAATGGACCTGAGAAATAGAAAAATCAATTTTTGAAGCTTGAATACTTTAGTTTCTGAATTTATTGGTCAACAATTTTTCAGAGTATCGGCAGCCATGCAATCTTCGGATAAAGCACGAAGAAAAAGTTTTTTTAATTTCTCAAATTTTTATTTTCGCTCTACGAGCATGTTCCAAAGATATCGGCAGTTGAATAAAAAAGGGTCCTTCTGGATTCAAAATGGGATATCTCGAAGACAAATGGTAATTTACGAGCGTGGTGAAAAAAAAATTAGACCTGAATGAACAGGCCATGCAGGCTTTGTATCGGTCTAGCTGAAAAAATTTTTTCCATGCGCGTAGAGCAAAAATAAAAATTTGAAAAATTAGGATTTTTAATCCCACTGAGTCTCAGACAAAAAATCAATTAGTAGCATTCATAAAAAACAAGAAAAACACATATTCGAGGAAGAACACAAGTTGATACTCTCTCAATAAGCCTTTTGTACGGGTATTATACGTTATTTTCTCTGATTTTATGAATTTTCATTGAAAATAATTGAATATTTTTAAAAATGAATATTTTCGTTAGGAAATATTGGTTTACAGCATTGTTTTCCACAAATTTGACAGATAAGACATAATTCCGTGCCAGGGAGTCAACATAAAATGAAACTTTGTGAAACTGAGATATTCCCGAACGATTTTCCTCAACAAGATGGATTAGCTAAAACATCAGCGAAAATCACTACACATCATACAGATAAAGCCCTTAAGACCATATTTAGATATAGCAGAATCGCAAGTACAGACTTGATCTATAGAAAAACTGGGACAATGTCCATCAACTAAATTCATCATTTCGAAGAAGCTGATCTAGTACATGGGATCAAAAGTGGCTATATTTAGACGAGACAAACGGCTCACATTTGCAGAGAAACACAGAGAACAAGATCACGGCAACTTTTCTGAAGAACCATGAAGACACAATGTGCACAAATATTTGTTGGAAGTGAAATATTTAATCAGTTTTCCGTAACAATCAAGACTGTGATACAATAAAAGAATTAAAAACGATAAAAAATCAATCGAGGAAGATTAGACAGTTTGTCTCTTATGTCCATGTAATGTGCTTAGAAAAATTGGCTTTGAAGAAGTCATTAATGATTTTCTCAAATCGGGAAGGGTACCTTTTCAGTCAATATAATACATCTCTTACCTGTGAATAAAAATGTGTGCATTATATTCTTTTTAATTTTCTCTTATAAGCAATTTTCATCGGACTTTAAAACACTGAGAAGTGGTGCAAAAACTTCATATACAATATATTGGTCATAACGTCATAAAAATATTACAGTTGTTTTATTACAGCGCACATTCTTAATAACTGAAGAGTCTCTTGTAGTATCACATACCTACTTTCATTTCTGGACTCCAAATAATCCACATCAAAAAAATGATTGAGCAAGAGAAGGACGCAGATCATACATACCGCACCACTATGTTGTTGCTTCGTGCAAGTTCCGTTCAAAAATGATGTGGCCATCAATCGTGCCAGATTTAACACCGATGGAATTTTTTCTATGATATTTGAAAATTAGAGTTCTCGCCTATCAATTAAAAAACCTCTGTGATAGCTCAAGGAAAAAATATCTGGCAGAAATTCAAGCCATCCAATCAAATTCATCGAATCCTCAAAAACGGAAGCAGAGAATCAATTATTAAATCGTTGAATGAGGTGATCGACCATGATGAATGCTTTTTATGTTAGGATATCTTTCAGTGGATTTACTCGCTGGTTAATTTTTTTCAAGTTTTCAATTTTTTTTCTTCTGGTTACTTTTTTCGTCTCCATGTGCAGTGTAATTTCATGTTCGTAAATGCACAACATAACACTCGCAGAAAACACTCTTTCGCAGAAAGGTTTCACTTATATTATAGCTTTTATTCAAAGAGCATCATAAATTCCCTGTTCCCTAAGGAAATCTCTACAACCGTTGGAGGTATTCAGGGTGCTACACGAGTCGTTGGCCATAGCCTAATGGTGAATGCAGGACATCTAGGTCTTTCAGAATAATTGGATCTTTTGTGTCCTAAGACCATTAGTTTCGGAGATACGGGGTGTGTGATAAACATTGGCTCAAATTTGCTATAGCTATGTATAACTCTGGAATGCAACGTCCAATTTGGATCAAATTTTATGAGTTTCTTCACCTCAGGAAGCTCTTTCAAACAGTTATATTCATTTTTTCAGGGAAGCACTCAGAATATACTGATTTTTCTTTCAAGTCTCAAAACATATATTTTCACATTCCCCACGGAAATTTCGTTATTGTCATGAAAAACTACATAAGTTGTTCTAAGGAATACATTTTTCACTTTGCATGTCACACTTGTCATAAGTGATAGGAACCGGATGAATTCATGCTTCATGGAAGTTTTTCGATATGCGGTACAGTTTTCATTATTTTGGTGATAATATTCATTGTCTTTTGGCGAGATTTTGAAGAACTTTTTCACGGACATCCAGTGCAAACTTAGGTTTCTAAATAAAGAAGACTTCAACAGAATTCAAAATACTTCAAAATGCGTGATCCAGTCCGCTGAGCGTATAGATGAAGTTTCTTATAGCTTGCACTATATCATACTTTGACTCTTGAATGAGTCAACAACATATTGGTCCTTCGAGATTGATGTCGACTTTTCCTGTAGTTTGCCGTATAATGTGATATTTTCAAGTGAAGACTCTTATTTCAAGAGGATCGAGTCAATTACGAGTATAAGTGCTCTCCTCTGAGTCAACAATATATTGGTCCTTCGAGCCGGATGACGACAATTCTTGTAGTTTGCCTTATATGATATTTCGAAGTAAAAACTCATTGATCAAGAGGGTCCAGTCAATTAAAAGTGCTTTCCACTGAGTCACCAATATTCCTAGTGGAACACGCGGTAGGATATCATCTTCGACTACTTTTGAATCTTGTATGTCTGAATTTGTTCAAGTGTATAAATGGCAAGTCTTTGACTTGAACATAATATTTTGAAGCAAAGTTTCTGTCCGAGAGATATAGGTACAAATGGTCCGGTTTGTAGGCCACCTTCTTCTCCTGACGGGTCAGTATTAGTCTTTTTTCTGTGGGAATTTTTGAAACATGAATTGTACCAGCAAAACAATAAATTGGTGAAAGAGTTATGGGAAGGTATATGAACTTTAACAACTTCCAAAGTTCAACATATGTATTTCAAAAAGCTGGAAGCACCTCGGAATTTGTCATAAAAATAACTTGAAATTTCATGTCCCGATTGCAGAAATACCCTCAAGGGACAACGAATTTGGGAGGCAATGTATGTACACTGTGTACACTGTGACCAATTTGGGGCATAGTGTACACTGTACACTGTGTCCTAAATTGGGTGAGACTGCACTGGATCTCAGCCATTATTGAAGATAGAGACATGCGGTTTTCACGACCCTGTGTCACTTTTTTGTGAAACTTTCAATCCACAAACAGAAATATTCCAACTACTTTTGCTTCTGAAATACAGGGCGAAAACGAAAATTTGCATTTTTATAGATGTAAATTTTTCTCGAGCCCTGTACAGAATAAAAAAAATAAAAACGGCTCATAATAGACATTACGTAAAAGTGAGTGGCTTAGTTAAAACTTTGTTTCCAGGCACTCTTTTTGGGATTGGGTACTAATGGTATTTTTCAAGTGGAACACCCTGTTTATTTTAACGTCAGAGTTTTGTATTTTTTTTTTTTAAATACGTTCATGTATCACAAACCTAACCTGTAATGAATTTGAGCTTTGAAAATTTGGAAAATTGATATTTATGTTCAGTTTTTTTAAGTAGGCCATGAACTTTTCCACACTTGCTTCTAATTATTTTTTTAATAAATCATCATGTGACTCAAACCTATTTATTTCTTTATGTTTTGAACATAAACTCAAAACATCACCCTTCAAACGAAAAAATTTCAATATCAATATCAATATTTTTTATGCATTCTCAACTGTCATGCTTGCGTAAAAGAATTCATGGCTCACAATTAAATAAACTACCATAAATATAAATTTTTCCGATTTTTGAAGCTAAAATTCATTTGAGGTTAGTTTGTGATACATCAATGAATTCAGAAAAAATATTGCAAAAAATTTTACGTTAAAATATACAGGGTGTAACTAAATAAGTGTAAAACATTCAGGGAGGTCATTCCTCATCGAAAAATAGATAGGATTTTTCATATAAAGAAACTTCATTTTCTCAATGCGCCGACGTCTAGACGCATGCGTAACCATGATTTCTACATGTTATGTGTTTTTTATCAATATAATAGTTTTGTTTATTACCCTGTAATCGTTGAATGCAGGTACTAACTACAAAATAACAATAAATCTAGTTCGCATTATGTATCTCTGTAGTTGTTCGTGAAATAATTTTTCGCTGCGAACTGGATTATTTTTGGCAAAAAAACCCAGGAGACATTTTTTGTTCAGTAAGAAACAGGCTATTTGAAATAAATTTCCAAATGGTAAACGGATCATAAAACAAAAAGTTACATTGAAATTAAATTTTAGGGGTTGTGTTTTCCACCCCTTACAACCATGGGGTAAACCAAATAAATTACTGGCTGAGTGTCTTTTTGGTAGTAGAAAACGTTAACTTAATTTCAATATCTTTCTGTACTCGTGAAAAAAATTGTCTTATAAATTTTATGTGCCCCCTTTAAGGAGCTGTATTTCGACAAGGGATGTTCCAATGAAGTTTCTTCATAGGAAAGTTTCTATCTTTATTTAATTACATCCTGTATAGGGTGTTCCATTGGAAAAAAATTACAAATTTGTGCTCAATCTCAAACACAATGCTCTGATGAAAAATGTTGACTTTTCTAATGACTACGTGAAATATCTATTAAAAGCAGTTTTTATTTTTTTCCTATCTCACACAGGGCCCGAGAAATAATTACATCTGGAAAAGTGAACATTTTCGTTTTCGCCCTGTATTCCAAGAACAAAAGTAGTTGGAATATTTCTGTTTGTGTCTTTAACTGTTATACGAAAAAAAAATGATAAGGAGTCGCGAAAACCGCATGTCTCTATCTTCAAAAATAACTTGCACGAAGCAAGATATTATTATTATTTATTCATTGTTCCCCCTGAACCTTACAATATAATTTACAATGTGGCCACTATAAGTTCTTGATTTCACGATTGTATGCTTCCGTTTCTTTTGTGCTATTTTTATTTTCATCAACCATCACATTCAGATTTCACTTCACAACAGTTTTGTAACTTATTTGACCTCGAATATTTTTCCAATAACAAAATTCTGAGTTAAGATTCCTAGGATCATAGTTGATGAAAACATTTAAATATCAACACCTCTCAAGGTTCTCAAGTTCAATACTAATTATCTTGTGTTACCAAATTTCACAATTTTTATGTGAAGAAATGATGTGGAGACCGATTCAAAACCATATGATCCAACTCAGGGCGAAATAAATCTTAGAACGCAGCGTCAACAATGGGTTATTAACCTAAGAACACCTTCAATTGATGTGAGAAAATATCCCTGAAGCATCCATCTTCATTTCTATACTTCATGTTGCGCAAGAATTATGTGAAATGTTACGGCTCTACGCCTTGATTATTGCAGGATAACAATACCGGCTAATCAGTAAATGATTAATTCGTCAAATCCTATTAGTTCTAGCATTGCTCGAAGAAGACCTTGTCAATATCTTTGTAATATTGTTGATTGAAAGCGTGGAGAAATAGTCTCTGTACAACTTGAAGATGGGGAAAAATGGGACAAATGATATACATTTGTTTATTTCTATTTTACTCTATTCAGCTCCATGAGTATCAAATGTATACTCCCCGTCAATAAATTCCGGACAGGCAAAATTTTTGTCAAATTCAACACCCTGTATCTTTTTTCGTGGTGTAGTACTACACCAGGTGGGTCTTGTTATATTAACTGGAAATTTACTTTGCAAAAATATCTGTAGTTTATCCCTTATACAGCGAGAAACATTACCTTGTTTTATACCCACTATTTCTAAACACCCTGTGGTGAATTTGAGGCGGAAAATTTGATATCATTAAGTTTTAATTTGAACTGTGAAAAACTGAATATTCGAAATTTAAAAAAAATCACTTTGTGTTTGGGACACAAAAAGATGAATTTTCGAGAAGAAAATGATTTTATAGTCTACGGTATTTACGGTATTAGAAAATCCCTCAGATAAAAGTCTCCCAGTATATTCTCTGAACATGAAGGAAGGCATTATAATAATTTGTTTTCAAATAATGAGTCTTAGCAGGGACGGTCAGTTTCCAATTGTACATTAAATTAACAGGAAACCGTTTTACACATTACGGTATAATAATTTGTTTTCAAATAATGAGTTTTAGCAGGGACGGACAGTTTCCAACTGTACATTAAATTAACAGAAAACCGTTTTACATATTATGGTATAATATTTGTTTCGGTAAAAAAAATTCAAAATGGTGAATTTCAAGAGAGTAAGGAGTTTTTTCATTCTTTGATGCATCTCAAAATTTCAAGCATCATAAAGCAAGATATTTTTTATAAAAAAAGCAGATTCCATAAAATAAAGACATAAACATGATTGAATGTTGGGTAGATGAAAAAATCGAAGTTAATTACTACCATTTTGATGAGATTCATAATATTGAAACTGCTGTGTCCATTACACAGAATGATAGGAACACAATTTTCAGAAAATTTGTTTCGTTTGAAGAAAAATGAGCCTTATGTTTTCTTTCAGAAATAAAGAAAAGCAACATTACTAAGAAATAAATCAGAAAATCTGTATCAAAGTGTGCGTCATAAATCAACATACTTTTTCGAAAAAAACAGATTTCCAATTTAGTAGGAAATCGGTTTTGCCCCAAATCAGTCATATTGAAGAAACAATTTAGAACATAATTCTCTAATTTGAGTTGGCGATTTCGAACTCTTTGCAGCGTTTTTTGCAATGAGTCTTTGGAGTTGGGAATATATGTAGTGTTTTGAATAATTTTTGTTGTGTTTGGTTTGTGTTTCGTATCTAATTTCAGTTACCACATAACTCAGACTTCACTAAAATCTTTCTCGGTTCATTACTTGAATTTATTAACACATATTGTTTAATCCCAAAACTACAACACAATGTACGAAGAGCGTACCTAAAGATGATTCTGTTTATCTGATGTTAACATCTTAAATTTATGACACAGTCCCTGCGACGTAACTGAAAAATTTACAACTATACCGTTTTCAAATTTAACCGAGTAATAACAACAAACAGAATCGTCTGGTTTGCACACAATGAAGCTCGTATAGGTCAAACGGTCATAACAACGCTTCATTCGACCGCCCCAAGAGATTGCCAGGATCGTACTCGGAACTATGCTCGAGATTGCGCCAAGGCACTTCTAGGAAACACCAGATTTGGGTCCTTTTCATTCAGTTAAAACTGAACGATAGTGTGAAATCTAATAAATAGTTTCAGGCTTTCACGACCGGATAGTGTGAAATCTGCTTGATTCGACTCTGAACGGAAAGTAACTATCCGAAGACGTTCATACCGCAGCGCGAAACTTGTTGTTATTGCTCTCGCTCAAATTTGAACAGAGTATGGGTACCTTTTGTTGGTACATTATTTGGGCTATTTCCATTATCTATACTGTTGGAATTTACCGACGTTTCGGCAAGCATTCGCCTGCCGTCATCAGGGTAGTGTTGGTCCTGAGAAGGACCGGTCTTTGCCAAACTTGTTCCGTTTGGACTTTTGCGCTCCATACTATCCAACTGAGTTGTGGGAATGCAAACGCGAGCTGTCAGAGGTGCAAACTCCGCAACTCAACCCACTCTGACTAACAGTCTACTGAAGTAGGAAATTCTCATTTAACTCGAGTTGTTCTGACACTTGGACATAAATGTCATGAATAAATAATAAACATCAATGTCACAAGAAGGCTGATGACAGAATTGACAAGACTCAGTCTCACTTCAAGAAGAAGAAGAAGAAGTCATAAATCAACTGTACTTATCTCTTGTGTAGTTGGTTTGCACAGTAGGTTAGGCTACGTCAGGACTGGCTCATGTCAGGACTAATTGCTTCTTTGGGCCGCGTTCGTCCTCCTTAACTCAGATCTCAGTACGGGCATCCAGATATTCTTCATTTCCAGAGAAGGCGCGCTGATTGGGATGGGAGTTATCGCCATGAAAGCCGCTTCTTTCAATTTCCTTCTCCTCTATCCTTCTTCCTTTGATATTATGGAAGCTTCGTCCCATTTGACGTTGTGGTCCTCGTTCCAAGCATGTTGGGCTAGCCTGGATTTTTCTGTTTCTCCTAGTTGAGCTAGTCTTTGGTGCTCTTTGATTCTTACTTTCAGAGGGCGCTTAGTTTCTCCAATGTAGGATCTGCCACATTCGCATGGTATTTCATAGATGCAATTTTTGGTATTTTGATTCTCGTTGTCAGGTTTCACCTTCGTGAGTTTTTCCCTGACAGTATCATTGGTCTTGAATGCTGTTCTAACGTTGTATCTGTTACCAATTCTTCTTATTTTCTCGGATAACCCCTTCACATATGGTATGACAGAAGTTATCGTTTCGGTCGGTTCATTGTCTGTTGGTTGTTGCTCTGTTGGTGTTTCTCTTGGTTCAAGAAGATACTTCAAAAAGCCAGAGAACCAAGAGAAACACCAACAGAGCAACAACCAACAGACAATGAACCGACCGAAACGATAACTTCTGTCATACCATATGTGAAGGGGTTATCCGAGAAAATAAGAAGAATTGGTAACAGATACAACGTGAGAACAGCATTCAAGACCAATGATACTGTCAGGGAAAAAACTCACGAAGGTGAAACCTGACAACGAGAATCAAAATACCAAAAATTGCATCTATGAAATACCATGCGAATGTGGCAGATCCTACATTGGAGAAACTAAGCGCCCTCTGAAAGTAAGAATCAAAGAGCACCAAAGACTAGCTCAACTAGGAGAAACAGAAAAATCCAGGCTAGCCCAACATGCTTGGAACGAGGACCACAACGTCAAATGGGACGAAGCTTCCATAATATCAAAGGAAGAAGGATGGAGGAGAAGGAAATTGAAAGAAGCGGCTTTCATGGCGATAACTCCCAACCCAATCAGCGCGCCTTCTCTGGAAATGAAGAATATCTGGATGCCCGTACTGAGATCTGAGTTAAGGAGGACGAACGCGGCCCAAAGAAGCAATTAGTCCTGACATGAGCCAGTCCTGACGTAGCCTAACCTACTGTGCAAACCAACTACACAAGAGATAAGTACAGTTGATTTATGACTTCTTCTTCTTCTTCTTGAAGTGAGACTGAGTCTTGTCAATTCTGTCATCAGCCTTCTTGTGACATTGATGTTTATTATTTATTCATGACATTTATGTCCAAGTGTCAGAACAACTCGAGTTAAATGAGAATTTCCTACTTCAGTAGACTGTTAGTCAGAGTGGGTTGAGTTGCGGAGTTTGCACCTCTGACAGCTCGCGTTTGCATTCCCACAACTCAGTTGGATAGTATGGAGCGCAAAAGTCCAAACGGAACAAGTTTGGCAAAGACCGGTCCTTCTCAGGACCAACACTACCCTGATGACGGCAGGCGAATGCTTGCCGAAACGTCGGTAAATTCCAACAGTATAGATAATGGAAATAGCCCAAATAATGTACCAACAAATATTCCATTATCAAGAATATCTCGTTCACAATTATGGGTACCTACTTCTGGATGCCGCATCTCTTCAAACATTCGATGATAAAAAATTTTTGGTTAAATACCATTTATTGATGGCGAAACATATATTGCCAAGTACTGATTGCAAACTTGTTTTTTCTAATTCAGATTCCTTCGTTTTTCATAACTCTCTCGAAATGATGTATTTCAACTGCTTTGAAATTTTATCAACTACTTTGAACTCTTTCCACTCAATTTTTTCAACTCCTTTGAAAATCTTACCGCCTGCTTTGAAAATTTGCCCACCTCGTTCAACATTGGGGTGGATCATCCCCCAAAATTAGAATGAAATCTATGGAAAATTATCAAAATTATGGGGTAAATAAATTTAACAGCAGGAACATGAATCACTCTGTATCTCTGTAATTAATACACTTACATTTGTAAGTCAGTTTATCTTGACGACTCACACTCGTCGTAATTGTGAGCACTAGCTAACCGAAAAACCTGTATATGAGATTATATAGAGAAATCCTAAAATACATATCAAACAGCTAGTTCTTCAGCACCAATGCTTGCGCAATATTTGTATCATAACCACCTCTTATTCTACGAGCATTTTTGCAATCCAATTATTCGGTAATACATATTTGTACGTACCTAACTGATGTTATCGAATTATTTTGAAATTTGTGGATTTCTTCTTCGGAGGATTGTTATTGTAGGTGAATCATCTTCGAATTCTCAGTAATTCTCAGTAATTCTGCAATGATTTTGATAGTAGTTATATAATAATGATAATAATAATTAAGGTCTTCACTTCTATGGATACAATTGAAGACGATCGTTCAATTTTTAGGTACGAATTTCACGCGTATAAATTGTATTCTGTATTTCACTACAGAATTTTATATCGGTTCGTGAGTAGACAACATTCTCTTAATGGAAATTTATCAGGTTAAATTGCTTCATCAGATGAACAATATCACATGACAAACTTATGCGGTTCCCGTTCCAAAAAAAATTCCATTGATTTTCATTCTCTTCATTGTAGTTTATTTTCTCGAAATTCGAATTATATGGCTGCTTCAGCCTTCGTCGAAAAACCAAATTTCGCAAGCGATCTTGAAACAATAGAAAAAAATGCGGTCCAATATGAGTAACCAACCAACAAGGAGTTACTTGATTCCGCAGGCTATCGAGTTTGTTATTAAATACGCTCGGTATAATGAACGGCCTTCGAAGGTCGTTTCGAGTTGCGTTTACCTCTAACCGCTTTCAAAATATCGCATTCCAATGGCGAAAATGGTACTCCATGCCTTGGCACCAGCTATAATGGGTTAATCCGAAAACAGAGGATCGAAGAAGTCGTGTTTTCGCGACATATGTAGGAATGCCACTGGATTACGTGAAATAATTTCGATTTATTGGTAGAATGTGCAAAGTTTGATGTTTTTTTACCACTAAAATACACCATGGTAGATTTTAACAGAAAGAACCATGAAGGAAGAAGGAGGGGAGGTAGCATATCCTATGTTTCCCTTGCTACGAAAGTATCACCAAAATTCGCCATGTTGCCGAGCCAAATTTGTGGCGGTAATTTCGTATTTTTAAATTTTCACAATTCGAAGTTTTATCGATTCCCTTTTAATGACCAAAAGATGAATAAATAATGATCGAAACAAATCAAAGAGTCAAAATTTCATAAACTATGGCTTTTAATGAATTGATGAGTTGAATTACGTACGGAACGAATAATTTGTTCCTGTACTTATCATATGTTATATTTTTTTAATTCACGTACGTACAAATTCAGATAATATGCAATGAAACAAAAAGGTATCACAATAAAATTATCTCGTGTACCCCTATCAATTAAAATTTTATGCAAAGGCCTTATTATTATTATTTGCATATCATGTTTTTTTGTGAAGTGGAGAAAAAATTGTATTGACTTTCTTGGGGTACTAGTTTGAAGTAATGTTATAGATATCCATGATTGAAAAAAACCACTCTATCATTTTCAAAGTGGATTCCTTCCAATCTCATACACTCACGCCAACAGTAAACTTGATCAACACAATTTCAACTTCTCACTGTCGTATTTTCAGGTTACTTAGGACGTTTTTGAAGAATTAGTTGTCATATTTTGAAAAGAGGGACCTATTTTCATCTGAAAAATAGGTTTAAACGAGTTAAATGGTTCGTACTATTGATAAGTTGATATTCCATGGTTCATAATTTTGATATCAATTAAAAAAATATATATACTTGTCCCAAGTCACCCACCGTTTTAGGTGGTTTGGGAAATCAATTCATTTCTCGATTCTGAAATGAAAGAGGTGACATAGAACGATCGAAAAAATTATATTTCTTCATGATATAGTTGAAATTTGGTAGGGAAATGTAATGAAAACACTCTACTACAGCCAAAGTAAAAATATTGAACTCAAGAACAATATTTTAAGCAAAACGAAATAACATTGATCATTCGGTTATATTCTTGTGGAAATAACGTAAATAATAAATATTTTAAAATTAATAACGCTATACTAACTAAAAAAAGATTTTATTTTTGTTTTTCAAGATCTTGTAGATATTTTTGAAACATAGAATAATTCAAATTGGTAATCATCGAAAGGAATGCCAATTTCAATTCCCCGGCTCACAGATCTTTTTATCATGAGATTGGAAAAATGATATGAGACTTTGTGATGAAACATATACCGGTGTGGCCTCCGTAAAGGCGAAGAATTTTTCTTTTTCTTGAAAATACTTGGCTTCGCAGGAAGAATTGGACTTTTTCCATCAATTTGAGAAAGTAGCAAGCAGGCTCTGAATAGAGACAATGCTAAAATCTCTTTCAGTGATAGAGGAAGTACAGATTTCTTTTTAAACATTTAATTGGAGATGTGGAACTTCAATTGACAAAATTGGAAGTTTTTTATGAAGGATTTGTCTCTGAGGTGACTAAGATACTGTTGATGCCAAACAAGGCTGAAACCGGTATATCTTTCATCTCAGAGACAAAATCTGATATCATTTCTCCAATCTCATGATAAAAAGATCTGTGAGTCTGGGAATTGAAATCTATGTCACTGGTGAAAGAACACAGATGAAACTTAAGATCATATTCTGTTCACCTGTGGCAACCACAATGAGATTAGGACAACATATCTGGAAAACCCAACACCTAATCAAGCACCGCTAAAGAAGGAAGGAAAGATTTCTTTGGTGATAAGCTTAGGCAAAGCAAAGATGATATCCTGTGAAACAAGCAGAATGTAATGGAAACCATGAAAGATAAAGAATGATTGGAAAAATAGAACAGTATTGCGATCGAAATGGAAAATGCGTCAAAAGCTTTACATCCAGGAGAGAGCAGGCCCAGAACGGAACCATGCAGAGCCCCAGACGCAAGGGAGTCAGACGCTAACCCGACATATTCTTTCATAGAGCGGAGCCTGATTACCAGAAGCAGATTTAGTTCACGGCCATTGGTCATTGTTTCTGTTTGCATTCCAAGAGTCAGAGAAAAAGCATTGTAAACAAAATCGATATTTGATTAAGTTCAAACAGCTCCAATTTCAACATCCAGTCACGGTTCAATTAGCCGTTCGAGTATCCTTGCGGATCACAGTTCTTTCTTCAAAATTTCAATCATGTACCGGCGACATTTACGCTCGAATTAAATCTGCACATTAACTCACTCCACTCACGTACAATTGATCTACCTTATTAGATGTAATTTCATAAATTAATATCGAAGACAACGTGTTACAATTTCTAGGTAGATAAGCGATAAAATCGAATTCGTGTCAGATTTCATCATCTCGAATTGCGGACTGACCACAATATTCAAATATGAGATTCGACTCAAGGACGGGGTTTAAGAATGAACTCCGGGTACGGTCATCTTGGCGTAGATGTTTGGTCGGTTGATATAATATCATGCTTGTGAAGTTTAAGTGGATATAATTCGGATTGATTAAGATTGGATGCTGACATTTCAAGCGCCGGCGTCGCTCGAGACCATTTATTCATTTATTTATTGAACATTTAGGTGCAAACAGTACAATGTACCAATGATTACATATTACAAATTAACTAACAATAAGTCAAGTTTACTTCAGGAATATGATCATTGGTTTACTGCACAATATGAAGAAATAAAGACGTATTGAATGAATTTTTTAACTTTGAAAATTTTTCGAGAAAACATCCGCACCCTCGCTCAGGCTGACGGAGTCGAAAAAGGGCTGTAAACAAATCATCGGAGAGTGCTGTCCCGCATTCCTTCTACGATAGGGGTTGTTGAAGAGGCTTTCATCCCTAACATCGCGACTAGGTTCTCTGAAGGTGACCCTAGATAACAAGAATTGATATAATTATTAATAATTTTATAGAGTTTACAAAGATCAATTACGGTTCGATCATTGACGAGTTCCAAGTTTTTGAATTTATGTCTTAAAGGCTTGTAGTTTCTATTATCAATTTGAATATGGGTTTTAAAGGCCAGGAATTTCAAAAATTCATTCTGTACTCGTTGAATTCTTTTCATATGAATATCACATTTTGGGGACCAAACTAGAGATGCAAAGGTGAGTCTGCTATGATAATAAATTCCACACTCTGTATCTTTTTTCGTGGTGCTGCGATATATTTGAAATTTCCAGCAGATGTAGTATTGGGTATTGTTATATGAACCTTAAATTTACTTTGCAAAATATTTGTAGTTTATCCCTTATACAGGGAGAACAAAACCTTGTTTTATACCATTCAGGATAGAGTTAGTTAATAATTCAGGATAGATTTGGTGGTGTAAGGATCGAAAATAAGCAGGAGAATGATACTCTGTCATTTCGCCGACGTTCCGGAAATATATTTTTCCATCTTCAGGGCTAGACAAGACAAACGTATCCTCCCAAAATCACTCCATGAAATCTCAAAAAACCATTCTCTAATATCCAATGTTACAATCATGTTGAAGTGATTAAAAAGCGGGGACAATAACAGTGTGACCGATACGCCAACAGCCGTCTGTTGGCGTAACGTCGGCGAACTGACAGAGTATCATTCTCCTGCTCATTTTTGATATTTACACCACCAACCTATCTTGAAAGAAAAATTGTTGGATCACTACTTCAGACTTGTTTTATACCCTCCATTTCTAAACACCCTGTGGTGAATTCGAGGCGGACAATTTCATATCATCAAGTTTTAATTTGAAGTGTAATCATTTTTTAACAAAATGTTTTTTGATTAACGTCAGTATCTGCTTTTAAAAAGTCTATAAAGACAGTAGTTTGATCACCATATAATTCTTATTTTTCTCAAGTATATTTCAGTATGTTATATTTTCGTAAGCGTACTTGTAAGTTGAATGTGAACACGTAGCTATAGGGTTGTGGTAACAGAGGTTTGCAAGTTTCGAAAATATCTTAATATGGCAAATTTGTCTTGATATTTCACAATATTGTTACTTTGAGCATGCTCATTCAGTTCAAGAAAAACAAGTTCAAAAAATGTTTCAAGAAAAAATTTCAATTTAGGTGTCAGATGAGAAATATCATTCGGTATATGAAATAAGAAAATTTTAATTGATACTTATTTGAAAAGAGCGAAAAAACAGAGTAAACATCTGTTGTTCTTCTCAAGCGCAAATTTCGTGTGGTTTTTAAAATATACTAGCTGGCCCGGCGAACTTTGTTTCGCCTCAGAGATTCATAAAGTTGTATCAACAAAACTGGTACTTTTTCAAGTAGGAGGAAAATAAGACAAAATTGAGGTACAAAATATACAAAAAATTTTATTACATTGAAATAGGTAGGTAGGTACATTGTTATTTACATAAATAGACTTCACTTTATTTAAACGGTACCTTATTATTATTCAAAAATTGTCTCATTGTTGTACTTTATTATGATGAACCACATTTTTAGTTTTTCCGTCCAAAAATTTTCCGTAGTGTTCGGAAAAAAAAAGGTGTGATAACACATGGACTCAGATGCGTTAATATTATTATTAAATGTAGTTCACCGAATTTATATCAAATATAATACTTAGGTACACGAAAACGCTATCAACCTCAGCGACATCTACTGGCGCAAGAAGGAAATTTATTTCCTACTCTTTTTTCCATTTCATAAAATGTATTTTATGTTAACCCCACCGTAAAGAATTAAACAAAAAAACTTTCGTAATAAACAGTTCATCCAATCTTGAGTTATAAATGGTGTAACCAACAATATGGCCGACTGAGTTTTATATACTAAGATTGAGAGCCTAATATTACAATATTATCATATCCACTTGATGAAAAATAATCTTCTTGATAGAAAAAAAAACACCTAATTCGAAGTGAAAATAAATCCTAATATTACTTGAAATCAATTCTTAAAAATTAATGTTAATACTTAATTTCGAAATCAGAAAATCATTCATCTCAAGAAATTTAATATCTATTCTGAACAAATGAACTATAGCTTCCTTAATTACAGACACATTAATTTTACCTATTTATATGCCTCAGTTATTCTATTTTTCAAATTTCTTACAATATTGATACATAAGTTAATGAAAATTGATTTCAAGATGTGAAGTACTATTGGGAACGGTCAGATGTATATCAGCACCTCGAATTCAGTATTTTCGTACTATCAGGAATATCGTTCTGCTAATATTAAATGAGAATTTTTTAACAATATTGCGAATTCATATATTATATGATATAAAAAAAATTGATAGATGGAAATAGATTCGACATCAGGATATTTTTTCGATCAGATAAAATTAATATTCAAATGATATTCTCAAAATAAGAGTTCACTCCTGCCTTTGAAAATTTTTTTCGAATGATTTCTTATTAGCATGAAAATCATGGTCCTTGAATTTTTTAGGACACCCCAGATAAGCCTGAGGATCATATTACCCGATTATATAACACTTCCTACATTTTTTCACAAGAGTTCGAAATTTTTTAGGATCGTCTCCTCACTGCACGATTAAATCAATAATAATTATTGATTCTGACTTCTGAATAATGCGAGCAGACGGTAATTGCTGCAAACAAAAAACAAGTCGTTGCCCATCGAGTCCCAACATTTTTCTGAAGAAGTGGATGACCTTCTTGAGAACATCAAAGGTGTGCCAAAGAAGGCTTCCGCATGTACTGGATTATTTCCACATATATTATTTTTTCGCATTGACAGTGAAAAGACGTAGATATTTCAATCCAAGACCATTAAAAGCAGAAAAATGTTTCGCAGGGCGGTATCCTTTTGTTGAAGTTGATGTTGCCGCACCCAAACCAGGTAATGGAACTTCTTATAGTTATTTCTAGATGCTACGTGCTACATTGACTATACAGGATGAGCCAACATAGGGATTTTGGCCTAGGAGAATGTCTTCAACTTTGGCAGAATGAACTGAAATTAGCGTGTAAGCCAAGTTGTTTTTTTTTTCATAGAGGGTGCTCCGGAAGAATCCAACTAATTTTTATGTAACTAAAACTTGGATTTTATTCAATTTCTCCTACCATTTTTGAATCGTAGTATATTCTTTTTAAATTACTGGGCAAGCGAAAAAATCAATAAGGACTTAGTAGACTATTTCTCAAACTCATGTTATTCCATTTTTTTTAACATTCTCAGGAAATCCTGAACTATGTACAGGGTATCCCAAATTGCTTGATTTTGGCTGTTTTTGGTACTTCTAGACTAGATAAGTAAAAATGTTGAAAGGAGTCCTGGGCTCGATTCCCGTGAAAACTCCAATAGTGAAAACCGTTTCACGATATCTTCATTTGTTTTGAAGATATGACAACATTTTGAAATTTTTTCAATTCAGAAGATGTGCCATAATTTCTTCATTTTCGAAAACACATCTGAAAAAGATAAAAACTT
This sequence comes from Hippodamia convergens, assembly GCA_038502775.1. NCBI lineage: Eukaryota > Metazoa > Arthropoda > Insecta > Coleoptera > Coccinellidae > Hippodamia > Hippodamia convergens. The sequence goes on along the minus strand of CM076607.1, from coordinate 31,289,767 downwards.
TCACCAAGTACTTTTTCACTGGGAATAAGACATTCTTTCAATTTTTTTTATCTCAAAATTTTTTTTTATGAAATAAAATGAAAAACATGCGTTCGTTTATAATATGAAAAAAGTGTTTTTTCTCCACGAGAAAAAAAATTTAATATAAATTCTTATTTCCGGGAAAAAAGCGCTTCTAGAAAGTTTTAATCGTTTTCAGATGTTTTCGTAAATAAAAAAATTATGGCACATTTTCGAAATATAAATTTAAAAAAAAAATTTAAGATATCGTGAAACGCTTTTCACTAATGGTGTTTTCACAAAAATCGAGCCCAGGACACCTTACGAAGTTTTTACCTATCTAGTCCAGAAGTACCTAAAACAGTCAAAATCAAGCAATTTGGGATACCCTGTACAAGAATTTGGAAGTTTCCTTAGTTTTCAATTAAGAATTAACAAGTTTCACAAAAACAACGATTTTACTGGGGAAAAACTTCTATAAGTAAATTCGGTGCCATTTTTTAAGAGCATTCTGTGACATCTTGCTCACACTGCACTCAAAGCGTGACAGATCATTTCGGAATTTTCAAAGAATTTTCAAACCCTAATAAAAACTCGTAATGATCAAACAGTTCGAACTGAAGCTTGTCTTGTTAAAAGACGACTCATGACCATCAATGGATAAAACAATGATTAATGTTGAAGACGATCATCTGTACCAGTAATTATAGAGTAAGTGAGCATGTCTTTCGTGCTGATTAAATAGTGATTCGATGTGAAATGAAAGTTCATTCACCTTCGAAAACAACAGTGACGTGTGAAAAGCGTCAGATAACTGTATACATTGAAATGATGCCATAAATGTTTCGGTAATAAATGGTGGCTATAATGGAATCGGTATTATAATATCATATATTATTCGATTGTGTTGTTCTACGTATTTGGGAGTGATTAGTAAAATAAAAATTTGCATATTTCTTTGGATAAGGATTATTTGAATAATGACCTCAAAGTTACACCTTTCATTTTCAATGCTAAGTCCATCATTAATTCCAAATGGATGTACAGGGTGTCTTACGAAAATCGTTCTTTAAAATGTCATAGTTAATCATTGTTAGCAGAAATAAATTCTTGGAATAAATGTCAGAAATCGATATCGGTTGTTAGTATTTGATTCTTCACGGACTATGGCGATTGTAGGGAATTCTTTGGGGAGTTAGTGTTGGAAGTAACACTTATTCACTATCGGTTTTATCTTTCATCGCGATTTTGCGATATATCGGCAGGAGTAAGGTACATAGTTGCATCTCCCGACCTCCGAACAATGTTAAATATTAGTTAGCCAAGAAGAATAAATTATTAATGTTTTCAATTTCTGAAAATAATGTACAGGGTGTCCGGAAATGACAGCAGAAAATTCAAGGGTGATTTCCAGACTCGAAATAAATGGTAGCTCTTCATATAAAATTTTTTCGATAAATGATTATTAACGAAGTTACAGGGTGTTAAACTTGAATTTTACTCACAGTTTTTTTGGTCTACGTTTTGCCACGTTGATAATATCTCGACAAAATTTTCTATTTATGGCTGTTACGGGATGGGCAAAACGAATTTGCAAACGATTTTCTCTCATCTTGTAGAGGGCGCCATAAACGAACTTATACTTTAGTGGAATGGTCTCAACTTTTTCGTGCTACACTGTATCCAAATTTTGACCAAACATTTTCATCCTCTGGACATTTTCACACAGAAAAAGGATACTTTTTTTGTGTCGATAAATCTAACCGTTTTCGAGAAAAACGCAAATGCATTGCTCGCATGCGATGAATAAGAACTCTTTTTGATTCATTTTCAAACCTTGAACATGAATTTCTTTGGATACATGTGCTATTGTTGCTACAAAAATACGTTCTTTTGAAACAATCGTAAAAAAAAAACACTGAATGAAATTTGATTTTAATACCCCAAAATCAATTTTCGAAAAAATTTCATAGGAAGAAGTAACATTTATTTTTGATATAGAGATAACCCCTGAATGTTTTACTACTCATTTCCTGACACCCTGTAGAAATGGAAAATTAATGACGTGCAGATGGAGTTGAATTCGGGAAAACGGACCCTCCCGAACAGGACTCGAGCCTTCGCATCGAAACAGTAATTCTGAGGTCTGCACGTCATTAATTTTCAATTTCTATTATTTCCAGACGATAAAAACATTCATAATTAATTTTTTCTCTAGAATTTCAGTGATTCCAGAATTTTGATATTTTCACGTACTAGCAAAGGACTAACCACAGGTATTTTTCAATATCTGGTGCATTATACGGGGTTGAAATCAGCAACTCTTACTTCATTTTATATCAAAAATTTTTTCGATGTGAAGTTTCATGAAATAAAGTTATTACTTGAAATTCTTGTTTTCTCTGAAAAAAATTCTTAAATTTGATTTGAAATGTAACACGATTTATAAGGAATCCTGGAAATAACTACTTCCAGCCAACACACACGAACGTAGTCTAGTGTTATGAATTGTTGTACACGTTTGAAGATTGACGTGTATTTATTATGGTGTCACAGGCTGATTTTAGATACCACCTTTTAAGGAAATTCCGTTAAAGTAAAGACCCATCCAGCTTTCATACGAGCAATAACCTCCTGAATTCTGTCGTATGAATTTAGGAATAGCCTGCATATGGTGTGTATTAAATGCATTTTCTAGACGAAAAATGACGATACTAACGGATATAATGTTATAAAATAAGAACTAACACAAAATTGAGCTATATGAGATTAGAAACGTTGAAAAACGGCCGAAATAAACTTCCTGTGGAAGTGAAGAATCACAACTTGTCAAGTTTAAAAAAAATTGTACTCCCTGTCCTACAATTTATTAGTTAGCTTGATCTAGTCAATTAATTATATCATTTCATATATTCGCTGATGTTCAATAGATTTATGCATGATTTCATATTATGATAATGATGCCCAATTGAGAAAATCCGTATGACGTGAGCCAATAGATGTGAAGATAACTGCAGCAAGTACGAATACATTATTTGTATCTTTAATATCGAAAAAATAGAGCCCTATCCTTGAAATTGATAATCTGTAGCTTTGTATGTATCAGTGTAATCCTCGTACATACAAAATTTCATAGATTTGGGACTATTTGTTCGTCAAATGGAGCATTTTGAAAATATGACCCGAAACTGGGAATCACTTAGAATCAAGTCGTATCATTCAAACGAACAGCTCAAGACCCTTGCATGTGGGGTATATTTGGAGACGACTGGGGTGATCTATACCTTTATGAAAGGCCATCTTTTATTCTATACAAGAATATTTGAATGATAATTTTCGAAAAAATGTGTTTGAGTCAATCCCCAACTCATAATATAATTTGATTTTGATATTTTGTTTTTATATGTTTATGACTATTTATTCAAATTCGAACTTGATATTTCTGTGTTCGGGGTGATTGTTTATATTTCACTCAATAGCTATCTCAGTTAATATTGGTCGTAGAAAAACGTTTGAATAGGCAAATTTGAAGTATTCTTCATCGGCATTCAGAATTCAGTACTAAGAAATTCATAAAGGCATCGAATACCTGAAAATTTGATGTGAACTATTGTTTTTTAAATGGTACACCCTCTATTTTATTTTTCTAATCGGAAGTGCTCTTTCTTCTGATTTCAAATTTATATACTTTATTGAGGTTCATTTCGGCAGTGTGTGAAAAATATAGGTTTTTTCGTCTTAATCTAAGGCAGCTGTGTGATTTCTTTATATCGAAGTTCTATTTTATGGCCTCCGGTTAGTCCCTGCTTAACCTTCTTGGACATTTTTTCATGGGGATTTTCGAAATACAAAGTGTGGCCCCTCCGCTAAATATTAAAGAGATTAATTTCCGAATAGAGGAAGAAATAATTGAAAACCTCAATATATGCCATAAATGATAAGGAAAACCCCTAAAAAATATATTAAGAGAAATTGACTGTATGTAGACGTATATGAGGGTCATTTGGACACTTAATTCAACCTTAGGTAATATATAAAAAAAATAAATATCAGTTGTTTTTTATCCGAGTTTCATTTGATATAAAGAAATCGCATCGTTATCGTGTGGCATTCCACAGCTTCCTTAGATTTAGAAGAAACTATATATATTTTTCAAAAACTGCGGAAATTAACCTCAATAAAGTATATATATTTGAAATCAGAAGAGGGAGCTCTACCGATTAGAAAAATTAAATACAGGGTGTACCATTTGAAAAACAATAGTTCATTACAAATTTTCAGATTTTCGATGCCTTTATGAATTTCTTAGTACTGAATTCTGAATGCCCATGAAAAATGCTTCAAAATTGCCCTTGCAACCGTTATCCTACGACCAATATTAACTGAGATAGGTATTGAGTAAAATATTAACAATCACCCTGTGCATTGACGGCGAATGCATGTTCAGTATTAATAAAGGTAAATCATGATCCCCTTGCATATGAAGAAAAATCAATAGTTGGAATATACTATTTGAATTTACTGTAAGAGACAGAGTAGCAAACTTGAATAGGAAATGTTCTCGAGGAAATGAAGATGTAGCAAACATATTCCTCTAGGACCCTCAATTACCTTCCCAGAAAATTTTCAATGCAGGCGGTAATAGACGGATTACCTGAGCTTATATAGAATAACTTCTGCCTGGTACTTTGTAATATACTAGACTGAATGTCGATGGCCACAGGTATTATTATCATTATTTGAATTTTCATAGGCGCGTATTGAAACGATTTTATTTGGTGATTTATTTAGTTGGTGATTTTCACGGAGAAAACTAGGTACCGAACAAAACAATAAATATTTCACCTAGCAAATCCTTCAGATTTGTATGAATAGGAATGAAACAAAAGTTATTGTGGTTTCATAATATATGCGTTGACTCGTTGTTCGATTCGTTCTGCACGTAGATACATACATACGCTTATGTCCAATGCTTAATTTCACTTTCAACGACTGTATGGCCTACTACCCTACATTGCATCCAGTCGAGATACATCTGAATTGAACAAGCAGGAAAGCAGTCCAATGTTGGCATTCCATTAAAAATGACCCATGAACTGAATGAATCCTTGATTTATGAAAAAACGTCCATTTTAAAATTTGTATAAATAGAAGTTTTTCTTCAATTCGTCTTCCCCTCATATTCCTTGTTATCTCAACCTATTATTTTCTGATGTTTAATCTTCATTAGTTGTGATGACATTAATTTTTCCATTATTTCCTTGTTCATCAATAGCGTATAAACTGAATATTACCTCAATGACTCAGCAAAAAATATATTACATATTTCAATACGTCAATTTACTGTCGTTTTGACAATTAAAAATGTTCTATGGTAGTCATCTTCAGAGGATTCTTACTCGAGGATTGTATATCGATCGGTGTGTTATTGATCGCTCTGTTGCAGGGTTGAGCCGTTATTTATAGTTCAGCTGTATGGAGAAAGAAGGACGTGGGAAAACGTGTCTGATGTCGATTAAGTTATCGTTCCCACCCTCCCACGTATCGACTTGAGTCGGTTCCTGTCCAAGAGAGGAAATCATGCGCCATGTATCAAGGGTGTGTTTTTTCTGTTCATGTTGTTTTTATATCTATAAATCTAAATGACTTTCATGTTCACCCCATGATGGTAACTTTTGATGTTCGAAATCTCCTCTGCTTTTCAGAAAACTATATTGTTTGAGCACATTTCGCTAGTGCAGATTTTTTTGTCTAGTTGGATCGACACAAGTTCGTGTTCCTTATTTATATATATATATATATATATATATATATATATATATATATATATATATATATATATATAATCATTATCCCAAATTACCTTTCGGTGTGTTCCTTATTTCTGGTATTGAAACTTCGTTTTGTTGTACCATACTAGATTTTGCCGCAGTCGGGAGGTATCCTATAAGTATAAGTGAAAGTGGATTGACTCTGTCTTTGTTAGTTCTGATCATTTGGCCAAGTTTTCTCATGAACTTATAAAAGGGGTGTCCTATATTCTTCCAATTCTATCTGTTACTTTTGGGATGTCTGGCAAGATAGCCTTTTCGTCGGGGGTTTTGATTTGCTATCATCATGAGTGGGAATTTTTCTTTTTATTCTTTATTTGTTATTTTCGGTGTTTCATATTCGATTTTTTCTATTGTCTGTGAACGGATGGAACTGTTGAACAATGAACTCATTATTATTTTTATTATAACAAGAGCTTTTTTTGATAGATTTCGAATGCTCATAAGCCAATAGTTCCTCAACAAAATTGAGAAAAAATAGAAGCATTGATGATGAATCAAATTCTCTCAGAACGAGGTTCAACACATATCATGTTGCCATTTGAAAACAAAGAAGAAAGCCCCTATTTTGAATATAGTACTAACATCATTTGCTCAAAGAAAAAAATGTGTCGTTTGGATTTTAAATGAGACGTGTGAAAAAAAGTAAATGGTAGGAAAGGTACAATGTAAAATTTCAATGAGATCTAAATCAATTCAAGTAAAAATTGCGCGGAAAACCACTTTTCTGCAAGAATCAGAATCATCTTTTGGATCATCTGCATGGCTTGAAGCAATTTTTTCCTGAATGATTTTCCTTGACATGCTTCTTTTTCAACTGACTTTTATTTACCGATTGTTTTTACTAAATTTGAAGTATTAATGTTTTTTCACTTTCATAATTCATTTAATTTGTAATTTTTTTTTCATATTGTTTTTCGAACAATTTTATATTTTTGTTATTGTTATAGGTTCAACCGGATTTCAGCTTCACTTGTGTGATTTTTCTCATGAAGATGAGCTGTATCCTCTAGCAACAATTCTAGAATTAATCGAAATCACCTATGTAAATTCGGTAAGAGTTCCAATGCTTCACCAACAAATAAATGATTTTCCTATGAATCTTGCCGAATTCTGTAGGTTGAATAACAGCGATTTGCACGGAAGTCTATTAAAATTTAGTGAGCCATTAAAATCTGTAACTTCATTAGAAAAGCTATCTCTGGCTACCGCTATTGAAGTTCTTCATTTCCTGTAGAATTAAAATTTTGATGGTCGCTTGAATTTTATTGGACATTTATGAAACCTACCGAAAGAGTGTTGAATATACGGAATTGAATAACTTCGAATGATTGTTTAAAGAAGCTCCAGAAACTTCAAGAGGTTTTTTCTAAAATATTTTCCTATAGTTTAGTGAGATTTCTGATAGGAACATCATTATCGAACCCACTCAAAAAATTTCTTACAAATTACAATATAACATGATATCAAGTTTTTTCATTAATTTTTTTTCAGGATATAGGTACCTATCATCTCTAGGCATCTGTGAAATTTTCAGGAAACTTATTATCTTTTCATCAATGAAGGTCGATTCTGACATGATAAATTACCATTCGTACCTCTACACTTATCAAGTAGCGCGTTCAATGGTCCTATTAACATTTCAAGTAGCTTCTATTCACTCTCCAATACCTACCCACCTTTTACTCGCATATACTTGCTTCCTATTATTACGGTATGAAACAATGTCAAGAGTTTCTGATTTGAATTTCTCGTTGTCCAACGCCTCCATTGTCATTATATAATTGTTCAATGAAAAAAAACACGTGAGCAGTGGCGTAGGAAATATTTAAGCTTCAGAATTTCAATTGTCAATTGATATAAACAATATGGAATAACTAAAAATTCCTTTTCCCTATTTCAGTATCGTAATGAGTTTATTACAGTACTAAACTGTAATAAACTTGTTGTTTTCAGTTTTATTTTTCGTTTTGTGGTTGTCAGTACTGATCTCCGATCCAAACAATTTTCAAATCAAATTCTGTAATCTGTAAAATTTCGTAAGTCACAACACCAACTGCCAAGATACAATACAAAAGTCACTTATCTGAATTTTCATTTAAATTTCGAGAATATTTCACAAAACTTGACTGAAATAGAAAAATTATCATGTAATACTCGTTGCAGAAGGCAATTTCAACACTCCAACTTCGAATTTCGCATTTGTGTTGGAATAGGGGCTCATTCTGCAACTTGTTTTAGAATATACCATTAACTGCCCACTGAGTTTATTCAAGAAGTCAGATTGGAAAAGTGGGAATGGTTTTTCATGACTTTATACTGGCTTGTATATTGGTATGTGTATTTGAGTATTGTTTTATTTTAAGAATTTGTATCGTTTGTGTTTCGACTGTTCTATAGATATATTTATTTTGAAGGGTGAATACAGTATTTTGGGCTTCGCCCGTTGAAATCCATGATGAGCTATTGAATAAATAAATTAATTTTTGTCCAACAAATGTTCATTTATCAGAAATCAAATATTTACTAGCTCATAATATCTTAATGGTTTTTTTCTCTTTGTTTGATAATTTTTTTCAGTTTATGGGAAAGATATTGTTTCATGTTTGGGCAATGACCTTTGAATCGAAGTCTGAACATTTGTTTTGCCATAATGCTCAAAAACTGATTGCGGATGAAGGCTATAGGGCATCAAGGACCAACAATTCTGTGCGACAATTGAAATAAATGCCTCCCCGAACTTTCTGAACTTATCTCTGATTTCTGCGCACCAGAGGATTGGTGTATACACTCTTTATATTGATCAATGTTCTTTATGTGAAGAACGAAATTTTTCTACGAGTCACTCATCTCATTATTCCTGTTTTTGTTTACTTGAACTCCTTTCATTACCTTTGTTCTTTTTTTCAGTTTTAGTGTGTATTCAGAGCTTTTTCTCAGTCCTTCTGAAAAGAACTTTCAGTAACCTCTTTATTATGTTCTTTTATTCTTTGAATCTTTCTTTCATTTTTACGACGTTCTGTGATCAGTTTATTGCTGATGCATCATGGCACATCAAGTGCTGTTTATCTGTTCAGAGTACTTTGTAGTATATTTTTCTTATAGCTTTCCATGTTATGTTTTTTGTTATGGCAGATAAGTGATAGTTTTTTTTTAATTTCTTGTTTTGATAGATTGGACTATTTCTGTAGAATTTCAGACTGCATTCGCTCTTTTTTATGTAAGTGATTGTCCGAGCCGCATCAACTTTGTTTCACAAGATTTTTTTCAGGAAGTGCAGGAATATTTGAAACAAATTATTTCTAAATAATTTATTCGCACCACAGGTACCTTGTCAGCAAGGTAACCACATTTATTTCCCGACTTTTTTGGTGGGATCAACCCTAGAAATTATAATGTATCCTCCTTACAGGCTTGCAAATTTGAAAAACTTGTCGATGAAAATATTGGATTTTGCAAGTTCGAAGTCGGCACTGGTTCTGTTAAATGTGCTAAGAGTGTTTTTTAATGAAGCTGAGTGTTACGAAGCTCAGGCAGAAAATATCTTCTAGCGTTCATTACAAAATTAATTATTTAAAATTTCTCAGAAATCTCATTATTTGATTATTATTTTTCAGGAATGTTCGTTATTGTTCCAGAATAATTATCACGTTTTAGGAGTGACTCTTGTTTTTTCAGAATCCCAATTTTCATTTCCTTCTCAGGCATAAAGCATTCAAAATGACAATTCCAATGGTTTCTGTATCGTATCCACGAATTAACATGGGATTGATACAATTTCTTTGTCAAATCTTTATCATACATCTATGTTTTAACTGCATAATGTTTCTTCTTAACCATTATTTGTTTTAACCTCTTGATTAGTGTTCACACGATTTGAGCTAACCAGGTGAAAATGAGAAAAAATGACGAAAAGCGATCATAATTACTACTGAGATAATACTTGAACGATTTCTTTTGTATTCATCAACAGAGGTATTTCAAGTATTATCCCATTCTTCGCTCTATTGTTGATTTTCGCCATATACTCTCATTTTCACGTCATTACTTCAGATGGTGCGAATAAGAATCGAGAGGTTGAAATGTAAACATTAATTAGGAAGAACAATACTTTGTTTTGAGTAAGTAGTCAATGAAAATAAGACGAATAACAATGGGAAGCTTTTTCGTTCAAGGTGATAATTAATATTCCGTTGCAGAATATGATACCGATGAGTCGAGTTTCATGTTCAATAGCTTAACCATAATTGTGGGTTGTTCAATGGATATGCCGACACTACAACGGTACCGTCAAATTGTGTGGGTGAACTGTATCTGTATTGGAAATATGAAATGTTGGGTCAGAAATTAATGGGTTTTTTTTTCATTAAAAATTCAAAAGTGCTTTCAGTATTTTTGATACATATGATCAACTGCAGGGTGAACTAAGGGGATAAAGAGAAATCTTTTTATCACTAAAAAGTTCAGGAAACTTGACATCAATTGACCCGTTTCAGTGTTTCCATTCAAACTGGTGTAAAAAATATTTATTTTATTTTAGACATATGCCGAATCCTGTATGATGAATTTTCCTATACACTCGTAGGATAAATTCTTGTTCTTAGGTGATTACGAAATTAAAAACTCAGTAAATTATTTCGACTTGTTTCAATTGATATTCATAATGAAAATGTCCTCATCAAAATGTACACTCAGAACACGGACTCAGAAAACGAGCGATTTTCGGTTTTACCGACCACAAATGGAAGAAAAAATTGGTCGGGGACATGGTAAGCTTCACTGTGCAAAAAATCAACGCACATTATGGAAATCTCAAATTTATTCTACAAGTGAAGGTTTTCTCAATGATAATTATTTTTATCAGAAATATACATGCATATGTTATCAACGGTTTTCTTCAATACAGATGTTTCTTCCCAGCAGGATTAAAAAAAGATGATATCGTCAGATTTTGAATGTATTGGCTCCATTCTAAAATCAGTTCTAGTGATCAATAGTTTTTCTTTCGTTTGATTTTCTACACTCGATCGCTATGCAACGTGAAAAACGCAATTTGACCCAAGAGGAATGTGCCCAAACGGTAGTTTTGCGAGAAGAAGGGTGGACATACACAAGAATTGCAGAAAGGTTTGGAGTTTCCCATACAAGCCTGTCCAGAATAATGCAGCGATTCAGGGAGACAGGTATGAATGTCCGAAGACCAGGACAGGGTAGACCACGGATAACAACTGCCATTGAAGAACGTTACTTGAGAGTTTCTTCGTTGAGACAACGGTTTGCAACCGCTCGCCTCCTTCAAAATCAGCTTGAGCAAACTCATGGGGTGCAAATTAGCGCTCAGACAATATGAAATCGCCTCAGAGAATATGATTTAAGGCTTCGTGTCGCGGCAAGAGGCTCAGCTCTTACTCAGCCCATAGAAGGGCGCGTTTGAATTTTGCGAGAGAGCATATCCATTGGGAAGAGACCGATTGGGAAAGAGTTCTCTTCACAGATGAGTCTAGATTCTGCCTCTACCATTGTGATCGACGTTCCCTTGTATACAGACGTCCACATGAAAGATATGCTCAGTGCAATTTCCTGAATACTACTGGTTTCGGAGGAGGATCGATTATGGTATGGGGTGGAATATCTTTGACTGCTCGCACATACCTAGTGGTCGTTGATAATGGAGCTATTAATGCTGATAAGTATATAAGGAACATTCTTGAAGAGCATGTAGTGCCATTAGCCTCATACATTGGTGAAAATTTCAATTTTATGGACGATAATGCCAGACCCCATCGTGCGCGCATCGTTCAGGAGTTGAAGAGGTTGAAGTCTCTCGAATGGAATGACCAGTCAGAAGTCTAGATCTCAATCCGATTGAGCAGGTTTGGGACCGCTCAATGGGAGGCTGAGAAGTTCAGAAAATCATCCAGCTACTCTTAATGACTAAGGGTCGGTTTCACAAAACTTTGATTGTACCATTAAATTAGTTGGAGCCACGGCGATTCGCTGAAATTTCATAACGAGTGATTCGATCGGTTCGAATTCACTTAAGGTTTTTTAATCGCACAATTCAAGTTTTGTGAAACCCACCCTTAGGAATCCAACTCGGAGAAATCTGGGATTAGATCAGAACATTTTAAGATAACTCATTTTGAGTATGAATCGTCGTTGCCGAGCTGTAATTAACGCAAGAGGTGTAAATACCAAGTATTGAATCACTTATCAGCATTTGAGTATTTTGAAAGTTGTTCATTTTCCTTCTTTCACATAAGATTCGATGAAATCCTGAATTTTTCTTTCATTAAATGTATCTTGTTTCGTTCAAAACCTTCCCGAGAAAACATAAAAAATAAGTTAGAAAGTCAATGTAGAGTTAACTTTCATTAAAATTGAGATTTTCAGAATGTGCGTTAATTTTTTTGCGCAGTGTATAAACGGTGACCGAGACTGTGACATTTAAACTTGGCCCATTAAATTCCTGTAGCGGGCTCATTGTTGTACCCGACCATTGAACGTTAATTCTGGCTGACTCGAAGTATTTTTCATCGAAGTAAAGTGCTCACAAACAGACCATTTTAATGAAACTGTACCTTTGAATATATAGTCCTCTATCATTTGTAATAAGTTGCTGTTCTCTCAGTGTTCATAGTTTTGAATAGATATTTCACCTATCATCTTCATCACCTATCAGTACCATCAAAGCCGCCTCTAGGGAACTTGGGTGTAGATTATCAAATTTACCTTTGACAGTCGGATTATTGCTACCAGTTCAGATAAAAACGAGCTTCCCAGGTGGGTTTGTTATTTCTCTTAGCTGGCGCCCTAATTTGATCTCACCTAGAGAAACTCTCAGCTCAAGATGGCGCCCAGAGCCATTACAAAATGGGCCACCCAGAACAATAGTGTGTTCAAATACAAGAAGGAGCGAGGTAAACAACCAAAATTGTATAGTTTGCGCAAAGACAACAATCTTATTGGTCAAACGGTCATAAATCCTATTCCTTCATAATCTAAAACAGACTGCCAGGATCGTACTCGCAGAGAAATGTGGATAGTACTGGAAGGTAATGATATAAGAATTTTAATCCACATGTGTCAGTTTATAACTTCTAATTTTATCGGAAATCTCGTCAAAAATTCAGTATTAGCATTTCATTCAGAAAATAGTATTGAGTTGAAACTGTAGAAATGTGTGAATTACCCTAGATTTGACTCTGGGACGGACAAGCCGTAGCCCCTCTTTTTGTTTGCCTTGCTATCTCTCACATTTGAACAGACTATAGCAGCGCTACAAAATGGCGACCTACACCATCACATCAGACAATATAAGTTGTTTTTTCATTTATCACTTCGAAATTTTGAGTTTTAAATTATAGCTTATAACATTCGTTTATATGGCATAATTTTTTTTATTCTATTGAATATATGCAAGTAACCGTTGCCTCGGAAGAAATACTCTTACTAGATTACTGTAGGAAATTAGTTTTTCAAGATGAATTTTCTCATTGACACTTTTAGTGATAATAGTATATTCTAAAAACAAGTTGCAGAATGAGCTCCCATTCCAACACGAAAACGAGTGACGAAGGAGCGAGTTTTCGAGAGCAAGAGTTTTGGAATTGCATTTTGCAACGAGTATCAGACGATATTTTCTTTATTTCAGTCAAGTTTTATAAATAATTCAAAAGAAAACTCAGATCAGTGACTTTTGTTTTGTTTCTTGGCAGTTGGTGTGACTCACGAAATTTGACAGATCACGGAATTTGAATTGATTTGATTCGAAAATTGATCGGATCGGAGGTACTGACAACCAGAAAACGAAAAATATAACTGAAAACAATGCTGTAATGAGTATTATTACAGCATTACGTCTAGTACTGTAATGAACGATTCTGAAATAGAGAAAAAATATTTCTAGCTCAAAAAGCGAAAAACCTGTCTTAGACACTTTGACGCCATGTATTTTTTGTAGATTTCTTTGCAGCAAGTCAACTCCACGAGAAAAATAGTAGGAAAGTATTTCTGTATAAATTGTTGTCTCTACAGATCTTCCCAAAATCCTACAACTTCTCGACATAAATGAAATCCAAAAATCTTTCGACTTGTGACTTGTCGATTTGTTCAGTTGATTTTTAAAATTTCTTCTGATCTATTGAAATTCGTTGTGTTTATGAATTTCGATCGATTCTCTGTTAATCCTGGGGTAGTATGAGGTAGTGGTAGATAACCCTTGGGTTTGGTCGAATACTATTGCATGATTTGTGCTGTTCAGTTTGTGCTCTGCGGCGGCGGATTTCTCTGAATGACCCAGTCTGCAATTGGCCTTGTGTTCTTTGATCCTGGTGATGATTAATCGCTTCGTTATACCGATGTATACACTTCCACAGTTGCACGGAATTCGGTATACACCCGGAGTACTGAGTAGGCGTCTTCTGTCCTTGGGGGAGTTTAGATAGTCCTTGATCTTCTTCGACGATTTGAATATTGTCTTACTGTTGTGTTTTCCCAGAATTCGGCCAATTCTATCTGTTACTCGTGGGATAAACGGCAAGATGCTCTCGTCAGCGATTCTTGGCGACGTGATACATTGATGTTGTTGTGTTCGGGCCAATGTTTGATGTATCTATTAATGTCGTTTTCCATGTAGCCGATAGTGATGAGGGCGTGCTTCAAGTGTTCTGATTCAGTTGCTAGTTTTTCTGGCTCACATATTCTTCTCGTCCTGTCGACTAGTGTTTTAATTATTCCCTTACATTAGCATGGTTGATGATTTGAGGTATCTGTCTATTTGTGGCTTTCGGTATAGAGTGTGTCCTAGGCCAGATTTCTATTTTTGTCTTCTAATTCCATTGTGAACTGTAAACTTGGGTGCATGTTATTTATGTGTGTCAGAAACGCATTGAGCTTTTCTCTTCCATGACTCCATATGACGAATGTGTTATCTTCATATCTAAACCATATTTTCGGTTTGGGAGGTGCGATATTTAGTGCTTTCTCTTCAAATTTTTTCATGAAGTAGTTCGCTACTACTAAGGCTAGAGTATTACACATTGAAGGTGGAATAAGATAATGTAAGGCATATTTAAAACAGCTCGCTGGTGTCCTTTGGAAATTTCTGATCTATCTCTACCACTGCTTCATTCAGTAGGACTTTTGTGAACACAGAAACCACATCGAAGCTAACCAGGATATCATTGGTTTCGACTTCGATATTTTTGATCTTTTCTATGAAGTGAGCGGAGTCTCTTATGTAAGTTTTTCCGATGTGTGGCTTTGTTCGAGCATCACGTACGCCTAAACTCCACAAGTTAGGCATTTCGAATGCTCTTCTAACTATTTGAGCAAAAAATGCCCGGAAGTGATTTTTCTGCACAAATTCGAAAGATTAGCTGTACAGTTATTCATTTGTATACCTCCTTTCACATGTTGAGGCCTGATTCAAAACCAGTTTCTAGATGGAAGAATTCTGCAACAGTTAACAAGTCAATCTTACGAAAATATGTTTTTAAAACAATCTATTAGGTGGTAATCCCTTACTTTTTTCTCAAGAATTGCAATATTGCGAATCCTTCTTTTCCATCAGAATAATCTATTCGATTATCTCTCTTCACTTGATCGAACAAAAGAAATCGAAAACAATAAACAATCGATTATTGGTTGCGCTGGTTTGAATAATTCGTTTTGTCATTATTCATGGTCCAAATATCTAGACCGACCTACGACAATTAACTCTTATATAATTCATCTTCAATACGCACCCATTGAAGAAATCGGCAGAAAATGCGGTGCTTATGTAAATTGGAGTGTCATTTGCGGAAAACATAGAGCCTAACTTAAAGAATTATATCTTTTAAGGCACATTTGAAAAAGGCTCGAGCAGTTGCACCGTTATATAATATACATAAGAGCAAATTACAATTTATTTTATTGCGCGGAACAAGTTGGGAGTCTTCGTTATAAATGAGTTAAGCGACAAAGCTAGCGATGATAGAAAGCATCATTTCGTACTTCACAGCTTAGAATCATGTGAACAGCAGTTGGGTTTCCTTCATGAATTCATAAGTTACGACAGTTAATTGTGAATGTGATTCACATAAAATTGGTTACCACAACAAGCTAACAAATCAACGACTAAAGGACAAACTATTTCTAATTAAGATTTGCAGGAAAGCAACGCTCGGTATCACTTTGAAAACTACTGAGTGCTTGATATATTAGGTTCTTTTCAGAAGTTCTCGTGAGCTTGAGAGTACAAAAGAGCTTTTAGTTTTGATGTCACAATCTGTAGGAGAAGCATTTTATGTCTTTCGTTTTCATAAACCGATATTTACTTTTGTTTTTCTACAAGCTATTTTAAGCAATGAATTTAATGCTCTTAATGAAAATCGAATCAAATAATTGCCTCAGATCTTATGCAGCATCCACATCGATTCGAAATTAGTGAGTTTGAAACATAATAAAGAAATATAACAATGAATATTTATTTAGAATTGGACATTATGTGTGGCCATATTTACATACGTGTGACTACTACAATCAACCGAGGAACGTGACCAAAGTATCCCATACGCATAAAATGCACAATGGTTGAAAATTCAACACAGTGAAAGTTATAGCGGATATTGCATGTAAATTGTCGTGTTAATTTGCAAATAATAATATTTCAATGAAGAAGTGTTCGATGAGGTAATGAGGAATACTCGAGTGTTTTCGATTCTCTTGTGGCTTGAGAATCTCAAGTGTTTCAAGTAACATTTCTGCCTATTTGTTTGTATAACGACCAATAAGTGATATTTCCAACAAGTTTTTTTTTTTAATGTATCAGTCGTATAATTTGATCGTTTTGAAACACCCTTTGTTGAAGTTGATCAGATGGATTAAATCGATTGGTTTCACTCTATTCGAATTTTTTTGAAAATATCCTCAGGGTTTTTTGTCCCAGTGTCTGAATAAATAAGAAAAAATAAATAATACGCTAACAGTTAATAATGGAAATGAGGGCGAAGGTAGAAAACAAACACTAAAAATTCGCCGACATTCGTCCGTATTTTCAGACTTTATCGAAGCTCCATTTAGAGTTTTTCTAAATTGAAAATAGTAGGAACAATAAACATAGTTGAAGACAAATTTTCCATGAATAGATAAACATAAATACTTACCTCATAAATGTGAATAAAAGATGAAAGAAAATGATGAATGAGGAACTTTGTATTAATCTATGTTTAATTCATGTTTTGACGAATTTTAATTGTTGAATAAATTGTTTTAACCGATTTTGAAAATTTTAATGAAATTACGAATTTGTCTCATAAGAGAGTCTGAAATAGATTTGGTTTGATCGTCCGGAGGGCTATTTCTTGTTTCATTGTTAGGAAACAATTTTTTGAAGGACTTTGGCCCCTGACAAATCAGAGCAAGAGTTTAACCCATGGGACATCTTTTATTATTTAAAAAAATTCTAATTGATTCTGTTCCAGAGACTGGATTAGAAAATTCTGAAGAAATTTTCAGAAGAATGCATAATCTTTCCATAATATATTTCAATCGATGTGTATTTGAAGTTTGCATTCAGGTTTCATTAAATCGAACGGTAGGTACAGATATATGGTTCATTCAACAATAATCAGTCATATCGGAGGGTTTAGAGAAATTGAAATGATGTTGGTCATATCCTATCAGCAATATCTGATTGATTAGATTGATATTCAGAAAAACCTCGACTTATTCAGTTTTTGAATTCAAATGAGCCGAACGAAAATTTTCGAATCAATGTAGTTTGTGCATGTTCTTGAATCAATTGACAAAATTTGGATCCCGGTATATCATGATCATGTGCAGTGAAAAATTGCTAGAATTGATGGAATGAATAAATCGCATGAAATTTTTAGAAATTATTTTTATTCTCATCCAATATTGAGAGTCCTAGTTGTGAGTGAGGGGAAAATGAGGAGACTTCAGAACATGTTATAAATATATTTATGAATTTCAAGATGGTTTCGAGGCTATTCATAAAGTAACAAATGAATTTCTGAAATGGACGACTGATTTCAAAATAATTTATTTCATTCTAGATGAATGGTTTCCTCGTTGGTTGTTGTCTTTTTCATTTCATATTAAAAACTACGAATCGTTTTGTTAAGAATCTGGTTATCTAAGTCCATAGACGGATAACATGAAGATGTTTTCTTAGATCACGCTGATGTCTGTCAAGATTTTTCTGACATTTAACCTTTTTAGTAATTTTTTCTTTTTCACGGGCGAGGTAAGGGTTTTTTTCAGGTGAGGTTTTTTCCCTTTCCTCATTGAATCATACTGCAGACCTGTATCGTTTTCCTGTGTTGCACCAACCTCAGATAGGTACTGTTTTGTTTCAATAAGTATTGTATTTTTTTAGCTCTCTGAATCAAACGAAAATATATGTATTGAAACATTCACTGAATTAACTCTGAATTAAAAGATTCTGAGATTTAATGAAGGATTAAAATGAATCTGAAGCTTCG
Source organism: Hippodamia convergens (assembly GCA_038502775.1). NCBI lineage: Eukaryota > Metazoa > Arthropoda > Insecta > Coleoptera > Coccinellidae > Hippodamia > Hippodamia convergens. The sequence continues at coordinate 31,271,445 of CM076607.1, read as the reverse complement.
GCAAAGTTATCATTCAATTGTTCATAACAGAGAGTACCTTCGGTTAATGACTCAGTAGTGGAAGCCGAAAAAAAAACATCAGAGTGTAACTTAAATTACCGATTTTTCAACATTTTCAAATCGATAATAAAAATTTTGAATAAGTTGGTATAGAATTTGTCCGTTAACAAATAATTCAAATATGACCTCTCATCATGATGAATTTCAATAGCAAGAAGTTAAATATGATTCGTACTCAAAATGCTTACTACAACGTTCAATTTGCTGAAGGACTTTTTGGGTACAGGAATATCTTCTTTAATTCTGTGTTGAATCCGTTCATTCTGCCAAATCTTGTAGAACGAAATCGTAGGAGAATATTTCATTCTAGCACAGTTTTCATAGTAATATTTATTTATTACATGTTGACCTCCTGCCCACGGATATACTTATCAATATTTTTGAATGCAGAAATCACTAAATGATATTTATGGAAATATTTCATCAATTTCGATAAAAATTCAATGAATTAGAGAAAATATCGTATAATACTTACTCGTTCATTCAAAAACTTGGGACTTCGTGGCTAAAGAATCAGTGTCTTCTGTACTTGTATTGAAAATATATAAATAACTATTCCACTTGAGTTTTGCTACTTTTCTAATGACACTCGAAATATCGGAGCAAACAGATATCCAGATTTGTGATTATCCCTAGATGAGACCAATTTGAACGGTTGGGTACAATCTTCTATAAATATCATTTTGCAACTAATTGAAGAACTTTTGTCGTAGGAAAAGTAGAAAATATGAATAAGTGAAACAAGCGATCGGGAAATTTTCAGCCTTTTTGCAGAATATACAGCGTTCTTTCATTCGAGGATGTCGAAATTAACGATGACGGCAACTAGATGTGGGCCTCATAAATAAAATGAAGGTGAAACTTCACCGTCACAAAAAAATCAACAAATTTTATTGTTTCAACCATCATCAATATCGATTTCAACCTCAATCTGGGTCGTTAATTTCGATTTTATTTCACATTTATGGATGTCAAGATTCATTAAAAACTTCTTCTGCTCATTCGTTCATTATGCTGCATATGATTTTAATTGACATTAATGAGATATCAGGCAGGTTGAGCAGCAAGGGTGCAGAACATAAAACTGATCCTTGTGAGTGAAAAAAATGGTGCAACAATGATGCAATCTACATATTTCGAGTATAATTCTTTTGGTCAGTTCGAAAGTCAATTTTGCTTATATATATATATATATATATATATATATATATATATTCTTTTGAATAAGAGAGCTAAAATAATACAATAAATGTTGAAACAAAAAGAACCTAAGCTGTGGTATAAAAAGGAACGGGGTACCACAACATTCTTCGTATGATACTATAGTATCATACGATACTATCATCACCAGTATCATACGATACTATAGAGCCAGGGGAAAAAACCTCATCCGAAAAAACCTGTCTCCCGTTAAAAAAATAAAATAAAATTGTTGTATCTGAATAACTAATTCTTGAATTAATTATGCAGAAATCACAAGATTTCTAGAATTTTCCGTAGAATAAAATCCGTAACAATAATGAACAATGACAAAAAAGTGTATTGTTCACCCAAGGTTCCAGTTTGAATAGGATAAAAATAAATCGTCTTCAAGTACTTCAAAATTTCGGGAAGGTTGGGGTTTGAATTTTTTCTACAAAATAATGAATAACAGAAAAGGCCTCAAGTTTTTCTGAATCGCATTCATGGTGTGGAATGAGTAAAAATTAATATTAGATCAAGGACCTAGTATATATTGTGTTTGGCACTCCAAGTAAGGGATATCCTTGTACCTCAGGACCACCATGGTATGATAAAACTCTTGCAGCTCGAAAGCACTTGAATATCTCTCTTCGAATAACATGAAGTTGGCCATTTTTTTCCTATCCGCGATCGATGTAGAGCGTTTCTGTAGTTTTAAACTGTTTTTTACCGGTTCTGAGATTTGATTTTGTGTATTTATTTCAAGATAAATTTTTTTAATTGTTCTTTCGAATTTTCATAGTGATAAAAAATATAACTGTCCCAAGGTACAAGCCTTGGGTGTTTTTAGGGACAAAAGTAGCTTTTTACTTTTCTAAAAAAAACTCAGAAGATTCATTGAGTATTTCATTTCACTTATAGATGTGAGTTTATCGAGTATTAATTTTAAATCCTGACTTTAAGACATATTATCAAAGGCGTATATTTTAGAATTTATATCAGTAATTTAAATCTACTATCATTTCTCCAATCTCATGATGAAAAATCTCTGAGCCTGGGAATTGATAATAGTATTCATTTCGATGATTACTATTTTGAATTAATCTATTTCTCAAAAATGTTTTCGGTGTGGCCTCCGAAAAGGCAAGGAATTTTCTGTTTACCGTTTTCCCTTTTTTCCTGAAATACACTGCGCAAAAAAATTAACGCTCATTCTGAAAATCTCAATTTTAATGAAAGTTAACGCTACATTGACTTTATAACTTATTTTTCATGTTCTCTCGGGAAGGTTTTGAACGAAACAAGACACATTAAATGAAAGAAAAATTCAGAATTTCACCGAATCTTATGTGAAAGAAGAGAAATGAACAATTTCAAAATACTGAAATGCTGATAAGTCATTTAATACTTGATATTTCCACCCCTTGCATTAATTACAGCTCGACAACAATGTTCTGATCTAATCCTTCCCAGATTTCTCCGAGTTGGATTCCTAAGTCATTAAGAGTAGCTGGATTATTTTTCGAACTTCTCATCCTTCTATTGAGGTTGTCCCAAACCTGCTTAATCGGATCGAGATCTGGACTTCTCAATGGCAATTCCAATCGAGAGACTTCAACCTCTTCAAGGGTCTTCTGAACGATGCGAGCACGATGGGGTCTGGCATTATAGTCCATAAAAATCAAATTTTCACCAATATATGGGGCAAATGGCACTACATGCTCTTCAAGAATGTTCCTTATATACTTATCAGCATTCAAAGCTCCACTATCAACGACCACTAGGTCTGTGCGAGCAGTAAAAGATATTCCATCCCATACCATAATCGATCCTCCCCGAAACCAGTAGTATTCAGGAAATTGCACTGAGCATATTTTTCATGTGCACGTCTGTATACAAGAAATGACGATCACAATGGTAGATGCAGAATCTAGACTCATCTGTGAAGAGAACTCTTTCCCAATCAGCTCCTTCGCAATGGATATGCTCTCTCGCAAAATCCGAACGCGCCCTACGATGGGCTGGATTAAGAGCTGGGCCTCTTGCCACGACACGAGGCCTTAAATCATATTTTCTGAGGAGATTTCTTATTGTCTGAGTGCTAATTCGCACCCCATGAGTTTACTCAAGCTGATTTTGAAGGAGGCGAGTGGTTGAAAATCGTTGTCTCAACGAAGAAACGCTCAAGTAACGTTCTTGAATGGTAGTTGTTACCCATGGTCTACCCTGTCCCGGTCTTCGGACATTCATATCTGTCTCGCTGAATCGCTGCAACATTCTGGACACATTTGTATAGGAAACTCCAAACCTTTCTGCAATTCTTCTGTATGTCCACCCTTCTTCTCGCAAAACTACCGCTTGGGCACATTCCTCCTGGGTCAAAATGATCGAGTGTAGAAAATCAAACGAAAGAAAAACTATTGATCACTAGAATTGATCGAGAACAACTGATTTTCGAATGGAGCCATTACATTCAAAATCTGATAGTATCATCTTTTTTTATTCCTGCGGTTAAAAAAAATCTGTATTGAAGAAAAACGTTGAAAGTGGACATATGCATGCATAATTCTGATGAAAATAATTATAATTGAGAACACCTTCAGTTGAAGAATAAATTTGAGATTTCCATAATGTGCGTTAATTTTTTTCCGCAGTGTATTTCACGTCAAGAGTACCGACAAATCTAAAAAATATAAAGGTCAGTTGTCATCACGACTTTGTAACGTATAAACTGTTTGCAAAGTTTGAATAAAAAATATCGAAAGGTGTTAAAAAATGACTGAAATCATTTAGGATTATTAGTAGTACACCACTGAATTTAGATTTAAAATTCCTGAACAAATTCGAAGAATCATTATTATTATTAGTATTATAATAATTATTATTATTATTACAAAGTGATTGAGTTGAGGATGAAACCTTTAAACTCATAAAATGAACTATAAAAACATCAAATCAAGTACATATAAGATCAAGCAAATCCAGCACACCTCCAATGAATTATCGTTGAAGTGAAATATTTTGTTCAAGTAGTTTCGGGTGAATCTTTGGATATTTCAACCTTTATTATTATAATACGATATTATCCAAAGAGAGATAAGGTTTCGTTAATGATCTTCTGATAAAAATGAGATTACTGATTGAATAATGTCCAACTTGGCCGAAGAAATCTTATGCAACTTATTTGGTAAGTTTCTCTCCTTTAAATGCTAATACATTCCTCAAGAGAAAAGAGTTGTCTAAAATGAAGTCAGGAATAGAAAAATGATTTGGTACTCACGAATATTGGCACATCTGTGGGTTTTGGCACAACGTTTCGAACCTGCACACCATCATCAGCTTTCACACCGTAATACTGTTCCCAAACTGAAGGTTTCTCGTCATTCACAGCCCGAATAGAACAAGACTTCAGCGCAGACCTACCATCGATTTCCCCGTGCGTATTTTTGAAGTTCCTAGATCTATCGTAGTCCAAATTATGATCAGAATGGTCCTTCACGGGTTCACTGAAAGCACTGCTCGATGGCGTCGAGAAATGGGTGTTGTACGTGTCGTCGATATCTGAAGAAGAACTCCTCGCCTTATTGCTGCTCCATTCGCCAGATGTTGAAGAAGAATTCGAGTTGCCGAACGCTCTCACCACTGAATTGACATTCTTGCAATTCCTCAAGTTGAGGCACAGTTTTCTCATGTCTTCTTCGGTGCTGTTTCTCAAGACCTCCAAGCCCAAACTGATCTTGTTGGTTACGATCTTCAGGACATCTTCTGGGGTAGTGTCCGTTTGGCCATCCAAGGCAGAATTGACGTGTTTCAGTATGTCGACCAGCAATTCCGTGACTGATAGTTGGACACCAAGAGAGTTCTTCTCGATTTCTGGCATGTAACTCAAACTCGTGTACAACAAGAGTGCGTCGTCTACTATTGAATCGTAGTTTTCCAAGCGTTTCTCGTCTCTTTCTGGCCATAGGTTCTTGGGTCTGGTGAGGTCAACCTTTCCTTCTGGTATGGTGTTCAGGGTACCAGAGGAGGAACCTGATCCTGAGGATGGCACGGAGTTTTGTGTTGCTTTTTGTCTGCATATCCGAATCGACTTTACGTAGTTTGGGTTCTGCTCGACGATGAAGGATTGTTGGGAATCTCTTGGCACTTTGTCGTATGAGGGATCAAAGTTGCTACTTATTCGGCTGCTACCGTATCCTGATGAACCTGACTTTTCTCCTGAAGTGAAGGAGCTCTGTCTTGGATGGCGATGTACATAGGTGCTCCTTTTCGCCTTCTTGTCTGCGTAAGTTATGTTCTCCTTGAAGATTGGATTCACCCTGAAAAAAATTGAGCTTATGAGAATGAAAGTATTGTTGTAGATTCAAAGAAGCTAAGATTTTAAGTCCTTCGGATGAGTCTAAACCACCAACTCTTTTCGCGTGATCTTATTAATAATTGATTATGTTTTTTCATTTGGCAGTATTCAATACATATCCTGTTTATAAGAAACTGCCAGCAAGTACCACGAAAGTGACCATGGGGGTAACACCAATTGTTCCTATGTTTTTTTCAAAAGCACTTATCTTCTATGCATGTTCAAGCTTGTTCCTTATTCATAGTCAACACAAAACAAACTTTAGTGGGGTATAAAATACTAATTGTTTGTTGATTCATTTATTCCACCAGTTTCTTATGTTGTGTTGAATTAATGGATCATCTGGAATTGTTTTAACCTAATTTGTTCAGTCAAGTATATATAAAAGATACACTGTTTGAGCAAATAGGGAACATAATAAAACCATACCCTAATTTAAAGATTGCACACAAACTATTCATACAAAACAAACAATTATTTTCAAGATTAAAAGCAGAAGTCCCGAAAAATCAAAAATCACATATCGTCTATGAGATACCATGCAACCAATGTGATGAAGTGTACATAGGGCAAACGGAACAAAAATTGAAAGACAGGATAAAAGGACACAAATATTTTAAAACCCAAACAGCCCTTCACAAGCACAAAGTAGAAAACAACCATACATTCAATTTCGCGAGGATACAAGGATATTGGATAGAGAAAAAAATAAAAAAAACAGGAAATTTCTAGATATGATTTGCATAAAAACGAAATCCAAACTCTATCACCGACAGAACAGATATAAATGGTATAAACAAAATATATTCAACACTTATAATGTCTTCTTTATAAGAGAACAACAACAGAAGAAAAAGAAGACTGACAGCGACACCGACGTGACAATATCTCAGCGCCAACTTGATATCATTAAATGAAGACACATGCAACAAAGGCAGAAATAACGAAAACTATTGATGTAAAACCAAAAAGGTAGCAGATCTCTAACTCAACAAAATTTCATATGAAATGTGTTTTTAATAATTTGTTTCAACCTTATGGTCAATTGTGCCCCCCCAACAAAGCTGTTCTCACCACACCCTTTATATTTCGCCTTACAATTCCAGAGATTTGATGAAATACGAGTATTATATCTGACAAGGCTTCAGATATCAGCCTTATTCCTACAAACATCCTGACCAAGGCATTGTTTCCTTCGGCTTACAATGGCAGAGCATTCCGTGACTAGATGAATAGCAGTTTCTACCTCCTTCTCGAAGAAAAGCACCATACTCTCTGACACCTAATTCTCTTATTACCTGTGCCTTCATTTGATATTCTGAGGAAGGCCTCATGGGCCACTCTGTTAATCACCAGATGTAGGGGTGTGAGATCTTTAATGGTCTCAAGGTTGAGCACGTTCTCATACGTCCTGTGATGCACACACAGGCAAGCCTCTGTACTTTCTCGAGCATTTTCCTCGTACTTGCGTGACTTGCTTCAAAAAACTAGATTTCTGCCCCATATATGTGTCACAATCCATCGCAATAACCCCATAGTAATTTGAGAAACTCTGAACAACGCTCTTGTATAAGGTTTGGTTTTAACATTATATTCGTTTTCAATTGATTTTTGTTTGATATTCATAAGGCTGATGGAATTGCTTTGGCTTTTTATCCTTCTAAGTTTTTGAGTACATAAAGTAACTTTTCTGCAAATCTAGAAATCCTGAAAAGTTATTTTTTCAGGTGACATTTGTGCCCGAATGATAATAATGTTTCGATTCAAGCAATCATCAAAATGTGATAAATTGAGGGTCACATTTAAAAGCTGAATATTGTTGCTCCGTTTGGCTAATCATTGATGATTGATACTTTCAGGTCTTCACGTACTCCTTTGTTACTTGTACTCTCAAATATTGTACGTCCCCATATTCTCAGAGAGACAACAGCTTTTTGGATCAAATTAAATTAATTTAATGTTCCAGATGTAAAGCTCACACATTGAAGTCGCATAAGCAATTTTGGTTTAATTTTTCAATCAATATGAATGGAAGCGATAAGGGAATTTTGCAATCTGAATGGAATGCATGCAAGTTTTCTAACAAAGATCAAATTACGAATTCTTCCTCTTCCAGTTCCTGAATTTGAACTCCCCAGGGAAGTAAAGTCCCTTTTAAACCGTATTAGAACAGGGCTTAGAAGTTGTAAAAGCATGCATTTCAGATGGAATTCAGTTGGGACCGCCAGCTTTGAATGGGGGGAAGTTGGGGAGAATATAAAACGTAATAAAATAAAAATCACCTGTCGACTTTTAATTAAGAAAGCAAAATATGAAATACTTTTTTGAATTTGATATTACTCAAAGCCTACGGCCGACTACTTCACTTTATTTCTTCAAATGGAAATATATGAAATGTGATCATCAAATGAAGAGTAATTTAATTACGTCATTCAGCAATGTGGCTAAAACTACTGTATGAACCGCCAACTCGAAAACTACATGTATTACTCAATATTTATTTATATTTATATTTGTCAATATTTATTATGTCAAATATTAGAGCCTGACACCAATCACAAATTAATAATTTTGTTATATAAAAAAATAGCTTAATAATTTTTTTCAGTAACACTACTCAGTGTGCAATCGACTGTCCTTTCATTTTAAATATCAAAATCTATATATTCCTAGTTGAAAAAAAAAACAGTAGAGGGGTGTGGAACTTAAAGGGTGAGATATTTCGAATTCAAAAGAGCATAAGGACACCTGCTCTCGACATTACAATGGTATATTCTAGAACAAGTTGCAAGTTCCAACACGAATGCGAAATTCGAAAACGAGCGACGAAGGAGCGAGTTTTCGAAAGCATGAGTGTTGGAATTGCCTTCTGCAACGAGTATTAGAAGATATTTTCTCTCTTTCAGTCAAGTTTTGTGAAATACTCTCGGAATTCGAATAAAAATTCAGATTAGTGACTTTTGTATTGTATCTTGAAAGTTGGTATGACTTACGATATTTGACAGATTACGGAATTTGAATTGATTTGATTTGAAAATTGAGAGAATCTGAGGTCAGTACTGACAACCACAGAACGACAAATATAACTGAAAACAATGCTGTAATGAGTTTCATTACAGCACTACTTTTAGTACTGTAATGGACTCATTACGATACTGAAATAGAGAAATACATTAATTCATGGACTTGTATGGTTCGTTACAATAACCTCAACTAGGTACGTATTTGTATCAAAATGTGTTGTGTTATTTCAGCCAACCGAAAAAAGTTCGTTGACGAGAAGTTTCATTTTTCGAAAACTGAGATAAAGTTTGTCAACAAAAAGTGGAAAAAAATTTCATCAGAAAGTATCAGCGTTAGGTGAAATACATAGTTTTCATGTATTTATGAAATGAATCGAATATATATTGACGTTTTGAAATATTCCAAAGAATATTTGAGTTGTAGAAGTAATCACTATAATTTTACATTTCTCAGTGCTTATGAATTCGTTTTGGACTTTTTGTTGAAATTATTATTTATTCCTCAATTTAATTCAATACCAAGAATGGAGAAGTTCGAAACAAAAAAAGGAAAAGTCATCAGAATGAAAGTTTGAAAAATGCATGCAATAAAAAAAATTAATGGAAATCGAAGATTATTATCACTACCAACGAATCGAAACTTTTCTCAGGCGTACTTAACAACAAGATGCTAAAAATATTTTACGATTCCGGACCCATTGAAACATTCTTCACGCTCATTCATCTACATGACCTATTCAGTGCTCCGAAATTCGCAATCTCGTTGAAAGCGATCTTTTACAACCGCTGGAGATGCCAATGTGAAAACGCTTTCGCTTCCAACGCTCGTTTCGTGGATAGCCCGTGGTGTTGGGCAGGAGCACACACCTGGGTTCGGATGAAAAAGAGAGAAAACTATCGAAATCTATGCGTAATGTGGTGTGGAATACGGAAAATCATTCATTTCGGAATTAAATCATTGCGGGCAATGTTCCGTGCAGAATAAGGAAGTAATGACGTAAGAAATAAATTGCAGCGGGTAAATCAACTGTTGAGTGTTTTGGGAGGTTGAAGAGGATTTGATGTAGAATCCACTTCATCGAGAATCATGTAAGATTGAGAGCAAACTGATGTAGTTATGGTTCATTAAATACATCATGGATTCGCGGAAGATATCGGAGAGTGTTCGGTTAGACTGAGAGATTCGTAAATTATCTAGTGTTTCGCAAAATACAGATATGATTCAGTAGGTTATGATATCAGTTGTGGAGCAGTAGATTCGGAGAACACATTGGGAAACAAGGGATCTGTCTCTAGACGAAACATAAATATACAGTGATTCACGAATATCTTTCGTTGGAATATTTTGAAGGCGACTAGATATGAAAACTTGCAGTTTTATGGGAGAGATGAATTCTTTGGGAAATTTTAGATTGTGATCGTCCAAATTCGGCTAGGAAGCGTATCATAGGGAGAAAAGATCTTCAGAGAACAGCCTAAGGCCTACTACAGGGTGTGCCAAGTTTGATGGCCTATTAGACGTTTCTGGAGATCTGGAAATTTGGATTATGATAATGTTCGATATTATTTACTAAGCTAGAATATTCCTGAAGCCTTACCACTTTCACCTATACAGGGTATAAAAAAAATATTTTTTTTCTGTTTTTTAGTGTGAAATTTTGATAGAGGATTCAATTCTGAATATATTCATATTGATATCATTGCATCCATCATAATACTTTTTAAAATATGGAGAAGCACCTGAGCATTCAGAATTCAGTACTAAGAAATGGTAAATGGCATCGTTAACCTAAAAATTCTATGTGAACTGTTGTTTTTCAAATGGCACAACCTGTTTTTTAATTTCGTAATGGGTAGAGCTCTTTCTTCTGATTTCGGATATCTATACATATATACTTTATAGAGGTTTTTCCGGCAGTTCCTGAAAATTATAGGTTCTTTTGTCTGAATCTAAGGCAGCTGTAGAAGGCCACCTGAGAATGCTGTGATTTCTTCATATCGAAGTTCCATTCAAGGGCCTCCTGATAGTTCCTACATCATTGGACACTTTTTTATGGGGATATTTGAAATATGAAGTGTATATGGCCCGTCCGCAAAATAATGAAGACATTAAATTCAGAATAGAGAGAGAAATTGACAACCTTAATATATTCCATAAATGATAAGGAAAATCCTCAAAAACTTCAGAAAAAAAGATATCGACTCGTCATGAAGTGAATGGGGGTCATTTGAAAAGCTTACTTAACTTTTCAGTTAATGAATAAATGATATAAATATCAGATGTTTCATTATCCACGGTTCCTTTGATATAAAAAATTGCATCGTTCTCGTGTGGCATTCTACAGGTGCCAGAGAGAACCTCATTAAAGTATATATATTTGAGAAACAACATATCACATAGAATTTTTAGGTTTACGATACCTTTATGCAATTCTTGGTACTGAATTCTGAATGCCCATAAAAATACTGCAAATTTGCCCATTTGAACTTTATTCTACGACAAATATTAACTGAGATAGCTATCGAGTAAAATATAAACAATCACTCTACATCTCTCGGATTTTGAAATACCTACTTGTCACAGGGTGTTCCAAATGTTGGGTCAAAATTTATGATCAAGATTGGCCTATTACTTTCGTTTTTATAATTAAAACCCTATTTATTATGATTGCGTTAGATTCTGCGAAAAAAATAATGATAGTGTTATAACATGTTAAATCTCCTAAAATGAATACTTCTTGAGGTATTCAGGATTTTCTGATTTCATTTCGTAAGTAATGTTAAATTCATAAACTCTGTTTCATATCAACAATGATAAATGAATTCAGGAAAGAGGTATGTCACTAGTGAATTATTGGAATAATTTATCTTCTATGCCGAAGGTCATTGTTTATATGAAACATATTTTATGAATTTGACCCTACGTACGACATAAAATCAGAAAATCCTAAATAACACAAGAGTTATTGATTTAAGGGGCATTGAAAGGTTGAAACATCATCATCATTTTTCTTCGCAGAATCCAACGAAATCATAAAAAATAGGGTTCTCATTCGAAAAATGAAAGTTATGAGCCAATCTTGATTCCAATTTTTGACACACATTTGGAACACCCTCTGACGAGTTTTTTCGAAATTCTAGCAATTCATGATATTTCCACATTCATCGGCTTCAAAAATGTGAAAACGGTTTGAGTATAAGTTATTCAGAATAGGAATAACAAATATAATACCCAATACTCTCTTATCTCCCTTTTCTCTTTAGTTTTTTCTTCATATTCTGAAAATAAAAAGTATTTTGACGAATGCAACGATTTTAATAGGAAATGTATTCAGAATGCTTTATCAAAATGTTAGAACGGAAAAACTAAAAAATTAGTTTGTTTTCATTTAAAAAAAAAGTTTGTTTATACCCTGTATAAGTGAAAGTGGTGAGACTTCAAGAATATTTTAGGTCAGTAGATAATGTCGAACAATATCATAATCCCAATTTTCAGATTTGAGATAGGACCAGGTTTCCAGAAACCTGTATATGAAGAATAAGACGAAGAATTTCAGATTCGTTAAACTTCTGGTTCTACCAGAAATTATACCAACCGTTTTTTGAAAACACTGTTTCTCCATTGATAATCAGATAACCCATTGAATTCTTAATTATTTACTCTCTCACTTGCATACTATTATCAGAAAATTCCCTCAATATTTTTTCAAATATCCATTCCAATGTGACCAAATTGTAGATATTTTCATGAAAATTCCTACACTTCTAGCTTTTATCAGAAGATGTTCCAATGCTTCTCTTTCGTTAATTAAATTTTCCATTGAATAAAAAGGTTGTTTCGATTTCAATGTCAAGGTCAGTCGTGTCAAAAAGTTCAAAACTTATTACATTCAAATGAGACCCCATTTTTTTGTTGCCTGGCTAGATTTCACTTTAAAAAGTCCAATTCTCTTTTCAGGAATTCTCTGTTTTCCTTTCCCCAAAATTTAGGGGCAGAACGTTCGTGAAAATCGAACTTCTACTAATATCAGAAATGCGAATGTTCATGAGAATGAAACCGTACAATAAGAGAGCATATTTATCAAAATATCACATAAGCCACAACTTATAAAGGTTTTGTGTAATTTGGACAAAGTACAACGATTAATCTAAAACAATTCCTGCCCCCTGAGAGGTATTTAGGCGTACGCTGCCTAAACCGTTGAAATGACACGAAGATGGTGTACCATGAATTTTTTGTCTTCAAAAGTTCTAGATAAAAGTATAAAGGGTGAGTCAAACATGTGTACTGAGCATTGTGGGGGATATACTAGATTGAAAAATAAGTATAGTTTGATAAATGAACGAAGGCAAAAATGTAGCTCAAGGGCGATATATCCTTCCAAGAGAAAGACGATCTATCCCTTGATATTGAAAGAGTCTTCGGACCTATTGGCCGTGGACCTAACGTCGCCCACAACTGCGGTAGTCATCTTCAGAGGATTCTTGGTATTAGCACAGTATAGAAACCAAACAGTAGATGCACTCTCGACAAAATGAACTGAAATTTTTACTCCAACGAGATTTCGCGCATACCTCGGTGCGCATGAGGAAGTTTAAGGATATGCATTCAGTTGAGCGGGAATTTGAAAGTATATATTCAAATTGTATACGTTACAAATGTTCACCATTTTTCAAAAATAAATCGAATCAAACTAGACACAACACGAAACGTTCACTAAAGTACTTTGCGCTCAACTAGAGGGATAGAAGAGAAAAGAAAAAACGAGGTTATTCAACAGTTTGTCTATGTTCAACTGAATTTGAGGTTAGACTCACTGAGGTATGCGCGAGTCCGAAATGGATTAAAGAAATCCACGGAGTGCACCTACTGTTTGGTTTCTATACTGTGGTATAAGATTGTACCTCGAACGCTGAATTTCTGACACTGACGTGTTCGAACCGGAAGTATTATCTACACCCTGGTTAATGGCGGGAAAAGGTGGTGTGCGATGTTGATTGGCCCATCGCTCCCGCTTCGTATCGGCTCGATCTTTGTTTTTTCTAAGGTCGGTATACAGGCGATATGTAAAAAAGAGGTCTCTCCTGTTTATTATGGTTTTGTGTTCATGAATTTCAATGTTCAGCCGGGGATAGTAACTTTTGATATTGGAAATAATCACTGCCTTTGAGAAATCTGTGTTGTGTCCATCTGTTAGAGCATGTTCCGCTAGTGCGGATTTTTCTGTCTGATTCAGTCGACAGCCTCGTTCGTGCTCCTTAATTCTCGACGTACAGCTCAATTTATCAATGAGAATAATTACTGGAACCATCCGATCTACACCTATCCAATGGCGGCTACCAGTGCTATCAAATATAGTTCCTCCCCATATTCGAAGTCTGAAACTTGGAAATCTTGGGATAAATTCAATTTATTTCCGGATTCTTTTTCGATACTTTCCTACGTTCTAGCAAATAGAATTCCAAGACTGAAATCCCGTAAACCTATTTGTTTGAATAACTTTCTGAATTCTAACTTCAGCTACAAGGAAATCTGGAAATCCGAATGGGATACATGTTCTGTATCTAATAAAGATCTAAATATATGATCTATCGAATAAAGTTCCTGGTTTTAACCTTCCCAGGAGAATATGGTCCCTTTATAATCGAATAAGAACAGGTCTTGGTCGTACCAATAACATGCTTTTCGAGTGGAATTCAGTTGACAGTCTTGATTATGAATGAAGGGAATCCGAGGAAACAGTTGAACACCTAATTCATAATTGTTCGATTTATGAATTTCAAGATGGCATTAGAGCCATACCTAATGTATCAAATTCATTTTTGCAATGGGTTGAAAATTTTTGATCAATTTGATGAAGTATAAATTGCATTCTCTTGCTGTTCTCAGGGCCGCCGCCAGGGCGGGCAAACCGGGCAGTCTGCCGGGGCGGCAAATTTTAGGGACGGCAAAATCAGTTTCGTCATACTAGATTTTTTTCCTTCGAAATCGAAAACTCGCCTGTTATTGAACGTGAAAGCGAAAACACGACCAAACTCAGGGGCGGCTTTTTGAGCCTGGTCAACCAGATAAAAATGCAATTAAACCAATACAATAGTAATACTGGCAGAACTCATGAATAAAAATCCCTGTCAGGTTGTAAATTTCGCCAACGCCTCAGCAGCCTCTCATCCTAGTTACGCTTGTTTACGAGTTTATTATCAAGACGGTCGGTCCCTTTGATGAACATCTGGGACTGTAAAGTTTTTGGGAGGGTTTCTAGGATAATTCAGTAATGATTCTTATTTTCAGTTTGCCTATCGGAAATCTAAATTTTGATATTCGGGAGGGGTTTATAATACTCGAGAAATAAGGGTTAGTACTCACAATATTCAATATTTTTGCAAACCTATATGGTGCTACATAATAGAAATCTTTTATCTATCTTCGGAGTTGTGATTTTCGAACTGAATTACCCTACAAAATTGAAGGTGCGTTCTATAATTCGGTATTTTTTTACCGTCGGATTTCACATTTAAACAATAATAAGTATAAAGCGCTCTTTGCTTATTAAAAGTGATGCAGATGATTTTTTTTTGAGTCTTTCATCCATCGCCTCAGATAAGCATATTATTCATAAAACCATACAGGGTCGTTTCAATAATTCGAAAAGGCGCCTTTGAATGAGTTGGAAATATGCCTCGCTGAAATTTGAGGCAGATTAGAATTCTTTATTTATTGGATAATGGTCATAGTAAAAGAATATTAATATAATAATATTCATTATTATAATAATCATTATTACAGACAGGTGAATACTTAAGATATATATTGACCTCTTTTCATTCACTTAATCAGATGTTAGAGTTTAAGAACATGGCAACAGGTAATAAATGTCATAAGGTCAAATCACAGAACGAAAACAGTAAGAATAACATGTACCTTATTGTGATCCGGATATCATTTCCTTACACACGACATCTGTGTTGCCTTGGAATAAAGAATTAGTAATAATGAAAATCCAAATTTTTTTCCTTTAACATGAGTTCATTTAGTTTCGTACACTAAAAGCAGAGAGCGTTTTCATCATTTCACGATATTTTGTATGTGAATGCATTTTAGAATTCCACATTTTTATTTAACATATCGTATACAAATGCATTTGTACTTGAATCGATTAATTTATTTTATTATTATTATGATACCTTAACGCCTGATTGAAAATTTTTACATACGCATTTATATTTATCGGTATCGTGTATCGTATAAACTGTCGTATAATGATTTTATTAAAAATGGAAAATACTTTTGGGATACTTTTGGCGAGAGAAGCATTTGAAAGTTGAAAATGAAAAATTTTCTACGATCAACAATGGCCCAAGATAGATTATCTGATCTAGCCATTATTTCCATTGAACATGAGATAGTCAATAATCTCGATATATCTCAAACAATTCATGACTTTTGCGAGATGAAGGAGAGAAGGAAGAAATTTATTTGAGTTCAAACATTCTAGTCTGATGGTTCTAGTTCACTTTTATACATGCGATGGCCGGTATATATGTTTTTTTTTTTGTAATTTTTCATTTACTATATTGTTTGTATAATACATATTCATAGTTATATTTTCTTCGTTTCTGAATTTTTTTGCCCCTTGAGCAAATGGTGAAAGAGTTTGTTATGAGTCCCAAACTCAATATATCACAGCAAGTTGGCGAAATATAATTTTCCGGGGGCGGCGAATTTTTATTTTGCCGGGGCGGCAAAATGTCTGGCGGCGGCCCTGGCTGTTCTGTCTTTTTTTATTTTCAGGTTGGAGTTTGTGTTTGGAAATCCTTCCGAAGAGCCGTTCCGGTAATCGTCTTTCAATATAGAATATTCAGATAAAACAATTTTATTTTATATATTTTACGGGGAGACAGGTTTTTTTGGCTGAGGTTTTTTCCCCTGTCTCTATAGTATGATACAATAGTATCATACGAAGAATGTTATGGTACCCCGTCCATATATAATACTCGGATTGATATTCCTTTTTGTTGTACCAATATAGACTTTGCCGCAGACACAAGGTATTCTTTAAATACCAGCTTGTGAAAATTGGTCGCCTTTGTCTTTTATAGTTCTGATCATTTGCCCAAGTTTTTGTGTCGGCTTATAAAAGTTCTCGATGTTGTGCCTCTTGAGTATTCTACAAATTTCATCTGTGACATTGGGGTTGTATGGTAATCCTAAGATGGAAGATCCATCTTACCATACATCCCCAATCCCCAAGGTCCCCGATGTCACAGAGGGCATTAGTTTCGATAACTCCACGTACCTGTCGTGGGAGAGGATTAGGTTTCTTGTGTAAATATCCGTCGGTGTGGGTTGCTTTTCTATAAACCATGTATCCCAGTTTTCCATTAGGCTTTCTAGTCACTAAGACGTCTAGTAACGGTAGAGCCTCATCTCTTTCAATTTTCATAGTGAATTGAATATTTGGGTTTCTTTTGATAAGTTGGATTTAGAAAGAATTCAATTTTTTATACCCGTGACTCTAGACTATTGAAGTATCATCCGCATAAAGTCGATAGTTTCTTCGATGCCGTTTTGATAGCAGTTTCTATCCCAGTATGAGCATGGAAGCCACTGAAATTTATAAAGACCACATAAACAGACCCCCTTGGTTACATGGCGTAAGGTTACCGTTCTTAGATAGCACCCGAATCAAACAGATACAGATTAGAAGTGGTGGGCCAACTCACTAAATTATGTACCTACGAATATGTAGGTTTATAAAACCTACCCTGGCTGAACTGACTCCAGAAATAACAATAATTGTTAGTATACACGTAGCCTTTCGGGTGGGAAAACTCAATTATTTGTTCACTTTTTGGTGCATACTTATTAATTTCTTTTGGTTTTTTGAGTTGATCCACTTTCGTTAAAATTTTTATTAATTTTTTGGTTATTTTATTTGCAGTAGAAATTTCATTAATTTCCTTTTCAAACGCATCAGAATCGGTGATTTTGTTAATTTATTATAAGGTTACTAAGCCACGGCGAATATTATTGAATAATTATATTATCAACTATTGTTATTTGTCAGCTCTGTGGGAGGAAATATTCCATATTAATTCTGGGCTATTTTATCTTAGTTTGGTAATTTTTCTAAGGAATGCAGTAATGAAAAATTTCGAAGGTTTTCGTTGCCAGAACAGAATTCAAGTAAAATTTTCGTTCGCTTATTAGGAGAACCATCCACCAATCTACCCCATAAACATCCTGTTACTCACCCTCCACCAGAAATAGAATAGTGTGGCAACCCTTCACAGGAGGACTTGTTGACCGAGATTCTAGGTAACATCACTGACCTGCTGACTGAGTAAATCTGACGCTTGTTCGAGTATGTACCATCTATGGTCGCTAATGGGTCGTCTGTGATCTCGCCCTTGCCGACTGGTACTTTTACAGAACCCATCAGGTAGCGGTCGGGTGGTTCCGTTTCTTTTTGGGTTCTAGCCATCTCACCATATTTTGCTGATTTTGGTATCAAACAATTTTCGAAAATGGCATTCCTTCAAGGTCTTTGAGCTTCCTGGTCTTCACCTGGAAAAGAAAATGGAGCATGTAAGATTAAAAGTATTTTCCGGTACCAACATAAACCTACAGTAGAGTCTATTCCTCCTAAAATGATTTTTCCATTTTTTTAACGCCCAAAAACGTCTTCAGAAGAAAATAAATACGAAAAAATAAAAGTAGAGACTTTCGCACCCAAAATTAAAGTACAAAAATTCTGAAAACTGAATCCTCAAATATTATATACAAAGTAGTATAAACATAAACAGGTATCATAAAAGCATTTTATGATAAGGCTAGTGTAATTCCATTATCAATCGAAGGAGAAATTGATCCCCTGAAACATTTTCGCGGATACAATCTATACCCCTTGAATTTATACATAAATGAATCTTATAAAGACAAAATGAGAGAGAAAATGAATTAATCAAAATTATAAAATTGGTCATGAGCGTCCAGAAAACAGCCAACTATGTAAAACCAAATTGATTGAATATGATTGCCCGTGTTCAGCGCTATTCAGAGAAAATGTGTTATGTTTGTTATTAAAGATTCTTTTTGGATTCTTCTACAACAAGGTTGACATAAAATACATTAAAATTCTGAAAAATTTGATGAAATGGAAAAAAAAAGGAAATAATTTCTCTTCTTGCGAATAACGCCAGTAGGTGTCGCTTAGGTTAATAGCGTTTTCGTGAAAGAATTATATTTGATATTAATTCGATGAACTACATTTTCTAATAATATAAACGCATCTGAGTTTATCTGTTATTACACCTCTCTTTCTTGCGAACACTACGGAAAATTTTATGACGAAATGTTAAATAAATGCTTGCCTAAAATCATTAACTTCAAATTTGACTTGGAAATGAAGCTCTCAATTCAGTTGATTGCGGTTAGAATAGTACTAATAGATAATTGCAGCCCACAAAAATGAAAAACACCTGCACCACAAAAATTTTTGAAAATTATTTTTTGTAACTTCAAAAAAAGATGTGGGGAATGTGCAGGTGTTAAGTGCCAAAACAGTTTTCCAATCTTTGTCAAAGATGAAGAAATAATTGACAGTGGCCACAGCCACTCAGAATCAGATGAACTTTTTGACACTAATTTCACGGGAATAAAGTGATGAATATATGAAATGTTCATATGATATTTTGATTTTGTTATTTTGAACAGATAAGGGTTGCTTTTAGAGGTTGTAAAATAAAAATAACTAAAACTAACATTGATCCAAAATACTTGCATAAAATTCATTTAAATTAATAAATTACATTTATCAATAGAGACTAGTCATCCCTTGAATTATAAAGGGTGTCAAGTCTACAAGGAATTAATGCGTGCGAAAAACCAAAATTACCACAACAGCAGACAAAAAATTAACTCTGAACAGAATACCGATAACAATACTCCACGAATTCAAAGCACAACCAGAACACCAGATAAATCTTACGCACAAGCATTAAGAAACCAAGAAAAACAGACAGAACATACTTCCCATGACACAAACCTCAACTCCTTCGAATCATTAATGTCCACCTTCTTATCAGACTTCAAAACCATGATGACACAACTCATGAACCAAAACCAGATTATACTTAATCTGCTGACAACAGTTGTAAACAAACTTAAATAAAAATGGCCAAATTCATTCGTCTTTCCACTTGGAACGCAAATGGGCTTCCAAACAAAAAATATTAATTAACAGCATTCATGAATCTCTACAAAATAGATGTAATGCTAATTTCGGAAACTCATTTCACCGAAAAGACAGTGTTTCAAATACCACAATTCCTCACTTATTCTGCTCAACATCCCGATGGTACCGCCCACGGTGGTTCGGGAATACTCATTCGAAGGACCATAAAACATGATTCATTATCTGACTATGTAACCAATGAAATACAAGCTACAAATATCAGGGTATACACAGAAACATGGAACTTCGATATATCAGCCATATATTCACCACCCAGACATAACATTTCTCGAGATCAATATGCCGCTTTCTTTCAACACTTCCAACATCGCTCTATAACTGGAGGTGACTGGAACGCTAAACACACACACTGGGGTTCAAGATTAATAACTACTAAGGGTCGCAATCTACTTGAAGTTATATCAAACAAAAACTTCGATGTGATCTCGCCTGGATCACCAACATACTGGCCAACCGACGTGAATAAGATCCCAGATGTTTTGGATTTCTTCATCACTAACGGTATTAATAATACATATTTTCACGTAGAATCTACACCGGAACTTTCATCTGACCACACGCCAGTCTTAATTACCCTTAGTACAATACCTAAAATGAATGAAAATAAGCCTTCACTCACAACAAATTTAACCAACTGGGACCTGTTCCAACATAAGTTGAACGAAGAAATCAACTTGAATATTGATCTAAAAAAATCTGAAGATATAGAAACAGCCGCAAACAATATAATGAAAATGATCCAAAAGGCAGCATGGGAGAGTACCCCCGAAAAATCAAGGAGAGAATATCCACACACCAAATTACCGCTCCAAATTAAAGAACTGATAGTAGAAAAACGAAGAACTAGAGGAAGATGGCAAAGATCACGGAATCCAACTGACAAAACTCAATTAAATCAGCTCAACAAAAAGTTACATAAACTCCTTCAAGAATATACAAACTCACAATTTCAGTATTACATAGAGACCATTAACGACAACTCCGAACACAGTATCTGGAAAGCCACGAAGAAGTTCAAAAGACCCGTACTAAGAAAATCTCCTATTGAAAATCCCAATGGAGCATGGGCCAACTCGGATGAAGAAAAATCAAATATTGTTGCTGAATATCTAGCACAAGTCTTCACACCAAATGCTCCTTACCCTGGTATCATCGACAACGAAATTGAGACCTTTCTGGATGTGGCTTGTCAAATGGCACCACCAGTTAAACCCTTTAAACCAAGAGAGGTGATAAGCGAAATCAGAAAGCTTTAAAACAAGAAAGCCCCTGGTTATGATCTCTTAACGGCGGAAATATTGAAAAAACTACCTAAAAAAGTCATTCTAATGCTCACTATCATATTCAATAGAATGATCAGCATGTCATACTTTCCTACCATATGGAAATATGCCGAAATTAGAATGATAGCGAAACCGAACAAACCAGAACACAAAGTGGAGTCCTACAGACCTATAAGCTTACTACCAATCATGGGAAAATTATTTGAGAAACTTCTCTTGAAAAGGATGAAGAAAGACATAGACCTTGACCAAATAATTCCTGCACATCAACTAGGTTTTCGAGAAAACCACTCTACAATTCACCAAATCCACCGCATAGTGAATACCATTTCAAAAAGCTTTGAAGAAGATAAATATTGCTCAGCAGTGTTTTTGGACTCGTCACAAGCATTTGACAAGGTGTGGCATAGAGGATTATTGTTCAAACTCAAGAAACTCCTTCCACAACCATACTACATGATTCTGAAATCATATCTAGAAGACCGATACTTTGCCGTAAAATTCGGAGAATCGATATCTACCACCTATAAGGTCAACTCGGGAGTTCCTCAAGGAAGCATATTGGGTCCACTTTTATACATCCTCTTCACATCCGATATACCAGAAAATAGAGAAACCACAATTGCATCTTTTGCAGATGACATAGCTCTACTGGCTACTCACGAGAATGACACAACAGCTTCTGAAAACCTCCAACGACACTTAAATGACCTTGAAAAATGGCATCGGAAATGGCGACTCAACATAAATGAGCAAAAATCTGTCCAAGTAACCTTCACTACAAAAAGGACCATATGCCCCAGAGTTAAAATATTTGGAAACAATATACCGGTTGACACGAAAGCAAAATACCTCGGCCTACATTTAGACCAGCGTCTTACTTGGAAACACCATATCCAAGCAAAAAAGACTCAAATCAATATAAAGATCCGAAAAATGTACTGGCTCATAGGAAGGAAGTCCAAACTAACTCTAGAAAATAAAATATTAATATACAAGGCAATAATTAAACCAATATGGACCTACGGCATTCAATTCTGGGGATGCGCTAAAAAATCAAACATCCAAATAATCCAAAGACTCCAATCAAAAATATTGCGGTCGTTAGTGAATGCGCCCTGGTACGTCTCCAACCACACCATCCATAATGATTTGAAAATCCCATATATCACCACCGAAATCGAAAACTACTCAAGGAAATATCACGGAAAGTTAAAAGGACATGCCAACCATCTGATCGACCAACTCACAGCAAACCCATTTCACCACCGAAGACTACTGCGGACGTGGCCAAACGACTTGATCTGAAGAGTTAAAATGAAGTATTAATATGTTTAATATCTTATCATTGTCTAATCCCACATCATATTTACTTAATACTTTTGTTCAAGGTAGATTGTAAATTTTCAATAAAGAGATATATATAAAAAAAAAAATCAATAGAGACCCATTTTTACACATTTTATGTTTAAAGGGGCCAAAACTTGACAGAAGTCGGAGGTAATGCCTAATTTTCGCCCTTATTGACTGGACTAATTGTACAGGACAATTTCATCTCCACTTTCAAGGTATTATACCATAGTAGTTTATTATTATATTAAAGTTGCTCTTTTATTTATCGATTGAGGCAGTACGAAGTCTGCCGGGTCAGCTAGTTATTAATAAATATGGGCCAGAGTGTTTCTGAATGTACATGAAGATCTTTTGAAAATATTCCTGAGTGAACTTATTGAATTCATAGTTATCCTAATATTCAGTTTAATTTATATTTTTCGAGTTCATCGCCAATAGTGATATATCACTTGATTGAAAATCAGCTTAATTTCAAATTGTTTTTGAAGATTATCATACAAAATCCTTGAGCGACACTTTTTTTCATTCATAAGTTCACTCGTCTGTTCAGTTCAATCCTAATAGGGTCTTACAAACAATTCCGCAAATAAATTATAACAAGTTTTGACCACTCTGATGATATTGTTGCATGTCCTGAATGATTCAAATTAATTTCTGTGTCAAATTTGAACTTTATGTTCCAGTTTGATATTTCATGTGTTTTTTGTAACTCATTATTATTGTGTTTTCAGTTTATGTTATATGATTCTTACATTCCTGAACATAAGCTGGAGGTTTCTAAACATATCGATCGCTCTCATAACCCTAAAAATCTTTTATTTGATCAGTATTCATCTCCATTATGGATTGTCAAGATGTTAGATCCTTAAATTCGAGTTTATTATATCCGGTGCGATGGGAACTTTTCAAATATTTTCTTGTCTTTTCCTGTCATACCTGAAGTAGCTTTCAAGTTTGCTGGTAAAAACAGCCCAAACCCAAAATGTTTTAATATTTCCCATGAAATTTTGAGTTGATTTTGATAATCACCTTCGAAAATCTACAGATAATTTTGAGCTTTCAGGCAAATACACTTATTGGGGATGGTCTCAAAGTTCATACTTGCTTTTTGAGGTTACAAGGATTATCTCCATATTCCAGAATATATCTGTTGACTTGTATTTATCACTATCGAATTGATGAAAAATTGCAGGAACTACCTGGAAGTAAAACCTAATTTTGATTCGAGTTTTCATTTCAAACTTCTTGACATTGAATTCTTTCCAAGAAAAGATGTTCTATCAACCTTCAAAAGTCCTTTTGGAGATATTTAAGAAATGATAATTTGGTTAAAATAATGATGATCATCTCATAGTGAAACCCACTATGTTGAATTATTTTCAATTTCGTTCATTTCTTTTACATTCTCAGATTTGCATTCTTCAGATTAGTACTTTTATCCTTCCACTCTTGTTGTGGGAGAAGTTATGTTTCCAAAACTAGTTTTCACTCTTTCGGTTTGCCTGAGGTAAGACCTGCAATTATACTTTCCTTTAAAACTCAACGCATATAACGATGACGACATGATCTAGATCTAGATGAAACATCTGCAGAAGATAAATTCTCTGCAGCATTGGTTGAAAAACGCGGCAAATTCTTGACAAATTAGTTCATTAATAAATCCGCCAGATGGACGTCGATCGCAATAATTATGCTTTACACCCATCAGTATATCGCAAGTATTTCATCGGTAGCTATCCTAAACCGGCAACTTTATTCATGGTCTTGAACTCTAGTTCTTAAGATAGAAGTTGTGAAATTTGCCAACTCGTAAACGCCGTTCTAGATTGCAACAAATGTCAGAGGTGGGCAAGTTTCCAATTTGCCAACAAGATGAAACAAAACGTTCAGAGTGAACTGTATTGGGATCTGGCACTATCGACAGATAATCATCTTAATGATGATTGTTTATTATTCGAAAGTGTCAGGAAGGAAAGCGATTTGTAACTTAGTGTAGCTTTTGTTTGTTTTCGTCATAAAAGAGGAAAGTTTAAGGAACACAAATTTCTTTTTAGCGTCGTACAGTCTTTATTATACATACCAAGTATGATATCGAAAAAGGAAAATACTCAGCAATAAAAAATTTACTACGAATAAATTCAATTCATGTCGTTGATCGAACAATGAAAATTCTGTCTTTTTTCTCCTAATTTATTTTCCATTTCGTCTGAAAAATAGACCTTACTACATAAAATACCTGATATAATATTTCAACCAATAATAACCTAGCTAGCAATTTTGTGTCTCATAAGAATTCTGTAAATGTTTTCCGTACTTTTTTATACGACAAGTCGAAGTCCTGTAAACATTTTCATTTCTTATACAGGGTCCTACAATAGTGCGTTAGGGTTCCATAGCTGCGAAACAAGACGTTTTAGGAATTAAGTTGAAAAGCATTCCCTTTGTACCTAGTTTCAATTCTGCATCTCACAAAATTATTTTCTGATATACAGAGGGTGTTCATTGAAATATTGTTTGGGAGGTCATTGCATACTTCTGAAAACTTTATTTGGGTTTTCTCTCCAGTCTCTGAAACAAGAAACAATTAGAAAAATTTTAAATAATAGAAGAAAATGTCAATTAAAAAATCAAAATATTGTCACAATTCTGCGAATTAATATAAAAAATAAAAATTGTCTGACGAAGGAGTCTGATTTAGACTCCGAAACGTTACGCTTCAGAGTTCGAAGTGTTTTCTTTTTGTTCATTGTTTGGCAACAATTTGTTCTTGAATAGTTTTGGCCCCTGACAAATTAGTGCTCAAATTTTTACGCAGGGGCCTTTCTTCTATCATTTGAAATTTTTCTAATTGTTTCTTGTTTCAGAGACTGGTAGAGAAAACCCATATACAGTTTTCAGAAATACAGAGGGTGTTCCCAAATGAAATTATTCAACAAATGAATGA
Organism: Hippodamia convergens; assembly: GCA_038502775.1. NCBI lineage: Eukaryota > Metazoa > Arthropoda > Insecta > Coleoptera > Coccinellidae > Hippodamia > Hippodamia convergens. Next base: position 31,245,985 of record CM076607.1, on the reverse strand, counting down.
TTTTATAAATGGAACACCCCTTATATTTTTGCATATCTTCAAAACCTCTATCATGATACGAAATATTAGAAATATATTTCCAACGGTATGAATTAAAATTTCGACGAAACAGTAGTTCGGTAAAAGCCCTTTACGGATTTCCAGAAGCGATAGAAACATGAATTTGATCAGAATTTCTTTCAACTAATTTGCCCATATGTCTAGTCATCGTTCCTAAATGATCAACCTCTCTCATACAGGTGTCCGTTATCAATGTCCAAATATGAAGAATTTCGAATTTCAAATTGTTTTTTTCTCGATTTTTTCAAATGTAACAACCTGTATTATTTTCCATGAAGGAAAACATAGTTTTAAACTATACATTTTTTTAGAAGTAACCAATGGGCTTTTTTCAGTCCTGGGTCCAGCACGCACGAAAAATGAAATGAGAACGGAAAATGTTATTCAAATATTGGATATAAAAACAAACGGCCGTTGAGAAACATGGTTACCTGGAAGAGGTAACTCTCTATCCAGTCAAGAAAAGTGCCCCTGAAACCCATTTGATAAAGTTTATCACTAACGAACTTGTGCTGTAGACAAAAGTACGTGACAAATCAAAAATATCTCGTGTTTGCTGTTATATAAACAGTTATTTCGGTTGTTTCACTTATAACCCTAAACTTAACTCTTTGTAAAAACAAAACACCAATTCTTGTACCTAGTAGGACTGGCCTAGTTTTTTTTTTCAATTTTCAATCCCTAAGTAATAACATGGACGGAAAGAAGCTCTTCTGTTGACATCACACCAAACCCCAGCATTTACATTGAAACACCCTGTTGGAACTATTCAGTTTTCCGATTTTTAATTAATAATTGTAAAAACGCCACGCATATTACAATAAAAGTCAAAATTTCCTGTCAACATGTAAGCGAATTATAATTGTAACAGCTTCAAAAGTATGGTGATTTCAAATTCGAAGCTCTCCACCTTCCACTCCAAAAATTCAAGGAAAATATTTACCATAATACTATAATACGATGGAAAAAACTTTCGAATAGTGCTACGCAGCTAACTCCCGGTGAATTCTGCTGAATATATATTTTACAAGGAGGAAAACTCGACTTCATTAAACCATTGGAATATGAGGTTAAAGAAATTACACAAGATGAACAATGGTGTTCCGAAATCGATTTTGCGAAAGGTTTAATTGGCGATTACTTCAACGCCTGTGAGATGCCAAGAGGTTAATTCCAAGCTCATGCGGCTATAATTAACTTATAATTATGGAAAAGCGTTCCTTCAGTCATCATGAAGACGCACTAGAGATATTCCTTTTTATGACTAATTTCGAATAACGAGCTCCATTTATTTGTCCGTGCATAATGAGTTTTGTAATCCATTTGATTCGACGCAGTAAAGATGCTCATTTGACACACAACTAGCAGAAATCTGAGTCTTTTCTTCATTTCTTGAAATGATAGGTTGGGGAAAAAATTTACAACTTAGTAACTATGGTTTTTATTATCCGATTCAGGGCAAATAAGCACCATTTAGTTTTATGACATTATGCCATTTCGTTGATGATTGCAAAATGCCTCCTCTATAGAAGCTCCTGCCTCTACTTAAAGGAACTGGACCTGTTTGGTTTCACAAAAGTTTGATGTTCAAACTACGTACATTCGAAGAAATCGAATTTCTTGATTTGAAATTTCAACGAATCACGATATCTGTAATCAACTTGATAGTTGTTAATCGAGCAATCAAAGTTTTGTGAAACACACTTCAAGTGTGCTTCTCAGTCTTCTCTGGATGCTAATTCCTCATCCCAACGGAAGTTTTGTATTTTGTAGGGATCAGAAAACATATTTAGTCCCTTTTTGCCAGATCCAGGCAACGAAGTGGAAGCATAAAGCTCTAATCTCTCGCAGTTTTTTGCGAGTCAATATAGATGTTTGTTATCCTGATGGAATACAACACTTTCCCTGGCAGCTCAAGATCAATCACGTGTTTGAAACGCTCCAATTATCAACAATTTTTCGGTTTGGCCATAAGGAAGCAGCTCATGGTAGATGATTCCTTTCCAATCTAGAGATCTATGCTTTGTGCTCCAAGACCTCATGTGCTCCCGAGCACTGTGGTCCCAAGCACTTTTTAAAAACAGTGGTAAATGGTCAGTAATTGAAGAAGTAGTGAGTAAATAGTAATCCCGTTAGTGCTTCCGAGAACTTCTGCAGATTACTACGCACTAAGCCTATTGCTATCTGTCTCAACATAAATATATGCGATCGATGCCGACGCCATAAGATCTGGTTTTGAAGTTCAGTCGAGTGATAAACATCTCAAGTAAGTGCCTGAAGTTAGTGTACAGTTGTGTAGTTTATTGAACCTGCCTTAGTATTTTGTGGGGATTTGTCCTATATTTGATTTTTGATACAAGATGGTTGACAATGAAGTCCTGTCTTCGCGAAACCTACAAACTTCGACAGGAGAGTGATAGAGTGGTCAAGCGTTTTGGATGATATTCCTTTCAATCTCAAGTTTTCACTGGGATTAGACTAAGCTTTTCACTTATGGAGCATTCACACGGGGACAAGTGACAGGCCATTCCATTAAGCCAATCCATTAAGACATTCCATGAAAATGCGTCATTCATTCACACGAGGACAATAAACAAGCCATTCCAATGGGAAGTGTCAAATTCGCGTCAATTATGTGGACATTTTTTATTAGAATATAATGAGAAGGTATATTTATGAGGAAAGTGAGGAAAGTCGATAGACTCAAATCAGAACGTTAATTTGAAAACCTACCTATTTTCTCGCTAAGACAGGGAATAGATGTTTTTGAGGAGTACACAATTTTTAAAAGAAGATAGATTAGACCTGGATGTTCGGAACAGATGTTTGGGTCAATAAAGATAAATATCGAGCTAATTAGAAGTAGAGGATCTTGAGGAGTATAGGCTATGTATGAGAATGTCTCCGGAAATACTACAAACTCTAATTGGACCTACCAGAAAAAATTGAAATATGAATGATATTTTCTACAGGAAATATTTTCGATATTCTGAGCGTGAATCATTTTCCTTCGATTGGAAAATATTACAGGAGGATTCTACTATTTGCTGAAAATTCTCTCCTAGTCTCTGGAACAATTTTTTTAAATAATAGAAGAGAAATCCCCTGCGTAAACTCGTGCATCAATTTGTTCGGGGCCAAAATTCCCAAAAAAATTGTTGCCAAAGAATGAAACAGGAAATAATACTTCGAACTATTGAACTTTGTAACGTTTCGGAGTCTTTTTCAGACTTCTTCATCAGACAAATTCGTTTTTTTACTTCTGTTTATCATCCAAAGGTTTAATTTTTGTGATTATAGATCTTAAATCATTTTGTGATTTCGAGAACAGTTCAGAAAAATGAGAAAAAAAATTTTTTTATATTTTCTGTTCATGAAGTCTTTTGAAGATATCAACATGAAAATAGAGATATTGTTAAATCGCGAATTGAAGGACATGAGTGTTCCAATACCGAAGATGGAATGGAAAAGATAACACAAAAATTCTGTTGGCAGCATCTGATCATTATAAAAAGAAAATTAAGGAGTCATCTTGTATTTTGTTGAATGAAAATGATAATCTGGCCAATTGTTCGGTAGGAATCTATGGGTTAATTTATTGGGGAAAGAACTGACTCCAGGAAACTTCGGGATGAAATAAAAAATGTTACCATGTATAGACATGTTTTGACCCTAGACAAATAAGTGCGTGAGGTCAAACAGGGGCCCTTCTTCTATTATTAAAAATTTTTTCTGATTGATTTTGATACAGAGATTGGAAGAAAAAAATTTTGAAGATGTTTCAGAAATTCAGTTGTTCGGAAAACATCTAATGAAAATCCCAAGATTAGTATAGAGACAAGAACAAATTTGCATGTTGAGCGTCTATTGAAGCTGCTTTTGTTGTAATCGGATGATGAAAAAATGTTGAAAAATTTTTTTCATGAGTACTTTTCATTAGAAATATTTGTTGTGTAATTTTTTACAATTATTCAATGCTATTTTCAAAAGATGATTCACGAAATCGATGTTTATTCGATATCGACTAGGATTTTTCTATCGATATCCCAACACTAGGGTAGAAACGTTGAGATGCACGTCAAAATGAACCAATTCATCGTACCGAGGGTGGGGAAAGGCATTGGCGCCAGTTAATTCAAAATTATTCTAATTCAATGGATTATCTCCATTGACAGGAAAATACATTCTATTTCAATGGATTGTCTCTATTCACACAACGCTATTCCACTAAGCCAATCTAATTTCTCAGTGAAATGGCTTATCAATTGGCTTCCTGTACTGGATGCTCCCCGTGAATGGATCAAGACTATTGGATTGTCTCAATGGAATGGCTTGTCAATTGTCCCCGTGTGAATGCTCCATTATACTTCATAATCGTATCTTTAATATGGTGGTTACAATAAACCGAGCAATAAACGTATTGGAATGCCATTTTCATGATTATGCAGATAACTTATGAAGAAACAGATTGAAAACATAATGATTTAAAAAAAAAACAAACCTAATCACTACTTTTCTTTTCAAATCTCTTCCTACAGCTGAGGAGAAATGAAAATGCCCGACTGATGAACCCTAACACTTTTCCTAGTAAGTTTGACTGGCAAATTAAAAATGCATCAAGTGAATGAATGAAAACGTAGTGTAGTCAACTCCTATTATATGTAAATACCAAGAGCTGTGAAACCGACTTGAGCGCCCATTTAAACATCGTTCTACGTCTTTGAATGTTCAATCATGCCTCGAATCATGCTTAGTTACATGAGATTATTTGCTTGAAAAACAATGGTTCGTGCACTTGATTACGCTCCTGTTGATTTTATGCTCTCGCTTTTCTCTGAGCATTAACAGTCGTTCGAAATTATGTGATAATATGTAATAGCCAGAACGGTGGTTTTCAACCTCTAGGTCGTGCTTGACGTTACATACTTTAAATAATAGAGACTGTGTTTAGTTTCAGTAAATTTCACGTATTTGTGTTCATTTTTTTTCACTATTTTCGATAGGGTGAATACAACTGTGTCGTGTGTTTTTTATCAATTTCTCGGTACATATTCTGCAGATCATTTTGAAAACTTCTACATCTCTCCAGATACTCAAAGAGGTTTAACAGTTGCTATCAAAAAAGAAAAACATTCGCCAAATTACAGTTAAGCAAGTAAAGGGTATGTTTTTGATTCGAGGTGGAAGTAGCTAAAATACATAAATAAAACTAGAAAGAATGAAGTACTATTTTCATAATCGATGTTCATGGCCGCTTCTATTTAATCAATTCGGCATTGAACATAAATCTGCAAAAGTTTTACTGTGAAAAGTAATTCAAGGTTCTTAAAAATGTTACTATGTCGGAAGAAAAACCAAAAAAAAAAATTATCATTCAGATGAAATTGTGGATGAACTACCAATTCAGACTGTGAATAATATTGGAGACGGTAGATTTCGGAGACCTACTTTAGCCGCAAAGTTTGTCAAACATGAGGATGAAGAAATGCCATAAAAGAGAAAAAAATGAGAGATAAGTGGAATTCTCAAGGATATAAATGTAATTAAAATTTAATGAATCCACTGTTTCAAGAGAAACAATTGCTGCACTAATTTTTTTTATGTAATCTCATTCAAATCTTATCTTCAATATTGAGAAGAGCTAATTACTAATGATTTCTGCAATATTCATGTTTGATGGATTCATATGATTTTTGTTTATCAATGTTAGATGAAATCTATCGGTTGTCGAGTAATTACTTACAAATATAAGTGAATATTTTGTGGCTTTTGAACAAGGTTCGAAAAAATTCGGGTTATTTTGGAAAAGCCCAACTCAACGGGTTTTTTTTGGATTTTTATGCGTTTTTTCGTTTTAAGGAGGATTTTCAGTTTTTTCTTCAGATTTTATAGTTTCGATACATATAAGTTTTGGTTTTTATGCAGAACTAAAACAAAACTGTCAGCGCTGTGAAAACATTTTTGTTTTGTTGAGCGGATTTTTTATTCATATAGTTCAACATGAAATAAGCTTTGCAATAGACTAAGTGCCGAAAAAGCTGGAAAATTGGTAAAAATATATAATAATTCGAGAACCTAGTCTGAGGAATGGGAATGTGACCGAAATACAGATTCAGATTTCTGATTTCCCTGATAAATGATATGCTTTGCGTAACATAAAACTTGCTTTTATTTTTCTATATAGCAGTTATTGTTCTTATTCTGAAGTACATACATAGTATGTATATGACGTTCGTTCAGCTGATAATTTGCTATTTTCGAAAAAACTCAATAAAAGTGGGTTTTATCAATTTGAAAAACCCTGAAAAAACCCACCTGGGGAAATACAAAATTCAATATCGACCCTCCTTTCGAACCATATTTTTGGCAGCTTCATTTTGATACGTCAGTACTTCTATAGTGTGTTCAAACATAAAAGGGAGCTTGGGTAAACAAACCGGAGCATAAAAATGTGGGGCTAAGGGTTCGAATCTAGAATAATTCGCACATTCTCACTGTTTCATCTCGAAACTATTCTCCGAATGAAATACACATAGCACCTTTACGTTAAATATATATTTACTCCTAACAAGTTAACGGAAAAGTCCCCCATGTATGAAATCCAAACGAAATATTGAATATTCCCATTTTCTCTCAAGTACGATCCTGGCAGTCGTTCGAAATTTCTGAGAGATAAGATTTAGGCTCGTTCGACCAATAAGAGAGTTGTCTATGCGCAAACTGATGAAATTAAAAGTATTCAGAGTGAAGTAATTTTCAAGAAAAATCTCAAGAGCTACTTGTTTGAGAATGGTTTTTATAAGTTGAACGATGTCTTGAAAGGAATATGTTTATGTGAAGTGTTTCTTGTTTGTCTTTTTAATGTACCTTTTAAATTACTGCTTCTGCTTGTCAGCAGAGTACTCATTGCTGTATACCCCAGCAGAATGTTTTACTTTTTATTTTCTGTTGACAGTTTTCTACACAACACTTGTATGCATTGTCTAAGGAAATAAAGTATATTTTCATTATTATTTATTATAAGCTATCCAATTTTGGAAGTTTACATCGCTCTCTTTAGTGTTGGAATGGACTATAGTGTCGCAGCTGTAGAAAAGTTTTTGGATCTTCTGAAAACATTACCATAATAATATATATTTTTTTATACCAACAGAGACGGACAAAATGCCTATCGACTTTTCAAAAAAGCAGATATTTTGAAGAATTTTTCCATAATGAATCAGATCAAGGTGAAACGATAAAAGTTCAAATTTGTATTTAGAATATTTCAGTTTTCCACATGAATTTTGAGATAATATTGAAAAAGGTCAGCACAAAAGTTGTAATTTTTTTATCACCTACAACTTTCTCATTTAATTTTTTTTCATAGAACCTATAGTTTTGCCGGAAACCGTTTTTTACCCTCGAAAACCTCATATTTTTCCCATTATTTTATTTTTTATATTATGTTCGTTTTCTATAGGTTTCATCGTTCTATTATGTTTTTTCAAAATTTTCAACCGTGATATGTTATTCGAGAGAGAATTGTTTAGGTATTATTTCTTGCGAAATTTTCCTGTGAGTCAGAATACTCAAAATTCAATAAATAACAATCAGATGATTGTTCTGAAAAATCTTGAAACAACGTGATAGTGTTTAGCATACAATACATATCATCTGAGGCTTGGGAAGTATGTTTAGTACATACAGAATTTATATCGAAAGTGATATAGATAGAACCCATAAATAAATTGAGAATTGTTTAAACAGAAATGGAGATGAAGTAAAGTATTTATATTGAAAGTTTTTAGATATTTTCAAAGAAAGCCTGATCGGTATTCCAAAATATAATTATCGAAAAAATTTATATTTTCCTTAAATTTATTTTTTAGCTCTGATGGTTCATAAGACTTACAAACTACTCCTTCAGAAAGCATCAAATTTGGGATCTTCTATGAGGAATTTAGAAACCATTAAGTGAGAAACATACTTCGTAAACAATGATCTCCAAAGCTCCAATTAATGGTATTTAAGCAGCTATGATTAAGTTTCATGTATATATTCGAAGTCATTGGCCTTCGTTATCAAATTAGCAACCAACAAATTGAATCAGGCAAAGTATAAGAGTTTCGGAGAATGAAATAACCGAATCAGAGTGTAAAAGACATCTAATCTGTAGGAAATGAATCATCTCCAAGTGGAAATGGCGATCATTCCATCAGTAGTATTATTATCTCATCTTTCGAAAATTTTATGTTCTTCATTTTATTTCTTCCTGATTCTTTGACGGATAAAGGATCTGATCATAATTGAACCATTATGCGGAGATGTTACTACCACTTAATCAATTATTTCAAGGTTCAGCAGGTGTCTCCAATCTTAAATGGAATGTGTTCTCTGACACATTCCGATGGATCCTTCAAGTATAATTGATCCAAAGCGAAACACTCTTGTAATTATAGAAATGAGTGATGGTTCAGAGAATCTTTTTATTGCCCACAATTCGATGCAACTGATTAGAATTCTGAGTTGAAAAAAAAAACGCTTTCTGGTTTCTATTTGCTTGCAAATTGTTCGGAGAAATCCTTATTTCTTGTTCCTCCTTTAACTAAAGGTATGTTCTGTAGTGACTTCTTTCTATAGGTTTCTGTAACAGATGTCGTTTTCAGAATTTTTTGTGCGGTCCAGAGGTCTACGTGGAGCCAGTCTCTCTGCGATTATTCTACAAACATGGTCTTTCAATGTACCCTAGTTCGTCTGCGAACTGAAAAAAATCTTTTCCTGATTTTCTTTCATTTGTTTGATTTGTTCGAACTCATGTAAAATTAAATGATATTATTCCAAATATGTGGATAGAAAGGAGAGGACGGATTGATTGGCCCTAAGACTTGACTTCGTTGGAGTAGCTTTTCCGAGACTTTTTCATATGGTGTGATTTGAAAAGCTAAGTTTACTGAGATTGACCCGATAATTTAGATCTCGGTTTAGATCCGCTGAAGGATCAAATTGCTCCTCTTTTTCATCATATCAATGCTTTCATGGGATAGTTACTTTTGATATTGGATGGAAATAATCTCTCTATCAGTCCGGTTCGAACACGTCAGTGTCAGAAATTCAGTGTACGAGGTACAATCTTAGACCAAGAATCTTCTGAAGATGCCTTCCGCAGTTGTGGGCGAAACGTTAGTATAAATCATTCCAAATGGACCACGGCCAATAAGCCTGAAAGGCACCTTCAATTCTTATGAATTGTTGGATTTTTCTGCTTTCGTCTTTTTCTATTTCAGATTTAGAATTTCAAGATTGGTGATGAAACTGGTTATCTTTATTTATTTGAGAATTAAATGAAGATGTCCTTCAAGAAAACTTAGATTTCCTTCGAAATCTTCCGTTACCTAGACAATATTTTCAGTTAATTTGTTTTCAAACATGGGGAGACACGTTTTTTCTTGGTGAGCTCTTTTTCATACGCAGAATTTTATTTTTTTTTTGCACTTACGTTATCTATTCGAACCGAGATTCGAACCTTTAAATATATATAGTTGAAAGACTTTCAAATTCAGGTGTTATGTTAATGACATATTTTCCTTGAAAAAAATGCATCTTCACGGCCATATTAAAGACGTAGTTTATTTCTCATGGACGTTGTTTCAGCATTCTCAACGTAAGTTTTTTTTTGAAAAAGAATCAATTTTTGACATCCATTGGAAAGTTATTCTGGAAAATGTATCTGAAACATTGAAAACCTCACTCTGTTAGTAGTTGGATTATTATCCAAAGGCGGATCAAGAATTTTTTCAGGAAGGGGCGCAACGGACAGACTGTTATTTGAGAGAAATAAAAAAAGTTTCTACAGTAAACGTACATAAAAGTAACGCACGTGCCCCCGTTTGATAATAACTCACCGACAGTCAATTCTGACAAAATGTAAAAGACTAACCGATTGACCTCGCGATTGACTAACCTCAAGAATGTCTAGATTGAAATATATTCTTCAACGAAAAATCCAGGAGAAACTATGAAAAAAAATGCGGTCAGAAGTATTATTCGATCATTCTTCTGATGATTTACACAGTAAGAAGATTCGAAAGATGTCGATCAAAATCTGCCCTGATGAAGACGTTGAATATAATTATAATTTGGATTTTATACATAGGAATCTTCTCTTGTCCCCAGCACAGAACATCAACCTTTCAGAGGAGTTACATATATAATATGGAGAGTAAAGTATGATAATGCGGTTCCAAATGAAAATCAAAAATTCAAACCGTCTATGTTCAGGAAGTAAATCCAGATTTATCTTCTTCACACTCAGACTGTATAAGGTTTCTGACTGCCTCCAACTAACCGGTGTGTAGTAAGCGGCCACTTTTCTCGGAGATAGCAGCCGTTTCACCAGTGGCGTCGGGTGAAATATAAATATATTACAACTTTTGACTAGAACCAAGTAGCGATGAAATTTATACGATATCTTTTTGGAGTAATTTTCAATATTAAACCAAAATACTAGATTTTCTTCACTCGGAACAATGAAAAAAAGCCCTCAAAAAACCCAAATATTATGATTATTCGGAAATAACCGAAGAAAATGGCCTCTACAGATGAAACTCACAGAATAATTTTTTTATGATCTGAAGAACCAGTCTTATCAGTCTCATTTTCTTCGGAAAGGGCTGAGGGGTAGGAATCGACACCGCCTCCAACAATACTACTGTCATTGAGCAAAACCGAAGAAAACGGCCTCTACAAATGAAATTTACAGAAAACGATTATTAGGATCTAAGGAACAAGTTTTATCAATCTCAACACTTTCGGAAGGAGCTGAGGGGTGGATATTGACACCGCCGCCTCCAAAAATCCTATGGTCATTAGGAAATTACCGAAGAACATGACCTCTACAGATGAAACTCGCAGAATAAGTTCTTTTATTCTTTAAATTATAAAAAACTCATTAAGTGAGTTTTATCTGTAGAGGTCATTTTCTTCGGTGTTTTCCCAATGACAATAGCATTGTTGAAGGCGGCAGTGCTGATATCCATCCCTCAGCCCCTTCCGAAGGAGATGAGATTGATAACACTTGTTCCCTAGATCATAATGAACGTTTCCTGAAAATTTCATCTGTAGAGGCCATTTTCTTCGGTGTTTTCTCAATGACAGTAGTATTGTAAAGCGGTGCCGATTTCCACCCCTCAGCCCCTTCCGAAGGAGATGAGATTGATAACATTGGTTCTTTAGATGGTAAGAAACTTATTCTGTGAGTTTAATCTGTAGAGGTCATTTTTTTCGGTCATTTCCGAATAATCATAATTTTTGTTTCTTCTGAGGGCTTTTTTTCATTGTTTCGATTGAAAAAAATCTCATATTTTGGTATAATATTGAAATTTACACCAAAAAGATATCTCATGAATTTAAGATCGCTACTTGGTTCCAGTCAAAAGTTGTGATACATTATATTTCACCCGACGCCACTGGTGAAACGGCCGCTATCTCCGAGAAAAGTGGCCGGTCTCCAAATACTACATAATATTCTCAATTATTATTAATGTGGTAATTTTAGAAATTTGTGTTTTGAAACATTTGCTCTGTTTTTTTTTTGAAATTCATTTTTACTTGTTTATATTTTTTTATGCTAATTCCTAAAATGTCATTTTTTTGGTAGTTGAAAGCAATGTTATTATTTTAACAAGCTTTGAGACGGCAACTGACCCTAGTAGTCGAATGAAAAAAAACAAGGGTTAAGTGGCTGAGCAACTTTTTGATGAATTCACCCTTGAGTTTTTATTCAAGTTTTTGAGAAAGACACTATTATAATTATTATTTTTGCTATTATCATCAACTCAAACTCTGAGGTTGTCAAGCAACTTACTGCTTGTATCAAATTTCTTTTACTTGTATTAAAGAGTCTTCTGGGCTTATTGGCCGTGGTCCATAAGGAATAATTTCACCTAACGTTTCGCCTACAACTTCGGTAGGCATCTTAAAGGATTCTTGGTATAAAATTGCACCTCTCTGAATTTCTGACACTGACGTTCGAAGTTCGAACCGACTCCTCTTCTGAAGATGCCTAGGCGAAACTCTTTCAATATAAGTATATCCGGTCGTGAAAGCCTCAAACTATTTCTTATACTTTTGTTCGAATTTTTTGTGAAGTTCGTGTACCAAAACGAAGGATACTCCAGGATATCCCGTTTATTTCGCTTTCTCTCTTGTTCAGCAGGATATAAAAGAGTCATTTCGAACAGTAACACCCCAAAATAAGGAATGTTTTCAATTAAAAATTTTTTATGAAATTATTGGGAAGAAAAACTTCCCGAAATTTCATCGAATTTCGCAGCTCTACATGAAATTGTCGAAATAACACCTGGTCTGTTATGAAAACCTGTAAGAAGCACTTTGATTCACCTTTCAGTAAATGACAGACGAAACAACCATAGACCAAAGAACTTTTACTGGATGAAAACACGAAACAACACCGGCAATCGAAAGAAAAGAGGCGAAATTTAGCGCGAATTGCTACGAGATCAGACGCAACGTAACGCGAACGGGTTACGAGTACGGCCGTCCTACAAGAACCCACCAAAGAAACTGAAAGTTTCACCAGCTGATTCAGGGCTTTTTCAAGAAAAAAAAAGAAAATGCGGTCCGAAATATTAGGTATTCGATCATTCTTCTGCTGAATGACGCAGTAAGAAAAACCTAAACTTCAAAGGAAGCAAACAAAATTATAATTTGAATCATGTCATGATCAGGCTCAAATTCTATTTGGTTTTTCATATCGTTGATGGTTAAGATGAATATTGGATGAATTTTCATTATAACCAGCTACTCGAAAGATTTCGATCAAAATTTGCCCTGATGAAGACGTCGAATATAATATAATTTGAATTTTAGACATAGGAATCTTCTCTTGTCCCCAGCACAGAACATCAACCTTTCATCAAACGTTGAATGTTGATGAAGCCCCCCAAGAAAACTAATCTTGGGTGCGCCCTTGATAAGGAGTAAAGTTTGATAGTACGGTTTTATATGAAAATAAAAAATTCCGTCTATATTCAGGTTTATCTCCTTCACACTCTGACTGCATAAGATTTCCGACTGCCTCCAAATACTACATAGTATTCTCAATTATTAATGTGCTCATTTTTTAATTGTTTTTCCTGAATCATTTGCTCTGTTTTTTAATTTGAAATTCATTTTTATTCATTTCTTTTTATTGTGAATGCTCATTACTCATTTGTAATTTTTTTTTTTGTTTTTAAAAGCAATATTATTATCTTGATAATAAAGGACAATACGGCTACTGCCCCTGGTAGTCGATGTCAAAGAAATAAAAAAAGGGTTAAATGGCATAGCAACTTTTTGATGAATTCACCCTCGAGTTTTGATTCATGTTTTTGATGAAGACACTGTTATGAGTATTTTTGATATTGTCATTAACTTAAACTCTGAGTTTATCAACCAACTTACTCGTATAAATTTCTCATACTTTTGTTCGAATTTTATTCGTGACGTTCGTGTAGCAAAACGAGGGATACTTCAAGATGCCCTGCTTATTTCGCTTTCTCTCTTGTTCAGCAGGATATATATGAGTCATTTCGAACAATATTACCCCAAATGTTCTCAATTTAATTTTTTTTATGAAATGATTTTTTTCTTCCTGCAATTTTTTCGAATTTCGCAGCTCTTCATGAAATTCTAAAAATAACGCCTGGTCTGTTATGAAAACCTGTAAGATGCACATTGATTTACCTTTCAGTAAATGACAGATGAAACAACCATAGACCAAAGAACTTTTGCTGGATGAAAACACGAAACAACACCGGCAATCGAAAGAAAAGAGGCGAAATTTAGCGCGAATTGCTACGAGATCAGACGCAACGTAACGCGAAAGGGTTACGAGTAAGCCCTGCCTACAAGAACCCACTAAAGAAACTGAAAGTTTCACCAGCTGATTCAGGTCTTTTTCCAGAAAAAAAAAAGAAAATGCGGTCAGAAATATTAGGTATTTGATCATTCTTCTGTTGAATGACACAGTAAGAAAAACCTTAAACTTCAAAGGAAGCAAGCAAATTTATAATTTGAATCATGTCATGATCAGGCTCAAATTCCATTTGTTTTTTCGAATGGCTGATGGTTGAGATGAATATTGGATGAATTTTCATTATAACCAGCTATTCGAAAGATGTCGATCAAAATTACCCTGATGAAGACGTTGAATATAATCTCTTGTCCCCAGCACAGAACATCAACCTTTCAAAGGAGTTTCAGATATATAAGGAGCACCCAGAGGTTGAGCGAAGGGGCTGCACCCCCGCCCCGAGATTCATTTTCGTTAAGGAAAAATAGAGACCTTTCATCAAACGTCAAAAATGAATGTTGATGGAGCCCCCCCGAAAACTAATCCTGGGTGCGCCCTTGATATTGAGTATGGTTTGATAGTACGGTTCTATATGAAAATAAAAAATTCACTCCGTCTATATTCAGGTTTATCTCCTTCACACTCTGACTGCATAAGATTTAAGACTGCCTACAAATACTACATAGTATCCTCAATTATCAATGTGCTCATTTTTGAATTTTTTCTCCTGAAACATTTGTTCTTTTTTTTATTTGAAATTCATATTTACTTGTTTCTTGTTTTTTGTGAATGGTCATTCCTTAAATGTAATTTTTGTTTTTGTTTTTGAGAGCAATATTCGCCTCTGGTAGTCGATGCCAGTGAAATAAAAAAAAAAAGTTTGAGTGTCAGAGTAAGTTTCGATGAATTCACCCTTGAGAGTTTATTCATGTTCTTGAGGAAGACACTGTTATGAGTATTTTGAATATAATCATCAACTTAAACTGATCGTATAAATTTCTCATACTTTTGTTCGATTTTTTTTCTTGTGACTTTCGTGTACCAAAACGAAGGATACTTCAAGATATCCTGTTTATTTCGCTTTCTCCTTGTTCAGCAGGACATGAAAGAGTCATTTCGAACAATATTATCCCAAATGTTTCCAATTCAATTTTTTTATGAAATAATTTTTTTTTCCTGAAATTTTCTCGAATTTCGCAGCTCTACATGAAATTCTCAAAATAACGCCTGCTCTGTAATGAAAACCTGTAAGAAGCACATTGATTTACCTTTCAGTAAATGACAGACGAAACAACCATAGACCAAAGAACTTTTACTCGATGAAAACACGAAACAACACCGGCAATCGAAAGAAAAGAGGCGAAATTTAGCGCGAATTGCTACGAGATCAGACACAACGTAACGCCAACGGGTTACGAGTACGGCCGGCCTACAAGAACCCACCAAAGAAACTGAAAGTTTCACCAGCTGATTCAGGTCTTTTTCCAGAAAAAAAAAGAAAATGCGGTCAGAAATATTAGGTATTCGATCATTGTTCTGCTGAATAAGACAGTAAGAAAAACCTTGAACTTCAATGGAAGCAAGCAAATTTATAATTTGAATCATGTCATGATCAGGCTCAAATTCCATTTGTTTTTTTCAAATCGCTGATGGTTAAGATGAATATCGGATGAATTTTCATCATAACCAGCTATACGAAAGATGTCGATCAAAATTGCCTTGATGAAGACGTTGCATATAATATAATTTGAATTTAAGACATGGGAATCTTGTCTTGTCCCCAGCAAAGAACATCAATCTTTCAAAGGAGTTTCAGATATTACTCGAGATATAATATAAGGAGCTCCCTGGGGGGGGGAGTGTAGCCAAGGGGCTTCACCCCCGCCCCGAGTTTAATTTTCGTTAAAGAAAAATAGAGATCTTTTATCATACGTCAAAAATGAATGTTGATGGAGCCCCCCCGAAAACTAATCCTTGGTGCGCCCTTGATAGGGAGTAAAGTTTGATAGTACGGTTCTATATGATTGCATGTTCTTTATCTAATAAAGATCTTATATCTGATCCATCCAATAATGTTCCTGGTTTTAACCTTCCCAGGAGAATATGGTCCCTTCTTAATCGAATAAGAACAGGTCATGGTCGTACCGATAGCATTATTTTCAATTTTCCTAATTGTGAATGTGGTGAATCAGAGGAAACAGTTAAACACTTAATTAATAATTGTTCGATTTATAAATTTCAAGATGGAATTAGAGCCATACACAATGTATCAAATTCATTTCTGCAATGGGTTGAAAATTTAAGATCAATTTGACGAAGTATAAATTGCATTCTCTTGATATTCTGTCGTTTTTTATTTTCAGGTTGGAGTTTGTGTTTGGAAATCCTTCCTCCGAAGAGCCGTTCCGATAATCGTGATGTCCTACAATATAAAATATTCAGATGCAACAATTTTATTTTATTTTTTTTACGGGGAGACAGGTTTTTTCGGCTAAGGTTTTTTCCCCTGGCTCTATAGTATCATACGAAGAATGTTATGGTATCCCGTTCTTTTTTCACCTCAACATTTATTATATTATTCTAGCTCTCTAATTCATAAGATATTAAATATATATGAATATAAAAAATTCACTCCGTCTATATTCAGGAGGCACATCAAGGTTCATCTCCTTCACACTCTGTCTGCATGAGGTTTCTGACTGCCTCCAAATACTACATAGTATTCTCAATTATTAATGTGCTCATTTTTTAATTTTCCTGAAACATTTGCTCTGTGTTTTTTTATTTGAACTTCATTTTTACTTGTTTCTTTTTCTTCTGAATGCTCATTCCTTAAATGATATTTTTGTTTTGTTTTCGAGCAATATTATTATTTTGATAACAAGGATAAGACGGCTACTGCCTCTGGTAGTCGATGTCAGTGAAATAAAAAAAAGGGTTAAGTGGCATAGCAACTGTTGATGAATTCACCCTTGAGTTTTTATTCATGTTTTTGATGAATACACAGTTATGAGTATTTTTGATATTATCATCAACTTGAACTCTCAGATTATCAACCAACCTACGGCTCGTATAAATTTCTCATACTTTTATTCGAATTTCATTCGTGACTTTCGTATAGCAGAACGAAGGATACTTCAAGATATCCTGTTTATTTCGCTTTCTCTCTTGTTCAGAAGGATATAAAAGAGTCATTTCGAAAAATATCATCCCAAATGTTTTCAATTTAATTTTTTTATGAAATAATTTTTTTCCTCCAGAATTTTTTTCGAATTTCGCAGCTCTACATAAAATTCTCAAAATAACGCTTGGTCTGTTATGAAAACCTGTAAGAAGCACATAGATTTACCTTTCAATAAATGACAGACGAAACAACCATAGACCAAAGAACTTTTGCTTGATGAAAACACGAAACAACACCGGCAATCGAAAGAGAAGAGGCGAAATTTAGCGCGAATTGCTACGAGATCAGACGCAACGTAACGCGAACGGGTTACGAGTACGGCCGGCCTACAAGAACCCACCAAAGAAACTGAAAGTTCCATTTGTGTTTACAAATCACTGATGGTTCAGATGAATATTGGATGAATTTTCATTATAACCAGCTATTCGAAAGATATCCATCAAAATTTGCTCTGATGAAGACGTTGAATATTATATAATTTGAATTTTAGACATAGGAATCTTCTTTTGTCCCCAGCACAGAACATCAACCTTTCGAAGGAGTTTCAGATATAACTCGAGATATAATATAGGGAGCATCCAGGGGGGGCAAGGAGCTGCACCGCCGCCCCGAGATTCATTTTCGTTAAGAAAAAATAGAGACCTTTCATCATACGTCAAAAATGAATGTTGATGGAGCCCCCCCGAAAATTAATCCTGGGTGCGCCCTTGATAGGGAGTAAAGTTTGATAGTACGGTTCTACATGAAAATGAAAAATTCACTCCGTCTATATTCAGATTTATCTCCTTCACACCCTGACTGCATAAGATTTCTGACTGTCTCCAAATACTACATAGTATTCTCAATTATTAATGTGCTTATTTTTAAATTTTTTTCCTTAAACATTTGCTCTCTTTTTTTATTTGAAATTCATTTTTACTTCTTTTTTTTGTGAATGCTAATTCCTTAAATTTTATTTTTTGTTTATTTTTAAAAGCAATATTTGCCCCTGGTAGTCGATGCCAGTGAAATAAATAAAAAGGTTGAGTGGCAGAGCAACTTTTTGATGAATTCACCCTTGAGTTTTTATTCATGTTTTTGAGGAAGACACTGTTATGAGTATTTTAGCTGTTATCATCAACTTAAACTATGAGGTTATCAACCAACTTACTGCTCGAATAAATTTCTCATACTTTTGTTCGAATTTTATTTGTGACGTCCGTGTACCAAAAAGAAGGATACTTCAAGATATCCTGTTGATTTCGCTTTCTCTCTTGTTCAGCAGGATATGAAAGAGTCATTTCGAACAATATTATCCCGAACGTTCAATTTAATTTTTTTTATGAAATTATTTTTTTTTTCCCAAAATTTTTTCGAATTTTGCAGCTCCTCATGAAATTCTCAAAATAACGCCTGGTCTGTTATGAAAATCTGTAAGAAGCACATTGATTTACCTTTCAGTAAATGACAGACGAAACAACCATAGACCAAAGAACTTTTGCTGGAAAAACACGAAACAACACCGGCAATCGGAAGAAAAGAGGCGAAATTTAGCGCGAATTGCTACGAGATCAGACGCAACGTAACGCGAACGGGTTACGAGTACGGCCGGCCTACAAGAACCCACCAAAGAAACTGAAAGTTTCACCAGCTGATTCAGGTCTAGGTGCTGGTGCAGCTCCAGGGATGCCTCGGACGCAGCTCGCGAAATACCGTTGGTTGGGGGGGCTCTCCTACGATCTCTCGGTCGGCAGGAGACGGTGTAGCGCGGCTTGCTCGGCTGGTGACAGCGTTTACCGTTCGGCACGCTTATTGCGTAACGGAATCTCCTTGGGAATCCCCCATTAGGTGCTTTATTATCGCAGTCAACCAAAAACACCGAATTGAAATCGAAAATGGAATGTATTGTATGATATGTAGTATATGTAGTGGCTATGAGGACTGGGGGAATGAAAAAACCCCTTTATGAAATGCCGACGTTTCAACCTTTATTTCTGTCCTTTTTCAAGGCTAAAAATATAAAATTCACATTGAAAATGTTTCATAGTAACAATCAACGATACAAATTAAAAATACAATTACAACGGTGGCAAATGAATGAGATAAGAGGCGACACAATTGGACAACACAAACTTACCTATTCACATTGGGTAAACCCCTACGACATAATGCGGAGGCATAAAACTGTATCATCAAATTGTTTAATTCGTTAATAAAGGCTTTAGTCAATAAATGAAAACTTCCGAAACATAATTTTCAATAACAGGGAAAGCACTTAGTTTGTCATCAGAATTCAGTTTGAAACATTAGAAACTGGTTTCCGTATTCCGTATTGTCTCACATAAAAAGAGTGTCGAGCGTCATATGGCGATTCCACAATTTATGAAACAGGTATGTTCCCGAAATTAATTCAAGAACGTATCCTCCGTTTATAAGGCTAACTGCCTTAGCTGGCCATCACTTCAACGAAGATCACATTGTCGACTTCGAAAACGTCACTATTTTGGAAAAAGAGAACATTCACAAAAAGAGATGCATACGTGAGATGATACATATTTCTCTAAACGAGACGGTGAATTTGAGGACCGATGTGCAAAATTTATCAGAATATTATAGATAGATACAAACGGAGGATACGTTCTTGAATTAATTTCGGGAACATACCTGTTTCATGAAATGTGGAATCGCCATTTGACGCTCGACACTCTGTTTATGTCAGACAATGCGGAATATGGAAACCAGTTTCTAATGTTTCATACTGAATTCTGATGACAAACTAACTGCTTTCCCTGTTATTAAAAATTAAGTTTCGGAAGTTTTAATTTATTGACTAAAGCCTTTATTAACGAATTAAACAATTTGATGATACAATTTTATGCCTCCGCATTATGTCGTAGGGGGTTTACTCAATGTGAATAGGTAAGTTTGTGTTGTCCAATTGTGTCACCTCCTATCTTATTCATTTGCCACCTTTGTAATTGTGTTTTTAATTTGTATCGTTGATTGTTACTATGAAACATTTCAATGTGAATTTCATATTTTTAGCCTTGAAAAAGACCAGAAATAAAGATCGAAACGTCGGAATTTCATAAAGGGTTCTTTCATTCCCCCAGTCCTCATAGCAATTACATATACTACATATTTGAAAAAAATAGGACACTAATACTCAAGATGTATTGTATGATATCAATGAAAAAAATGACATTATTTTTGTTAAGAAGTGGAAGTTTATCTCTGAGTATTTCTTTTGCTTTGCTATTAAATAAATCTTTCATAGTGGTTCATTCCCTGACTCCTGAAAGGTTGCCAGTGTAACTCTCCTTTTTGAAGCCGGTAGAAAGAGTTCTGTAGTAGATACTTATCGTCCTATCAGTACCGTAATCTATATAAATAAAAGTCTATCTATGGCTATGTTGGACGCATTATCACATTGAAACGACTGTAGCAAATTGAATGATTATTTTTTGTTGAGTTCGTTATAGTCCGGACAAGGTTCCTACAATTTCATATTTTAGAAAAAGCAGGTACAAGAAAGAAAAAATTAAATTCTTCTTGCAACCACAGAGTTGAGATTGTTAGGATTTTGACACTTCGAAAAATGTGAATTATATGCCAATCCTTACCAAAACACTTTGAAACTGAATTCTGAATGTTTCGAAAAAAATTTCTTAATCTGTTATGCCAAATTTTCAGTTCGGATTCAACTGAAAAGTCTGATTGAAACCTCCACTCTGAATCCTTACACCTTATGTTCAGGTGTCCGTGAAGTTATCACCCACACTTTCGAAAATGAAAACTATTTTTTTGCATTCGTTAGTAACTCGTTAATAACTATTTGTGAACTAAACATTTTCGTTAGTACCTAATGAGTTCTGATAAAAAACACCGCATTTTCAAAAATGTGGAAATTTTTTCTCTCATTCGTTAGTTGATCGTTAGTAACTATTTGTAACCTAAAAATTTTTTTTGTAACCTAACTCTTGATTGGGAAATTACACCTCTAAAATGCAAAGTTAGCACCCACATTTTCGAAAATGTAAAATTTTTCCATTTCATTCGTTAGTAACTAGTTAGTTACTATTTGTAACATCAAAAATTTTCTTTTTACTGTTGAAGTATGTACACCAATACATTAAGAAAACAATATGTACTACAATTTTCTAACGACAGAACAATGACTGTACATGGTACATGAAAAATCAGTGCGAAGACTACAAGAACAAGTACATACTGTCGCAATATGGTGGCACAAATGAAAATTGAAACCAAATTCAAGTAAGTCTTATTCATTTTTGGTAACATAACCCTAATATACCATCTTCTAAACGAAAATACTCCTTCTAGGGCCACATACTTCGCGAAATTAACATTAAAAAAAACTATCGAGTTTATAGTTCAAAATTCAGTTGTGCTTCTTCATGTTTATTGATTCATATTCCTAGCTCTTGGCTTTGGAGAGTGTTGAATACCGAATAAACGCTACAATAGTAGCTACAATATGAGATCACTAACAAGCTCAATTATGTAATAAACCTTACATTGCCATTTTGTATGGGCATTTGAAAGTTGAGTGCTTGAGAATCTGATTTATTTGTTTCCTTTCCAGAAAAAAAAAACAAATAAAATGCTCTACATCAAACAGCATTGTATTAATAAAGTATGATTTAAATATGTCTGTGTTATTTAATTTCATAAATAGTATTAGTGTTGAAAACTTCATTGTTCCAAGAGACTTATGACCTAAGCCTTCCAGCCTAATTCAAATTTGAATTCTGTATCGAAATTCGGGAAGAAGACTGTGTTTTAATTTTCAATTAAATTTTATTTGGTTTCAATGTATTGGCAGATTTCAGATACGGGGGGTGGTTTGTTTAGGTCCTTACTGTATGTCAAGTAAGTTAATTCTATGAAAAGAAAAGGATGAAGCAGCTCAATTTGTTTCATGTATCTTTGTCAAAGGACCAATATTATATGAGATATTTTACTATTCCTTTCTTTATATCAAAACATCATTTCGACAATCCCAATACTGACTCAGAATGGTGAATGCGCCGGTTCAATTTCGGTCGATCATTCGATGAAAACTATTTTTTATACGACCGTGCGTTTTCACCCACTTTTCCGTACTCATTTTAGTTTAGAAAGTGACACTTTTCCGCACTTGTGCGGGAAAGTATTAGCAGGGGTTTTTTCCGCACACTTTCATTAAAGAATAAACTGAATTATGATATGTACATCTAACGTCAACGATGAGAGTACCATGGTAACGACATGTAGAATTCATGTGTATTATGGATTTTCATAGAATGTTTTGTATGTTGAAATAAAATACATATTTTCAATGTGGGGTCGTAGAAAAAATAATGTTCCTATCTTGTGTAGAAAGTATCTTTCCCGTACTCGATTGCTTTCCCAGATTCCGCTCCGCGTCGTTCGGGCAACAGCAATCTTGTACGGAAAAGTTAAACTTTCTGCACTTGATAGGAAAATAACTATATCGTTTTACCATATATAATAGCCCCCGGAATGATCATTTTGTTATGGTACGGATTTTGTTTTCTATACCAATATGAAAATGACAGAATCCTGAGAATACAATTCACTCCATTAAAAATTTCTTGCAATTAAATGATATGAACCTTGATATTATTCTTCAACAACTCTTATGTCTCTCTTGATTCGTCCAACTTTAAATTCTACTCGTTTTTATAGTTATTCAAAATAGCTTATGAATATTTCTTGAGCCGAAAGTGTGCCTTTGTTTCCTTTGCAAGCAGTTTGATTTCATTAACTAGTATCGAATGATTGAATTTTGACAAAAATGATTAAACGAAAACCCCATGCACAAATCTGATTCTGATCTGAAAATTATCTCATTGAATATACGTCTTACTCCTCTAGAACTGTGTTCGAAATTCCTCAATGCATTTTCACCATTTGGGGTCCTGATTCTTACTTTTGAGAAATAAAATTGATGGCTAATTAACCACCCATTTCAGAAATGCATTCGTTGCTTCACGTGTAGCTTCCAAACCACCTTGAAATTATAAATAGGATAACTACGAATAGATATTCTATTGTCTCCACAACTACCCCACACTCAAAACTGGGGCTTTCAATCGAATTCCACTTGAATGGCATGCTGTTGCATCTCCCTTGGCCTGTTCTAACACTATTCAAAATTTAGAATAGAACATATCCTTCCTGGAAAGGGGAAAGTTCAAATCCAGGAACACTAATGGAAGGATCAGTAATATGAAGTAAATACAGCATACATACTCATCTTTTAAACTAAATTCCATTTCAGTTGAACTTTAAAGTAAAAATTTCAGCATTATTCATAAAAAAAGCAGTGCTCATTTTTCAATATACACGCTGTTTAAAAAAAAGTGAACCCCTCTATAGGATAGATCGAAAACTGATAAATATAAGGGGATTGTTCGGTAAAAAATTTTCGTAACGCCATCCGTATTCAAGTTACAGGATAAAAAAGAAAACAATACTGAAACTACTCATTACATTGTAATGAAATTTAATACTATTATATTTTGGAAGCTGATACATCGAATGAATGTGTTTTGATGTATGATTCTCATAGAAGGCGCTAGTTATACGGTTCGTACCAAGTTGTTTTGAACATAACTCTTTCGATATTAGATTTATTGAGCTAAATTTTGAAATATGTTGAACATCATTCAAATTTAAACCAAAAAGTTACTCGATACTGTTCACCGTTTTCGGAATATTTTGATTTGAAAATTATGAAGTCATAATCGATGCTGATATAAAGTATTGATGAATGTATTAATTGAACAAAAAATCACAAATATCACAATAATATAAAATAGAATCAAAGTAGAGTAGGTATTCAAAATGTCCGTGTTCACGAATACACAATTCTATATTTTCTTCTGAAGGAATCCATTTATCTTTCTAATGGTCGGGAGTCAGCCATGGGGTCATTGAACTGACGGTGAATTCTGTCCTTCAATTCTTGAGGTTAATTTACCTCTGTTGCATAAATTTTTTTCAAGGTACGACCAAACTGTTTAATCCAAGGGATTGAAATCTCAGGACCGAGGAGGCCGAAAAATCGGAGCTTCTGCACCCCTACCAATTTATCGATTCGAAAAATGGTTACTCAACCGATTACGACACCTTCTATCAATGTGGGGTAGAGCCCAATAGTGCTTACTAATTAATAATAATAATTAATGACTTTATCAATAGTTTATACCAGTATTCCGAAAACGGTGCACAGTATCGAGTTTCATCAAGAGTACCTTTTTGGTGTAAAATTGAATGATGTTCAGTATCGCTCAGAATTCAGCTTAATAAATCTAATATCAAAAAAGTTATGTTCAAAACAACTTGCTTCGAATCGTGTAACTAGCGCCCTTTATGAGAGTAAGACATCGAAACACATTCATTAGATGTATCAGCTCCCAAAAAATATTCGTATGAAATTTCATTACAATGTTGCCAGTAGTTTCGACAAAAGCGTAAAAAATGTCTATATTTTTTTCTTTTTCAACGCCCTGTATCTTGAGTACGGATGGCGTTACGAAAATTTTGTACTGAACAACTCCCTATTATTTTTCAGTTTTCTATCTATCCTAGAGAGGGAGTCACCTTTTTTTGAAACACCCTGAATTAATTTTCACAGTCTCTAGCAAGAAATTCTTCACATTGGTTCAAATACAAATCGATTCTCGAATTCTGCTCATTCTTCGATATTTATAGGATCACCTGTTCCTGATCTTCTTTTTATATTTTTTCGGTGATCCTTTCAAATAACCTAGATATTGATTAATATAATATGGTATTCCTGCAAAAAGTGTCACAAAACATAAATAACTGATCCATCGGATAACTTCCCATAAACATTAAGTTTTCGAGAAACAGTGTGTTTCAGTTTGATTTTGCCGCAATCTCTTTTGTCATACCATTTGTTCTTCACAAGATAATATATAGCCTTTGTTTTCGACTTGTACATATATTTCAACTGCTTTGTTTTTCGAGGTTGAATAATGTCTCATTTCGAATAATCAGATATCGAAATCAGTACACTGAAATTTTTTCTAATCCCAAAGTATGAATCTCATGATTTATACTTTAGTGGTAAATTTAATATTTTGAATCTTGAAAGCAGCGTTGCATTGAGCTGGTGTACCCACAATTTTCAATTTCAGAAATGCGTTCTGCACATTGAATGAACATTCATGATAAATTTTCTGGGAATTGTGAGGCACTTGTTCAATTTTTTTTGTTTCATCGGAAAAAAATATGAACAGACCACAAGAAACTGAAAATTTCAGTAAAACATCAGATTTAATTTTCACAGTTTCTCGACAATAGTTTTGGAGACAAAAAGCAGACATCGTTCAAACAGACATCAAAAAGTTTCGAAATTGGAATTAGCATCCCACCTAATATAAAAATCAAATTGTAAATTTCATGACAAGGTTCAGTCGAATATCTTGTGATGTTCAAATGATATTAGAGAGAACACTTAAGAAAAAAACAAACTTCAACATTTGAAATTGGACCTTTTTCACTCTCTTGTATGAGTGAATTTTGCCTGCGAATATAAGATATATAAAAACATGTTGATAACAATGTTTTTTATTTTACTTTTCTGATCCTCTCAATGGAAATTCTAGGATCGTTCAAATCAATAAGGTCATATAGTGAAGTAGTTCGAAAACTTGTGTTGAAGATGTTCTCAATTCAAATAGGAACCATGTGAGGAGGACTCCATATTACGAGCATGCAGGTGAACAGGTGGGAGGAGGCAAGCAAATAAATGTCCAATATTTCTCGAAAAACCAATATATCGACTTCTACAGAATTTCAAAGGACGTAATCAATAATCGAAGGATCTGTTTCGTTTTTTTACGTATTTCTCGGATTAGTAAGTGGTCGGCTGGTAATGAAAATCGATAGATTTTGCAATTTTCGACATTGTGTGTACGGGATTTGAATAAATAAGTAGGTACATAGGTATTGACAAATAACTAGTTATTATTCCGATGAACCTTGACACCGCATTGACCATCCTCTTCGGAAATAATGTCACAGACATTAGGGACTTAACCATTCGATCATGGTGTATTTTCGAACAAGGTCCGAAGTATAATTGAGACTGATTAAGCTTTGCACTTTCGTGTCATGTGTTTTTGTATACGATTAAGTAATTATCGATGATTACATAACGACAACTTACCCTAATAAAGGAATGTATTCAACAGATATCAGTATTTCGAAAAAAGTTTTGCTTCAGGAAACGATTGACCTATAAAAACTAGTGAAGGCAGGAAAGAAGTAAACAATATTTGCTACACTGTCTACTGATATGCTTGAAATTCTGACAGAATCAGAGGACGACTTGTATGAAAATGAAATGATCAAAAATATAGTCCAGTCAATGGGGATATTTTTTAGGAATTCTATCAATATGCATTAATTTACTTGAAATTTTCACAGTAGTCAGGAATAACTCAAGAAACAAAGTCTACCCTATGCCAAAGTATGCTTTTATTTTAGGGGTGGTTCCCAACTCTTCTCAGGGGTGGACAAGTTTTTTCGAAAACAAAATACTATTTTAGTTATGAGAGACATGACATTTTCATTGAAAAATTACACTTTATGTGACGGTTATTTACCAATACCACAAAAACTATTCATTGAACGAAATAAAGTGTCAAGAAGATATTTGTTGCTTATGAAAAAACACAAAGATTTATTTCGTTTGAATTATTCTAGGTGCAACAACATGCAAGATATCCTAAGTAGAAAGAGACATTTTTCGCGAATGCTCGTATCGATAAATTCAACTTGAATCACGTAAAAACGATTGATTTAACGGGAATGATACTCTCAACATTTTTTGTATTGCTTGAATGAGCTTTAAAATGAGCAGTCCTTGTTTGTAAAAGGAAAACGAAAAGGTATTGTTACCTTTTATTTCTTTGTTAGTCATATGCTCAAAAAGTTTGACTGGTTTGAAATGCATAGAATTAAAAATAAGTACAAAGCATAGAGCAGATTTTCTCGAAATCTGCCTTTTTCTCAGTGTACGACGAAAATTATAGGATATCCGGAAAAAAATGATTCCTTATCTAAATGTAGGGTTTTTTTTGTATAACTGTACCATAAAAATTGACAGAGATATTACTACTTTAAGTTAGATTGGTAGCTCAGGTATCGCCTTTCTGGCGCACTTTAACCCTTTACCTTTCGATAACCTTTAGGTTAGATCGAACAGTAAATCGCATTGTGCACTGAATCTCGCTTTTTCTATAAGATAGTACAATTTACTTATTCAGTTATTCATTTATAAATTTTTTTTTCTCACCAAAAGTTATATGGTGTATAATTTTTTGGAATGAAGACCTTTATTATTATTATTATTATTATTATTATTATTTTTTTTTTTTTTTCTCTTCACAATTAATGGTTGTAGCAGATAGAACCGGGGTGTCGACCACCAACGATTCAATCCCTAGCCAGTATTCTTCTGATGGTCGAGCATGTTGACAATATTATTATTATTATTATTATTATTATTATTATTATTATTATTATCTAAAGCTTTTGAATTGTTGGGATTGATGAAGTTCGTGATTTTTTTTTAATTTGGAGTAAATACGAATTCCGGTGCAGATGTGAATGTGATCTATCGTC
Organism: Hippodamia convergens; assembly: GCA_038502775.1. Classification (NCBI taxonomy): domain Eukaryota; kingdom Metazoa; phylum Arthropoda; class Insecta; order Coleoptera; family Coccinellidae; genus Hippodamia; species Hippodamia convergens. Next base: position 31,218,239 of record CM076607.1, on the reverse strand, counting down.
AATTTTTCTTTTTCTCTTTCTCACTGCATGTAAATTTGAAAAAAAAAAATTTAAATACGATCAAACCTTCATAACTCGAACATATATCAGATGCTCTGGACGAGCACATAAAGAGAGCTTATTACTAAATTCAAATTTGGCTAGGAAATAAAGCACCCAATTCAATTGATTGGGGGTGGAATAATACGAATGCAAAAATTACCTGCGCCACAAGAATTGCTGAAAATGATTTTTTGCACCTGCAGAAAACTCAGTTTTTTTTGTAAAGCTACATGTGGGGAATATGCAGGTGTTAACTGCCAAAACAATGAAACAATCTTTGGGAAAGATCATGAAGAAACGATTGACAGTGGCGACAAAATAGAATTAAATTATTGACAAAAAAGTATCAGTTACATGTAAATAAATTGATAAATAAATGAAATATTTTGATGTAATTTTTATTTTGTTACAATATACACATCAGGGTTGCTTTGAGGGGTTGAAAAATAAAACAAGGAAAATAACGTTGACCCAAGATACTCTAATAAAATTGATTTGGATCAATTGGAAATATTAATAAAATCCCATTTTCACACATTTTATGCTGAGATGGGGTGGTTTATTAGGTCTTAAAGTATATGAAGAACTTCATAAAACTTCATGAAACGCTATTGAAGCCCAAAAATTATTTTCATTCACGTTACAACAGTGTTTTATTCAATTTTTGAAATAAGGGGTAGTTTTCACCCGTAAAAAAGCATATATCTGCATAAGGTAGACGTTGAAGTAGGAGGAGGTAGGTAGAGCTTATTACCGAAATTTCATCTAAATCGAAGCAACTTGATAGAATTCAGAGGCAATGCTTTATTTTTGCTCTGATTGACTGGACTTATATTCATTCAGATCCGGAGATTCCGTGCAAGTTCAATCTTAATATTTTTAATGTGAACGTCCGTCTGTTTGTAAGTTTGTTTTTGTATTTGTTTTTACAAAATTTCGGAACCGGATGCTCGACTTTGATCACATAGAATTTTTCTAGTCGGTCATCATGGAACATTAACTTCTATAAAGAGTGTCCAATCATAAAAGGGTAGTACTACAAATTCTCCCTACGGATATACGGCCTCCTAAATGACGCCACTGGAAACCCATTTTACTGGAATAAATTTTAAATTAAGCGATTTAATTTAATGAATATTTGATATGATGAGCAGTAGTAAGGACCTCCTGAAAAACTGCCCTTGAATTTAAATAAACTTCTTTATTTCACCAACGGCGGATATTTTAATGCTTACATTTCCAGCAAACTGTATGATGAGGGGTTGAAATAAAACGAATTCGAATAATTTGAACGTTAAGCAAAAGAAAAGGTAATCTTGTTCAATGTCGATAAAATCAACCGTTTTCAAAAAACAAAATAATAAAAGTAATAATTTTTTTTTATTTCTCATAAAAAGAATAAGGAAATTTAATTTTCTCTTGTCTGCAACAAAGTGTGATACGGAAGTTGTTACAGAGACAAAGTCTAAGTACATGTTATTGATTACGTCAAAATTTGTTGGTGTCTTTCTGGGTCAAAACTGCAGTGTTAAGAATCTTTGTAATCCTGTCGGATTCAATTCCTTGAATAACTTCCGTACCACATTTTGTTGCAAATAAATAAATGAGAATTTATGGTCTCTTTTATCCAAAACAAACATTTTTTTTTATATTTTGTTTTTCGAAAACGGTTAATTTTATCGACAATGAACAGGACCTTTTCTTCAGCTAATCCACATTCGTTATATTAAATTTTCATTGAAATATATCAAGTAGTTCAAAATGTATTCCAGTTAAATGGATTTCCAGTGGCGTCATTAAGGGGACCGTATCTCCGTAGGGAGGGCAGCTAGGAGAAAAAATGATGGGAACTCACCCGAGAGATTTCCCACATTTTCCCGAACACATATGGAATTGTGAATGAAAATGCAATGGCGTGAACTGGGTTAAAAATTACACATAACTCTGTCGCTTAGATTTTTCACCAACAGTTGCCAAAAAAATTCCGACAACTCGATATTCGAGTAAGATTATGATTATAATAATATAAAGTCCGTTTCAAAATGATTGGCATCTCGGGCGGCTTGTGAATCTTGAAAATATGTTGGTAATATTCCATCAGTAACTTTAGAGTTCTAGGATTCAGGTTGGTGTTGATTGAAAACTCTAGGCTTTGACATTTCAGAGTTTGATTGAATTAACCTCCTGAATATATTTCTTTATGCCCATGTTCTTGATTAAATCGAAAAATAACTTTTCGATTTGAATATTTCTCAAGTCTTACCGAATTGAAAATGGCTGGAATTCATCGAGATACCTCTCGCCTCGCCTAACTACAAGGAAACGTGAAACAGTTTTTCGTCAGTACTGCGAGTTTTTCAACAATTCAGCAGGTATTTCTGCCAGTATTAATCGCGTTTAGCTGGGTATTCAGGCAACAATCATTTACTTTTTCGAGATGTTTTCTGATAAATAAATGAGTCTCAGAATTTCAGATTTCGCCTAGAAATGTCAGATGAATTTTAGAGAAACAAGAAGGCAAGATAAGTCACAACAATCAGGAGTGAGCAGTGGATGGAATCCTATTCCCCATGATTATACTTTCAAAGAGACATTATACGACGTAATTTTTTTCTAAAATCAAAAACCAATGAATAAATCAGTTTGTACATCTTTTTTGAACTGCCTTACTTACTTCACTAAATTTTAATCAAAATCAACATTTGGTATATTATTCGATGAATCATGAAATGGAAATTATTAATAAATACAAATAATGAGTGATCTGTTTTATAGCATTTCACATTTCAAATGATTCACAATTTGTTAACAAATATTTTCTATTTGTTTCAACAACTTGGCTATGAAATTGTAAAGTTATGTCAGCTTTATACTTTTTGTACCTGAATACTCAGACAAAATAACACAGGGCGAGAACTTGGATGAATTTTCGATAGTCATCAGTTATCACGAATGCGAAGAGTGCCGAAGGGTCTTCATAGAGAACGAACTTTCAGTTATCTTTGATGAAGTCTTAATTATTTAATGAATGATATTTCTACATTGGAGTTCCTCGTAAGCCTGCAACATTTCATGTTGAAGCATTCCACGCAATTTTTATTATCAATCCTGAATTTCCAATTTCCATGCTTGATCCACATCGAAATAGTGTGGGTGTATATATTTTAGTCGTCATCTCAGCTTGTTTCTCTTTTACAATTGAAGTTGAATTTGAAAATTTGTCAATACAACAATGATAAAAATAATATAATTCAACAAAAAATTCTTCAAATTCATTTGCCTCGAAAAATATATTCAACCATTTTATAGTTTATATTGATATATTTCAATCTATGATGAATACACAGAAATTTTTAGTTACTTTTTGTAACTAGAAATAAAGCCCCAGTTGGAATTCCATGCATAAGTAGCATTAACAAGCAAAAAAATATTGGAATACATAAATTTTGAAGCACAACTCAGGGGCAGATTGAAAGATCTGAGAACTATCAATATTGTCATTGCATCTACATCCTCCAACTAACAATCCTTGAGAAATGTTGAGCAACTTCAATTGGATGATCATGCTCATGCTGAGGACAGCTAGCAACAAGCACAACACCAAAAAACCGAAGTGCTGCCCGGACCGAACCACCACTGTATGTGAAATTCGTCAGGTTTAAATCATAATAAAAGTAAAAAATTATAAAATATAAATTTCTAATTCCGATTGCAATGCAGCAAAGATTACTCTATTAGGCTTCAATGGTCCCGAGGCGTCTACAGCGGAAATTTATGACATCGGCTAGTTTGCAATCCTAAAAGTATGAACAAGGACAACTGCCTTCAGAATCAGATATTACAAATATTTGTTCCTGGAAACCAACTGCTCCATAACGATCTATCGAAAGATGGTAATATTAAAATATTTAATTGTAGGAGAAAATGCCCGTTTTATTCGCAGAGTGATGAAAGAAACAAATTGGTTCATTTATCGTTACTACGACTAAATAGATGCAGATTGATTGAAAGATATTCGATTTTAACTCTTGAATCACTCGGACTACTTAGTATTCATCGTCTGTGTCTTGAGATTGGACATTGTAAAATTAACGATGTGTGACTAATATATGGAAACAACCTCTATTTGAATATGGGTCGATTTGTTTCAGTCGCGAGATGGGAGATAAGTGGCTCATTTTATTATTCAAGTAGATTTGTTGTGTTGAAGTTCTTGTGGGGTCAGGCAGAATAACTTTGCGTCATTTTCTTGCCGCGATGAGAAATTGGCGAGAACCCCATGAAGGTCTCTTGACCATGAAGGTTTCTTCGCCAATTTTTGAAAAGTGTTGAGATTGTTGGTACTTAGAAATTTTTCATTTGAAACATGACATATATAGAAAGGGTTTTTTCTGAGAGTTTTCAATTGATTTTGTTTCAGAGAATGGAAGTGAAATCAGAGAACTAGTTTCAGAAACCCAAATAAATTTCAATCGATACCAAAAAAGTGTTGTTCGAAAGAAAAACTTCTTTAAGAAAAAAACAAACTCGTCTATCTCTACCTTGTTTTCACCATAATACTACTGAGATTAACTGGTAAATTCAGGGTAAATTAAGATTTATGTTACCTAATTAATTTTCTAGTTGGGAAATAATGTGATTTATTTCCTCTGAAAACTTCTACAGGGTTTCTTCTCGAGCACTATTATTGTTAAAAACAATCTGATTCATTTTGTTCCAGAAACTAGTGGAGAAACTTTCACAGAAGTTTTCAGAAAAATACATCATCATCACAAAATACACACATCGTTTTGCTTTCCTCCATCATCAAATCTCAACTTGTTGAATGTAAAATGACAATTTTGTGTGTGTGGAATCTTCACTATCTTATCACTTCAATGCAAACAGTAAACCATCAGAAAATTGTTCTTGTTCGGGAAAATACAGGTGTATTTTCTCTCATTAAGAAAATTTGATTTCATCTTTGAGCTCTTAAATTGGAGATGGTTTCATTTAGATGATTACCATTTTGAATTTATCTTTGATATGCGTCAACAGTCTGCTCAAGATGCAATTTGTTAAATTAAATAATTCAAGTTTTTTCCGAAAAAAATGCAGCAGTTCAATTTTTAGGACGAAACCCTCTTTAAATCATATCTTTTATAACAACTTTTTTCGCATGAATTCTGCAATCTTCATGTTTTATGGCTTCAACTTTGAAATCTCACATGCCGTTTCACAGCTGCAGCAAAGTTCTTTGCATTTTTTGAGAACGTTTACCTCAGTGATGTATGTGTTTTTTATACCATCCAAAATGAGATATTGGAACTAACAAAATCGCTGCCAAATTTTTCCCAAAAAACAGATATTTTAAAGAGAAAATGTCCGATTCAAACTTATGCTGCTTTTTCGATATTGAATCAAAATGAGGTGAAAGAATGAATATTCGGAATGAAAAAACTTATAGGTTGTTGAGATAGAAGGGTAAGTTTTCATCAATTCACGTGATAAAAAATGTATTAGTAAAAAGGATTGAACTAAAAACCAAAAAACCAGGTTACTTGGATTTTCTATATGAAGTTTGGAGTTATGTGAAAAAAATGAAATATACACAGCATGCGCCAAATCCGGTTATTCTGATTTTTTGCAGACTTCGTCATGATGTTGGCCTTATGAATAATCCAAGTTTGTGACCTCTAGGGTTGAACACAACTTTGACAAAAATTCAAAAACCGCGAAAGAAAGTTTTTTTTTTTAATTTTGGTGATTATGACCCAGAAGGACTAGTTTTTGAAAAAACTTCACGGAGTTTTCGAAGTAGACAAAATTTCCTACAATATAATGGCAGAACTGTTATTGTAGACAATTGTGATTATGGAGTTTTCTATATCTATATCCATATTTTCCATAAAAGTCTCTCAAAGTTCATGATGTCTTTCGAATTCATTTCTTTTCGTGAGTAGGGTCATTTTTATCCTGATTATACTATCGAAATCGTGTACTTTCATGATATGATGTTGAAGAATGAAATGAGGAGTCCCAAGTTTATAGTAAAAATTTCACGTTAGCTTGAGATTGCTGTAAGAATGATCAGAAAGCTAGAGGCTGCAGGTACAGCTGTAGTGATGATGAGCCTATCAGCATCTACCCCTGCTTGGAGTACTCGAATGTTGTGATTTCCCATATTTGTTTCCAGCAGCTTTATAAAACGAATTTTTTTTTTCTCATTTGACAAGAATGAGTTTTGGTGTAAATACTTTTTTTTTACTTCATTATTCGTTGCTGAGCTTGAACATCATCTTTTACACTCCTCATTTTCGTCTTTAACATCATATCATACAAATACACGGCTTCGATAGAAGAATCAGGGTAAAAACGACATAATTGCCAAAAAATGCAATATTCGAAAAAAAATATTAACTTTGAAAGGCTCTATAAAAAATTAGTGGTATCTGGTATCATATTGTAGGAAACGTAGTCTACTCTGAAAACCCCCTGGAAACTTTTTTTCCAAAAACTATACCTTTTCAACTTCAAATTGAGACTTATCACATTCAGATTAGGATTAAACAATTTCAAAATGAGAATGAGCATCTTCAAAATGGTAAACACAATCGAATTGGAAATAAACACATTCAAAATGGGACTAAGCAATCTCATATTGGGAACTGATATTTTTCATGACTCTGAAGACTTTCATGAATGGAATTTGCGTAAATCTTTGAAAGTTCGAATAGTTATTTTTTTTTATTGTATGGCAACAAGTTTTTGCATGTATTTTGCCTTTGACCAATCTTTGCACAAGTTTTACACAATGGTCTTTCTTTTATTATGTATTTAAAAATTTTTCCAAAAGATTTTTGATTTAGAGACTGGGAGAGAAAACCTCAAAAGAAATTAGGAAAATGCAGAGTATCGATTCTCACATTTTTCAACGAAATCGTTCATAAATTGATATACATTAATATTATTATTATTATTAAATAAATATTTGCCTCATTTCGATATGAAATTACTTCAGAACAATTCTCCCGATTTTTTTTTCAAAATGGAAATGTTAAGTGTCAATATGAATGTGTTTGATTTTAAATCAGATTACGATAACCATTTTGAAATTATCTATTACGTTGAATGTGTATATTTCCAATTCGATGGTGTTTACCATTTTGAAGTTGCTTATTCTCATTTTGAAATTGTTTAATCAAAATTTGAAGGTGATTAGTCTCAATTTGAAATTGAAAAGGTAGAGTCGTTAACAAAATTTGAAATAGAAACAAAGCCACAAACTTGGTTTTATTCGTTAGGCCAACATCATAAACAAGTCTGCAAAAAATTGAAACTACCGGATTTCACGCATACAACCCCATACTTTCGATAGACAAAGTTACTGGATTATTGAAGATCTTTCAATTATTCACAACATTAGCATTACTATTACTACTTTACTAGCACTACTATTAGTTTTACCGTATATCGAGATAAGCCGATTTTTACCCTCAAAAGCTCGTCCTATTCACTTCCCGAGCTCAGATCGATAGTAATTAATTCATCCCTTCTTTCTTGTTATTTTGTGTTTCTTTTTCAAGTTTCGTCCAACTATTATTTTTTTCAGGTTTCAGAAATTCTATGGGTACATCATTACCACAAAAACTAAGTTTTCGGGACTGTTGAGAGAACGTATGTCGTATAACCTACAATTAATAATTTCGAACACGAATCCTTTTCCATCTTTTAATTACTCTCAAGCGTCGAATATCCTCAGAATAAATGCTCCCGTTCGCTTAATGTTATGGAAATTTTTAAAAGGTGAATACAGATTATGTTATTCGGTAGAATTCCACCGACGATAAAAGAAACAGGTTTCAGCTAGGCGCCACAGCACTCGTCTTAGCCCTGACACACTCGAAATTGTTCTTCGTTCTGTTCCATACATAAATCGTACATTGTGCATATCGGTTCGCAGATGAAGCACGCGATTAATTGGACTGTATTATTCAAATTGGATTTAAATTGGGGCGCCAATCGTTGTGTGTTGCTGGAAAGGTGATCGGTTGGAATGCAGCAGGTTTATCCTTTAGAGTGTTTTGATGGCTGACGCCCACGTTTCGTAAACAATGTTGACTTCATCAAAGACTCCATTAATTGAAAAAACTACCTTTTGATACATTGGTCATACAGGGTTGAATCCCTTGCGTACAAAGTGGGAAAAAATTTGGTGACACCTGAACTACAACTTTTCAACCCAACGAGATAGAGAAAAATGAATGAAACTTTGAGGTCGTCTTTTTTAGAGAAACTGATGATGCCATGAACTGCATTCCTCTATGTTCTTTCCTGTTCGAGTTATAGGCCAAAATTGAAATTGACGATTTCAACTTTGGTCATTATCTCCGTTTCTATTTGTGCTAGGATGTTGAAATTCAAACATTTAACCGGTGCTTTTTTCATAGCAATCCAGTAGCGTAGTCTGTTGCTTCCCAAGAAGTTTCCCTGATGAACTAAAATATAAAATTTTGTTTTTCCTCATGGAAACAATAGTTTGAAACTTTATTCTTCTTCAAAACTGAACAGTATTTCAATAATAACAACTTACTTCCACAGACCCAGTGCGGATTCAGAAAGGGGTATAGTAGTGCAACGGCTCTTGCGACTGTAATAGATGATATTATCGAAGCGTATGACTCTGGTTTGGCGAGTGTTCTTGTCCTACTCGATTACACTAAAGCCTTCGATACCTTGAATCATCGGTTGTTATGTGCAAAATTTTTCCGTTTCCATCCAGAGTCAGTGGAACTGATATTCATATCTGACCGGTAGATCTCAATATATATCGATTGGCGATAATATGTCGTCCGCCTTTGATGTTCTAGCTGGGATTCCTCAAGGATCCGTATTAGGGCCTTTGCTTTTTATAATGTATACATCCGATATAATAACAAGCCCAAAACATTGTAGTGCACAGGCATATGCGGACGACACACAGCTCTACTACCGATTCCCTAGGGATAAATATTTGGAAGCTTCACTTAGAGTCAATGAGGATTTAAGTTATCTGGAAAAGTTATCACGCGAACATAATATAATTCTTAATCCCAATAAATCTAAACTGATGTGCTTTGCCAATAAAAGAACTAGAGATTTTTGACCATGAATGTGAATATAGTCTTGGACACCCAACAACTTTCGTTCACAGATCAGGCCAGAAATCTGGGCTTGCTTTTAGATATAGACATCCGCTTCACGGAACACGTCAAAAATTTGATGATCAGGGCTTACTCTAATCTTAAGATGATTTACCACAGCCGTCACTTCTTGGATATTGGAGCCAGGAGAGCATTGTGCGAGTCCCTTGTATTGTCTCAATTCACATATTATGATTTCATTTATGGTCCTTGCCTCACCAAGATGAACAAGGACAGAATACAGAAGGTTCAAAAATCATGCTTCCGTTTGATTCAAGGTGTGAGAAAGAACGAACCTATTTGCCACAAGATTAAGGAAGACAAGTGTCTCAACATGGAGTCCAGGAGGCTTTATCACTTGGGTTCATTCACTCATCGAATTGTCGCTAATCCTGGTAGTTCACATTTTTTGAGACGAAGGTTTGTTAGGCATAGTACTGTTCACTTCAGAGCCACGAGATATAATGATAAATTCATATTTCCACAACATAAAACAGCCATGTTCACGAGAAGTTACATTTACCAGTCCATCTCACTTTATAATGCATTGCCTTCTGACTTCAAAATACTGAATATTAATAAGTTCAAGTATAAACTTAAGACCTTTTTACTAAATGAGCAATGATTCACATTGACCTTGATATATCTGTATGCGTGTAGGTATATTTACTGTGTATTATGTATGTATAAATTTTTTCTTTATTGTTTGATCTTGCTGTGGTGTGAGGGGGGTGCTGTCTGATTTCCTTATTATTTTATTTTCAGCCATCTCGTTATTTTGAATTTCATTAAAATTATGCTCTATTAGTCTGGCTTCGTACATCATTGTGGGGTTAAGTTGAATAGCTCGCTAGACTTCGCCCTGGATGTCATGATTGCCAGGCATATTATTATTCTATTTCTCTGAATAAAGACGTTATTTATTTATTTATCTATAAATGACTTAGAAAGAATCATTTTTTCTTCCGTTTCGAAAATATATAACACATTATACAGGAGGCAACGTAAAACAGTTCTGCCCCATATTTTTGTATGCCCTAGAAATTACTTCGACAGGTTAATTTTTCGACAATGATTGAAATTGTGTCTAATTATTTTCTAGAGCTTACTGACGAAAATATTCGTCGGTAGGTACTTTTTTACGTGAGCTATCCTGTATAATGTGTTATATATTTTTGAAAAGGAAGAAAATGATGATTCTCTCTGAATCATAATTACCTATTATTATTGCTCAGCAAGGAGCCTTTTGAGAAAAAACATCCAGTATGCCACTGGATTGCTTCGAAAAAAGTGTCTGTATAATGTTTTAATTTCAATTCCTAGCACAAACCGAAACGTAGATAATTATCAAAGTTGAAATCGCCTATATTTCATTTTGGCCCATAACTCAAAAAAAAAAAAGATAGAGGAATGCAGTTGATGGTATCATCAGTTTATTTCAAAGAAAGACAGTAATGTGTCATTCATTTTCCTCTATCCCATCCGGTAAGAAAGTTGTAGTTCATGTATCACCAATTTTGCCCACCCTGTACATAGATTGATTGTGTAGAATAAAAAGCGAAAATACACACCATCAAGAATTTTGGATTCCATAGTTTTTGTGCACCGAATTTCTTTCTGAAAATTAAATTTTGCCAAATGTAAAATTTTATGTTCTGCCTATTGTGTGAGTGGATTGCACTGCATTAGGAGTTCATTTCATTAAGTGTTCTTGATTATTAATTTCCACAGCTTAAACTTGTTGTTTCAAATGCCCCATCCGAAATAATCCAAAGGATTCAAGTCAAGCGATCTCGCTGGCCATAGCATCTCCTATTGCAAGTTTTTTCCAACATGCTGTGCTGCTCTCTTAGCCCGGTCAAGTTACTCAATAACAAAAGTGCCCCAATAACAAAAATTGCAGGGGAGTCAAATTTTGGTGAAGAGCTAGGGTTTACCAATACTAATCAAGTGTGAAAAGTATCCATCGATTCTATGTGTGCGTCGAAAGATATTCGGGATCAAAGGTTAATATCTTTGGATTTTTCTAAAAAACAGTTTGGGCAGAAAAAACTTGATACAAAACTTGTAGATTTTTAAATTCTCAAAAAAATTGATTTAATGATTTTTTTCCTAAGATTTTTCAACCCTGAGATATCGCGATTCTAAGAGTCACTGATCAGGCACTTTCGTACTGAAAGGGGTGATGAGTTGACTGAGTATTGAAGAACCCAAAAATCTTTTACAATACATGTGGATTACAGAAAATTATTCACCCGGAAAGTTTCAATCACTACAGTAAAAAGACAACGTGAGGAGGAACAGGCTAATACCTGCTTTGAAAATAGTAGTAAGTGAATCAAATTTTGTTTCGATAAACACTGTTTGTTTTCTGGGAATCAATCCAATAAAAAAACTGAGAACAAGAGAAAGCACAGCATCTTCGAAAAAAAAATTTATACTACATTAACATCGAAAGAATCCCTGTTAAAAATGGGTAGGTAATGTTGTTTCAAAGTCTGCTCTGGAACGTATTAATTTTGAGTTTTGCTGAAGCAAAATACCATGACAGTTGTCAAAAATTTTTCTTGAAACCTTACTATAATACTGATCGTAAAATTGATCGTTCACAAGATAAAACTGTGAACTCTGCGATGAAGAAAATTTTTCAATTCATAGAAAAACCTATGATTGCCAGTTTTCGTTGGATGACAGAACTATAAAAATTCGATTGAAATTGAAGTACCTATGGTAGTAAAATCATTATAACAGAGAAGCCTTTTTTTTATTGAATATTACCAAGATATTTTTAGTAAAATCTGATCGGACAAAATCCACTTGGATAAAAAGGACAAGGACAAGGACAAAACTTCGAGAGCTTCGGCAGCAAGTGTTCGTGAAGATATTACAGCTTGTCATTTTGAAAGAAAAGCCTCATGATTTAGATCATCTAAAGTTCCAACAATGGCATCTGCTATCTAACACTTGTATAAATAAATAAATAACGTCTTTATTCAGAGAAATAGGATTATAATATGCCTGAGCAGCGTTCACAAACTTACTCAGAGAGTAGAGTAAGAGTATGGCCATATGATCAGAAATATACTTCGGTCTTTACTCCACACTCGTCGTTCACAAACTTACTCTGACAAATGTCATTCAAAATTCAAACATGTGTATAGGTTATGAATAATACTTTTGCATCATATACATTTTTTATTTATCATTTTTATATTGAAATTGTTGCTATCATGAATGAATAATAGAAGTTCAAGAAAAAAATTCTCTCTAGTCGTACATTTTCAGTTGTGTCTTCGCAGTATAGTCAATTTTTCTTTTATTTGAAAAGCAGAGCACAAACGTGTTTGTTGATGATTGTGAGAAAACTGATAAATGTTCTCAGGACTTTGAATTACTTTTAATGAGACAGGAAGAATGAAAAAGGATATTATTGTCTATAATCTTCTCTTGCAAGCAGAAAATTGAAAATGTTATTACATGTTTTGTTGTTTTATTGACTCTACGCCAGAAAAAAATTTAATACTTCGTAACAAAAAAAGTTTTATTTGAGGAAGCTAACAATAAGAAGTTAAAAAAATATTGTATGAAAGATAAAGCAAAATATGAATGAATCTTGACAGATCTAAACTCTCGAATATAACAAAATATCAACGTAGATTCCAAATCAGTTACAAAAAACAGTTATTGTGGGACTTTTCATGTCTCGATTTATTTGAACTTGAACTCTAGGTTCTGCAATACAGGGAAAAACTCTTTTTTTCTTTACCATTATCTCTTGGTAAAGTTCACTTTGAGCTTCGTTAATTCACTGCTAGCAATTTCATTAAATTTATTAATCATTAAAGTATTTCTTTCCAATATTTCTTTATTTCACAGAATAGTTGTTTCACTTGAAAAATTAATTGTTTCGTATTTCGTTATTGAAATGAAACAAAACCAGAAATTAATACTTATTCGAATAATATTAAAGTTTCGAAAAGTCTGCGGGAGCAGGACAGAATGAAAATCGTACGACACAACTGTCAGAGTATGTGTTTACTCTCCCAAATAGCAGAGTATGCAGAGCTTACTCAGAGGAAGTTTATGAACGCCCACAGAGTATACTCCGAGGAAGACAAAGCAAGTTTGTGAACGCTTCAGAGTAAGGGGAGCTTACTCTGAGTAAGTTTATGAACGCAACCCTGGCAATCATGAAATCCAGGACGAAGTCTAGCGAGCTATTCAACTTAACCCCACAATGATGTACGAAGCCAGACTAATAGAGCATAATTTTAATGAAATCAAAAATAACGAGATGGCTGAAAATAAAATAATAAGGAAATCAGACAGCACCCCCCCCTCACACCACAGCAAGATTAAACAAGAAAGAAAAAAATTTATACATGAATATACACAGTAAATATACCTACACGCATACACATATATCAAGGTCAATGTGAATCATTGCTCATTTAGTAAAAAGGTCTTAAGTTTATACTTGAACTTATTAATATTCAGTATTTTGAAGACAGTGTATTATAAAGTGAGATGGACTGGTAAATGTAACTTCTCGTGAACATGGCTGTTTTATGTTGTGGTAATATGAATTTATCATTATATCTCGTGGCTCTGAAGTGAACGGTACTATGCCAAACAAACCTTCGTCTCAAATAAATGTGAACTACCAGGATTAGCGACAATCGAGTATACATCAACACATCAGCAGGAACAGAAATTCGTTTAGTGCTAATTTTTGGATTATTGAGCACACAATCTATCATTTCTTATTTTCTAATAGCATCATGATAAAATTATTCTGGGTAGCATCATAGTCCAAGAGCTAGTGAACCTTTTGACTAACGGTTTGTCTGTAAGGCTAGAAATTTTTATAGCGATAGTTCCTAGCATGCTGAGGACGGAAATCATCGCCTGGCACCCCTCAACCCTGCACGTCATCAAGATCTATATCTTTGAAAGTGGTAAAAAAATTAAAAAAATAAACTTGTTCCTGTAAGCTTTAAACTTTCATACGATTTTGTTCGTTCATTGTGAAGTTCAAAAAAAATTGACAGGCGATTTCGACGAGCAAAAGTACCTGCCAGGCGACTCGAAAAGGGTGTAAAATACGAACAAAAATGAACTTTTTTATGTAAGGCTGAAATTTATATATGTGTTCGTCTGAGGGAATGAAAAAATAAGTTTTATTATTAATCTTCATCATCATCTGATATGTTATCATTAATTTTTCATCATATAGTACAGTCATTTCAAGCGTAGTACACTGTGTCTTAAATTGGTTGAGACTGCATTATATCTCAGCTATTATTGAAAATAGAGTCATGCGGTTTTCGAAACCCTGTGTTACTTTTTTGTTAAACTTTTAAATCCACAAACAGAAATATTCCATCTTCTTTTGTTTCTGGAATACAGTGCGAAAATGAAAATGTTCACTTTTTGAAGATGTTATTATTTCTCGGGCCCTGTATGAGAAAAAAAAAGTATGAAAACGTTTATAATAATGTTTTACGTAGAAGTCAGTGGCGTAGCTTAAAATTTTTATCTAATAAATGTTTTTAAGATATAGCTCAAACTTGAAATATTTCAAATGGAACACCTCGTATGTTTTAAGGTCAAATCTTCTCATTTTTTTCTGAATACATCGATGTATCAGAACCTTACCTTTCTCCGGTATTTTATACAGATGAACTCCGGATCACCGAGAGTAGTTTTTCCCGCTCGGCTGTCCGGACCTAACCTCGACAGTGATGTCACGTATTTGTTTTCTCTTGTTTCATAGCGTCCCTTGACAAAATAGCGGTCTTATTTTGCGAAAGTTGGATAGTAGTGAAAATCATATGAAGTTAGCTTTTTTTTCCTGTACAAATTCGATAATCCGGCATTTCCGATAATCCGGCATCAAGAGCCTACTGTATTTCTGTTTGTTTTTTTTTTAAAGTAAGACATGAATGCTTCCACACATGCATCAAAAAACCATTTTTCAGTTGATATTTTGAAATTATGTTCAAAATACTATAAAATAAATGGGTTTAGATCACATGGCTTTTTGAAAAAGTAATGATTAAATGCTTGTGAATATTGATTAAATGCGTGGGATATTTTTTTCAACTGAAATTTATTGAAGCATAGGTCGTGATACAGTTTGACGTTAAAATAAACATGGTGTTGCATATGAAAAATTTCATTCCGTTCCAATTCAATCTCAAAAATAATGCTTTGAAAAAATGTTTAGCTACGCCACTGACTTCTACGTAAAAATATCATTATAAGAAGTTTTAATTTTTTTTCTTTCTTATGCAGAGCCCGAGAAATAATAACATCTTCAAAAAGTGAACATTTTCATTTTCGCACTGCATTCCAGAAACAAAAGAAGGTGGAATATTTCTGTTTGTGGATTTAAAAGTTTTACAAAAAAGTAACACAAGGTTTCGAAAACCGCATGACTCGATTTTCAATAATAGCTGAGATATAATGCAGTCTCAACCAATTTAAGACACAGTGTACTACGCTTGAAACGACTGTACTATATGATGAAAAATTAATGATAACATATCAGATGATGATGAAGATTAATAATAAAACTTATTTTTTCATTTCCTCAGACGAACACATATATAAATTTCAGCCTTACATAAAAAAGTTCATTTTTGTTCGTATTTTACACCCTTTTCGAGTCGCCTGGCAGGTACTTGTGCTCGTCGAAATCGCCTGTCAATTTTTTTTTGAACTTCACAATGAACGAACAAAATCGTATGAAAGTTTCAAGCTTACAGGAACAAGTTTATTTTTTTAATTTTTTTAACACTTTCAAAGATATAGATCTTGATGACGTGCAGGGGTGAGGGGTGCCAGGCGATGATTTCCGTCCTCAGCATGCTAGGAACTATCGCTAGAAAAATTTCTAGCCTTACAGGCAAACCGTTACTCAAAAGGTTCACTAGCTCTCGTACTATCACCAGAAATAGTATGGGAGTTTCCAATCCCAAACTCTCGCAGCCTTTGGAAAGCCTCAGAAAACAACCTATGAGATGATTTTTCTATTAAGGAATCTACTGTTGTACTCCCGACAAGCTTTGATTGAGTTGCCATCACAAAAAACGGAGGTGCACACAAAGATAATATCTGCATAGTTTACACTGGAAAACTGCTTGTTTGATGAAAGGAATGAAATTGGTGAACAAATTTTGTTTTTGTCACCATGCGCCTATTGCACTGAACTTCTTTGTAACTTTGTAACCTTTTCAATTCTGAATATTTTTCGAGTAACGTAATTCATTTGGAAGGTGAGAGGTCAAAGTAAAAAGTTGCGAAGAAGTTTGGTGTATTAGGCTCCTGGTAAACTAACTTATTTATTTCTAGCTATAGTGTGAGTAATGTTATTAAATTGGTCGCATACAGAAACTTCGAAGTCCAATAACCCGATTAGCAAAAATTTCTTTTACGTTTTATTAATAATATCCGAGATAATACCAGTTTGTATACGGCCCTTAGTTTTTTTTCCTTGGCTCTGAATCACCTTGTATATTCTCTTCTTATGTTACTGAACCTACAGAATTCTCAAAGGGGGCACGATTGATTCTCTCAATCATCTGTGAATGGAAAAAAATGATAATGATCTTCGAAGATATGCACGAAAGTAAGGCACGATTTTAATGATAATACCCTTTGAACGAGGGCATCTTTAAATAATCTTTCGCTGCTATATCATTATATGTTCAGCGGAAAACACAATATGTGTTTCATGCTAATAGCTCTTTGTATACTCGATTAACTGTTGATGGCATGAGTGAAATTCAAATTTCAAACCAGTAATAATGAATTAATAATACTCAGGATCCATTAATTTAACGTACATCTCCTCATGAACTCTACATCTACATCGTGGATAGAGCAACTCTACATCCAATTGAATTATTAGATGTTTATATTTCCTAAAAAATGTATAAATCCAAATTCAGAGTGAATAATACATAACTTCTATCATTAAACTCAAGTGACATCGCTTCACTGTTCCAATCGAAAGAAACAGAAGCTGCTGCTTTTATTGTTGATTCGATAAGTACTCGAAGCTCGAAGGCTTTCTACGGGTAGACATAGTAAGAACCATACACCACTGTCTTTCGATATGCACGAGCAGGAAAACTAACCTTGAAAGAAATACACAAAATGATTTTTCCTATATCGATTGAAATATATTTTGAAAGGTTTCCTCATTTTTCTAAAATTTTTAGGGTCATCTCTCACAGTCTCTGGAAAAAAAATTAATTTAAACTTTGGTTTTAAAATACACAAATTTTTCATAGACCAATTCATTTCCAAAAATCTTTGTCTCACAATGAAACAAGAAACAACCTTCCGAAAAATCAAACTTTGTGACGTATCGGAGTCTATATCTGATACAATTCTTAAATTAATGAAAATCTTCAGAATCGTCAAAATGTATTATTGATAGTATCTATATGTGATTCATAGGATATTCGGAAAAGGTGAGGTGTAATCCTGTGATTAAAGGTTAAAGGTACATGATGATAATATTTGTCCATTCCAAATAAGAAACTTTCTTTGAAATATTCATTGCTGAAGGTGAAAATTGAAAATGCTTGTTGTTGTGGATTGCGATATTATTTCAATATGTATCTGCTTCAGTTTCAGAGCCCTTAGGGAGATTCAAGGATAACATCGAAACCTATTCTTTCACGAAGTCCTGTTTGAATTGTTTTGAATGAAGGTGTTGCAACTGCAATATCTCTATTAAATCCTTCGACAACAATAATACAATTCTATACGAACTTACGATATCGCGAAATAATAACCTTTCATAATATTTCACAACTGTTCAAAACAAAATATATATATATATATATATATATATATATATATATATATATATATATATATATAGTTCGATTGCCAGCAGTGACATTGTGAAACTGTTTCAGTTTTATGGATATTTCTGCAATCGGACATCTTTGACATATTGAAGTGCAATCAAAAAACAGTAAAATTCAATTTCGTATTAATTATTAGCAGAAGATGCTATCATGGATTTGTTCTCGGGCGATTAAACATACCTAAATAGCAAGGACTTAGTTGCATCATTTTTATTTTGATAAAAACATCCATTTCGCAAGAGTCATAATCAATATACGGGAGAAATGTTACTTCACGGACATCATCTGATTCTTCACACCCAAAATCAATCAAGTTATTGCGATGCAAATAGAATAATATGGAAAATATTCACAAGGTTCTTCTAGGAGTTCTGATAACATACTAAACACATAATCATGACGACTTTGGCGATGGTTTTTCATTTGTAAACATCAAAATTTTATCGTTGAACAAGAATTTGAGTGGAATAGAAATTATATGTGAATGTTTGAGTTGGTGAAACAGATTTAGGGAGTAGGCAGTATAGTTCCACAAGTTTTACCGCATCTTTAATTCTTGTCAGATCTAGTATTGCTCAGGGATGTCTTCTTGGGCCCAACTTTACTACACTCTGTTTATGAATATTTCTAGTAAGAATGATATATTTTACAGAAACAAATTTGCAACGAAAGGAAGGCTTTTCGAAAGAAAGTTAAATATTAATTGATTCATCATCAAATGCCATCAAATATACTCATATGTCAATATAAGAAATTTTCTTGGATCAACAGACAGTCGAAGGAAATCATTATTGGTATGAAATAATCTCGATCTTGCACTTTCATGCGAATATTTATTTTCTTTGCCTGTTAGTTCCTCCAGAGTTTGACTATTAATATTCAAAATATTTTGTATATAATTAACATGCCTATATTTAAAGTCAATAATAATTTTATGAACAAAACGGTTATAAATTTATCCTCTACAATTTTGAATGAAGATGAAAAATCAGTATTATCGAAAACACTGAATTTCGCTATTACTCCCAAAAATGTTCCTATATGAAATGATAACAGCTATTGAAAAAACAGCACAAAATCTTCTGCCGGAAAAATTGACTGAATTCAGGGTCCTTAATAAAATATTACTTGTTAAACCTCATAAAATGGATTCAAATGAATATAAAAACAAACTTCCGGATATTATTAATGATACTGAAAAATATACCAAAATCAATAAAGATCCATCGGCTCTAACAGAAAATAAAGTTAAGAAAATTATATCGAAACATTCCCAAAACATCACATATGCTCAGAAAAAATTTATGACACCATCTTATAGCAAACCTCCATATTTATGGATTACCGAAAATTCATAAACCTCTCATTCCATTAAGACCAATGGTAAGTTCCATTGGATCTCCTTGTCTAAATTTGACAAAATTTCTGTTACAATTTTTGAAATCATTAACCGGAAATCAGACAGGGTTTTGAAGAGCAACCAACACTTTCTTGAAAAATTGAGAAATTCCAATCTGAATTCGACTGATATTCTAGTGAGTTTTAATGTACTTAATCTTTTTCCTAATGTTCCGGTCGATAAAACACTTGAAATAGTAAAAGCAAAATTAATGGATGATTATACTTTTCCTGAAAATTCGAAATTAACTGTAGATAATATAATGGAAATGTTAGATATTTGTCTGAATTCGACATATTTTCAATGAGATGATGATTTTTATAAACAAAAATTTGGTATGGCTATGGGTTCTCCTTTATCACCAACAATGAGCAACATTTTCTGGAATTTTTTGAAGAAAATCATATTGAAAAATATACACTGAAACCAAAGACTTGGTGCCGTTATGTCGATGATATTTTTGTAATTTGGCACCATGGGGGAGAAGAATTGATAAAATTTTTCAATCAAATCAATAATAAAGAACCTACACTAAAATTAACAATGGAGTTGGAACTTTGCTTCTTAGATGTTACGATAAGAAAATTTCCAAATCATTTTGGAAAGAAGTGTGTTCAGAAAAAAGACACACACAAATCGATATCTAAAATTTTATTCTAATCATCAAATGAGTGTTAAAAGGGGTATTATGAAAACACTTTATGATAGAGCTCAATTAATTTCATCGACAACTGAAATACGAAATGAAGAAATTAATTTCATTAAAGATATTCTTGAGTATAATCAATATCCAACTAATTTCATAGAAAAAAACTATTTCAAATTTAGAGAGAACAATTTTGCGTCAAAACGATAATAATAATCAAGAACCAACAACAAATCGTGAAGAACAACCAATTTTCAGAAATTTGATTCCTTATGTTCATGGACTTTCAGAAAAAATTAAAAGAATTGGTTCTAAATTCAACATCAAAACTGTTTTCAAAACAAAAAATGATTTACCATCTTTATTAACAAAAACTAAACCTTTGAATGAGAACCAAAAATCAAGAAATTGTATTTACAATATTCCTTGTATTTGTGGAAAATCTTATACAGGAGAAACATCAAGACCATTAGAAATCAGAAAACGTGAACATAAGAATAACATAAAAAATAGAGATATTGATAATCGCAAATAGAAGATCATGTGTTCCAATACCGGCAATCACATGATGGATTGGAAGGGCACAAAAATTCTAATGACAGAACCTGATGGTTATAAAGAGGCAGGTTGTATTTTGTTGGGTGGTGCTAATAATCTCGCCAATTGTTCAGTAGGTCTCAGGAAATTTTGAGATAAAATAACTATATCAACATCTAGTAATCAATATTACTGTTTCATCATATATTGACAAATGTCAATCAAAAACATCAAAATATTGTCACGATTCTAAGAAGTTGAATAAAAACTAGTAATTGTCTGATGTTACGCTTAAGAGTTCAAAGTGTTTTCTTTTTGTTCATTGTTAGGCAACAATTTCTTTTTGTAAAGTTTTGACCCCTGACAAATTAGTGCTCAAATTTTTAAGAAGGGGCCTTTCTTATATTATTCAAAAATTGTTTCTAATTGTTTCTTGTTTCAGGGACTAGGAGAGAAAACCCAAATTAAGTTTTCAGAAAAATGCAAAGACCTCCCAGACAATATTTCAATAGATATCTGATACATTTTATGTCTTGTCCTTCAGATTTTAAGGGGGATTAATTGATAGAATGAATAGTTTCGAAAAATCCTAGTCATGAAGGTCTGAACTTTGGCATTTCATATAGAATTTTTCGTTACCACAGTCCTGTCAACCACTACATAAGAAAAGAATTATATAATAAAATACGAGATCAATACTGACTTATTTTGTTGTACTTTTGAATTATACATAGATAAGGTTGGTCCCATAGCCATAACATGTGTCGTGTGTTCTTAGGGGCTGTCGCTAGAAGCTAGACAGGGTAGGCGGTCGCCTAGGGCCCCGAGATTTTAGGGGCGGCATTTCAAGCCAGGTCAATAAAATATATTAAATGTGTAAAAACCCATAGAAACCGAATGGGAATGGAATTCAATCCGCGAAAACACAAATATTTACAAATTTAACATCGGAATTAATCAGAGGTACCGCATAACGGTGCATAACGCAATACACCCTATAACATTCCAGTTTTCGCCGAATTTCATTGATCCTTTAACTCAATCAAACTTGTCCAAATTCTCTTTGATATATGGCGCTAAATGTTGATTTGTTTTAGGGGCGGCTTTCTTCTTATCTCAGAAATTATTTTTATTTTCAATCGGCCAATTTTTTACGAATGCGAAATACTCTAGAAATAAATCCATTTTTCGATAGTAGAATTCTAGGGGATAGTAAGTTGAAAGAACTGTTTTTTCATATATTATAGATACCATAATCAAAATACTTATTTTGATATTGTTGAGTGCATATGTGAAAAGTGAATATTTTTTTGAAGATAAATATTTATAAATAATCAATTTTTCGATTTCTGAATACATATTTCTATTCTCGGATCGGTGTCATGATTTCAGAACAATCAGAGCCTTCGAATATAGTCGAAGTCACATATGATCCATCAATATAACCGTTTGTAGAATAATCATTAATATTTCATATCTTTTTTAACTCCAATCATTTTTCTAGACAGGTGACCGACCGTCGCAACACGATTATAAAGATAGTACGAGTATCTACAAACATACAGGGCCGACCAGCTTGACCGAAATTATCAAGAAGAAATCTGGATTATCTAATTTTTTTTTTTGCATTCGAAATGAATTTTGTTAAATCAGTCTATGCTTAGGCCGGCAGTTTGGCTAGCGACGGCTCTGGATGAGACAAAAAATACAATGAAATATAAAAAAAGATATCAGAGTGTACCTAAATGAACCCGTATACAAAAAAAATAAACAGAAAATTCAAGAAATCAAGTTGGTATTCACATAATGATTCTGAAATGAGGCAGTGATTCTTCATCATTTTGAAAATCTCGTACTGTTGAAAAATATATCCATTAAATCTTGTAAATTGTAACAGTGTGCAAATTGCACTACTAGTTGGTCTATTTAGTAAATGAAAATCATCAAACTGCTAAATTTTTCTTTCATTATTCTCGTCTCTCTTATTTTACTTTCAGATTTGAAACTTGGATAACTTGAATGCTTCTTCTGACAGAAGAATGAAGATTACCAAGATATCCCCCACTATTGAACTATTTCAGTATTCAGTAATTTTGATGAACACAGTTTTAATCTCATGAAAACACAAATTTCATCTTCTTTAGTTTTTCCTCAACCGTTACATCATAAGCAGAATTGGATTGAACTTGATTTTGTCATGTCTTTTATTCGATCTTCTATACTAAAGTTTTTATTCATAGTTATGGTTTTTGGGTGCTAACACTTCTTTATTGTGAACCATCTTACTTTACGAGAGAATCGATATATTCGAGATATAATAATAATAATAATAATAAAAATACTTTATTCACCCTTTCAGACAAATTGAATTTGTATAGGATCAATAAGCAACAATAATAAGAAAAGAAAATATGTAAACCCAAAGGATAATTAAATTAAACAATAATGGAACTCAAATACTCATTTTTACTGTAAAAGCATCGCTCCACTAGGAGTGATTTCACTTGTCTCTTGAAATTTTTGTGATCCAAAGCCTTCAACCTATCAGGTAGATGATTAAAAAGTTTCGCTCCGCTGTAAGTCCGAGATTGTTGAAATTTAGTTGTACGATGCGTTGGAAAACAAAGAGTATTTTTATTCCTGGTATGATATTCATGATAATTAGAACATTTCATCATCGAGTTGAAATTTTTATATATATACAGCAAAGTATTCAAGATGTACACGCAAGGTACAGTAAGAATTCTATAATTAATAAATATGGGTCTACAGGACTCCCTTGGGTGCAGATTGAAAATAAGTCGTATTATTCTTTTCTGCGCCACAAAGACTGCACCGACATCAGGTGAATCTCCCCACAGAATCACATTATAATTCAAGTGAGAGTCCACTAGAGAGTAGTATACTCCCAACATCGAGTTCAGAGGCAACATATTTTTTAAGGATCTTATAGCATAATAAGATCTACATACTTTCTTGCAAACACTATCAGCATGATTCCTCCAGTTCAGAGTGATATCAACACGTAGTCCAAGAAACCTCACTGAGTCAGATGATACCAAGTCACCAGAGGGAATATTTAAAATCAGTCGTCGACCTGAATCACGAGTTTGAAAGTAGATGAGGTCGGTTTTGTCTACGTTCAATATCAAACAGTTTTTATAGCACCAATCAGAAAAGATTTGTACTAACAACTCGCACTTCTTCTTGAGTTGTGGCAGGTTCAACGCTGTTATGAGGAATGATGTATCATCCGCGAAGAGCAAGATCTTAATAGAAGCATGAAGTGACGGATAATACTTACTTATATAACTGGGCAGATCATTCACAAAAATAATAAACAATAAGGGCCCCAGAACAGATCCCTGCGGTACACCCATTGTTATGGGATATCTATTGGACTCGTGCTGATCCACACTCACATAAAGGCATCGACCCGTTAAAAAACTGCGGATCCACTCCAGAATAACACCCCTAAATCCCAAACTATACAATTTATCAATAATGAAATCAAACTTGAGGCAATCGAATGCCCGAGATTCGTCGAAGAACAAGCCCGCAACACAATTTCCATCATCTAAGCAGCCGTGCACGAAGTTGATCATCTCGCAGGCTGCGGTCTCGGTCGATCTTCCCATTCGAAAGCCATGCTGGGAACTTGTGATGGCCGAAGTTTTGTTTAGAAATTGTACCATCCTAATGTGTACAAGCTTTTCAAATATTTTCGAAAGCGAACTTAGCAAAGATATTGGCCGATAGTTCGCAATGTTTTCTTTATCATTTTTCTTGTATACCGGTATGACCTTTGCGATCTTTAGAATTGCAGGAAATTTACCGGAAGAAATTGACATGTTAACCATGTAGGCAACATGTCTAGAAATATGTGATGAAATGGCTTTCAAAACTTTAATGGAAATCGTATCCCAACCACTAGTGTTGTTTTTTTTTGAAATTTTTTATGATGCTCTCAACCTCTTCGGCGACGACCGGGAAGAAAAAGAAATTATTGTTTGTTAACGAGTGGGCTGTACTGCAACTGGATTGATTTATACCGAAATGCTCCTCAATTGCATGAGAGCTTACACTTGAAAAATATTCACCGAACATATTTGCCAACTCACGTTTGTCTGATACAATTTTTCCTCCCGTGTTGATTGAGCATAAGCGTTCTGAACTCGGATCAACCGTTTTTGATTTCACCAAATCCCATAACGTTTTGTTTCGATTATTAGATTGATCTAACATTTTATTATAAAAATTAAATTTGGTGGTTCTCAACAATTTTTTATAATCTTTCTTGGCCGCTGAATAATTTCGTTGTGACTCTTTGGATTTCAAATTCCTGAATAACCAGTGGAGGTTCTTCAAATCATGACTTGCTCGTCTCACCTCATCATTTATCCAACCACGACCGAAATCTGCAGTAGATGATAACTGTATAAGAGGGCATGTGCGGTCCAGTAAGGAAATAATGATACTGAAAAAATTTTGAAAACAAACATCGACATTCGTTGAATGGTAGATGTCGTCAAAACTGGAGGTAGAAGTTAACAAGGAAAGGTTTGTTAGGTTGATCTTAGAAAAGGATCTAAATATTCTTCTCGAAGACAGATGCACAGAATTCGCTAATTGGGAACTAAACGACAAAACAATAACTCTATGATCCCCAATGTTCGGGTCTACAACATTAGTAGCAACTAGATCGCTGTTCGCATTTGTCAGGATATAGTCGATTTTAGTGGAGCTTGTTATACCATTTTTGTTTGTAAACACTCTAGTGGGATCCGTGGATGTAGTTCGTAATCCGAAGCTTATTAATAAATATGCTAGGGAGTTTTGAGGATCAAAGAAGTTTATAATTAAGTCACCGCATACGAAAATTGTTTTTGATCCAGTACATAAATAGTTTAGGACATGTGACAGTGTCTGAATGAATAAATCTAAGTTTGCAAGTGGAGGCCTGTAGTATCGGTGACTTGTTATTTAGCTGCATCAAACTAACATGCAATAAGAAATACTTTGTCATCATGAAGAATATGATATGACAACTTTTCTTCACTACAAACTCTGCATCTGATTCTTTCACCTAATGATAAACAAGAGTATTACTCAATATCATACTCTTTCCTTCGATATTGACCCTTTATGTGTGTTAGTAGAAGATTCTTATCAAGATACAACAATAGTGAAATTTGCTTAATGAGAAGAATGTGCCCTAATGAAACTGAAAATAAATCAAACAAAACCACAGAAAGAGAATTAGGAGTTGCAATAAATCATCCAGACAGCATCAGAAAACAACAAAGTGGGCTTCTTGAGGTCATATACAATTGTCACGACAGAACGATTTACATCGAATGTCGAAGAAAACAATGCAGTATAATGATGGAAGCTGGATGCTGATTATTACACGATAAGCAAGGACTAAAAATAGGAATATTTGATTTATTCAAGCGTTGGAGGCAATAGACATTCCGAAGTTGACCTGTTGACCCGTGGTCAGTGCTGCCAACCTTGTCCCGTCATCCATTCAGGTCGACTTGCGAAATTCAGCATGATGCGGTACGCTTCAGTGATTCCTTTACCTTCACTCGATTCTATTATTCTTCTGATGGTTGATTCCGAGTAGGTCTAGTTGATGTTTATCGTATACCATACATTTGTTCTTGAAATGCAGCTATCAGTTGCAACACGAGACGTCTTTACGCGCTAACTCTGGGAAGAGATTATCGTCTTACAAATTGTTCAAATATAATAGAGTAAGATCCCAGGGCCGCCAGACCTTACTTATTTTTGAAGTAACGAATTTTATAGTATAGACAGTCTTATATGTGTTAAATAGTGTGTGCATACTCGCTAGCTTGGCTATGCGGCCCGTTCGCAGGTAGCAGGTAGAAAAAGTGGACAAAAACATACCGAACTTTTCTTAAATTCGAAGAACTGATTTTTATATATGTCACGCAGAATATTATGAAAAATAAATATTTCATATTGCCAGACAGTTTCCGTGGGCCGAAATTCCTCCCAGACGCTTCAAATTCCAATAAAAAAATGACAGGTTAGAAACATTGTGTCACTTTGACAACTTTCGGAATCAAACGACAAAATTTCTAGCTCCTCCAAGGATGGAGGTTTGGTCGTTGGGCCAGCAACCCAACACCAAAAAAGTTCACAATGTTGCTGAATTTCTCATTCAACAAGCCTCGGAATAGGAGTGGTAGTATTCAACGACGTGAGTGAATGAACTAAAAATGAGAATGATTACTTGAAATGTGCAGGGACTATTGAGCACCAGGAGCTCATTTTTGCTGGAGTTGTTTGTTACGTAAGAGTTGGATTGGAGATTGAAAATGAAGTAGCAGCACAGTTCGGGGAAATAAAAAGGATTGAAAGGCTTGATGAAGAGAACTGGGTATACGTCATCAAGCTGTTTCTTGATGATATGTATTGTAGATTGCATACCCAGAATATACATCCACATACATACATAGAAACATTGTTGCGAATTGGCTAGATTCAACACTTTTGTTAAATTCGAAACAATAATTTTGATATATGTAACGCAAAATATTATAAATAAAGGAATATTTCATATTGCTAGACCGTTTCTGTGGGCCGTAATTTCTCCCAGACGCTTTAGGTGTTGGGTTGCTGGCCCAACGACCAAACCTCCATCCTTGGAGGAGCTAGAAATTTTGTCGATGGATTCCGAAAGTTGTCAAAATGACACAATGTTTCTAACCTGTCATTTTTTTATTGGAATTTGAAGCGTCTGGGAGGAATTTCGGCCCACGGAAACTGTCTGGCAATATGAAATATTTATTTTTCATAATATTCTGCGTGACATATATAAAAATCAGTTCTTCGAATTTAAGAAAAGTTCGGTATGTTTTTATCCACTTTTTCTACCTGCTACCTGCGAACGGGCCGCATAGCCAAGCTAGCGAGTATGCACACACTATTCAACACATTTAAGACTGTCTATACTATAAAATTCGTTACTTCAAAAATAAGTAAGGTCTGGCGGCCCTGGGATCTTAGACTATAATATCGATCCCATATTTATGAAAAAATATTTTGTTGAAAAAAATTAAGCATTCCCAGAATTGCACAATCTGAGAATATTTTTCATCATTGAAGAGGCCAAATCAAGGTGACTACATTTTTTACGAATTGAACACCCAGTATTCATTTATGTATTCGAAATCTCAGGAACAATTGCAATGATTTTTTTTCACTCTCGTTAAACGGCAAGCAAATTAGACTTTTGTCTGGAAATAATTGGTGGAGTTCGAAAAACTGTTTTAATCATTTTTTTAGGCCCCTAATACTGGTAGTTTGAGTTTTGCCCCAATTTCTCAGTGGGGCGTATGTCGGGAAGTTCGAAAAATCTCAAAATTTTCGGACTATTTCAGGTTTTTCTCGAATAGCTCCTAAACTAAGCTCTTTGTCAAAAACTTTGTTATCTTCAAAAGTGTTCAGCATTAAATTCTTCTTCTGAAACATACTATGACATTATATTCTGAACAAGTAGTTTCATAGAATTCGTCTGTCAAAATATAGCAAATTTTCAAACTTTTTGAAAAACCACATTTTTTCACTATAAAATAAAAAAAAGAATGAGAGTTGTAGACCACCTTATCGTGGTAAAAGCATAACCTCACCCCTTCCCAACCACAAAGTAAAATCGCGCAGTAGCTCATCCTGCTGAGGATGCTGATCATTTAATCGTAGCTAGTGCTGTTGAAGTTGCTCAGTAGTCCTCTGAGTGTGTGGTTATTGTTGGGGGAGACACTGACCTTCTTGTAATTTTGACTGCTCCATCCCTTATGTTTACCAACATTTTTTTACTAAAGCCTTTCAAAGGCAAACAAGACAATATTTTCTATTCTCCCTTACACTACAAGTTCTCCTCTGTTTCGAAAACCAACATGATATTCCTTCATGTTCTTAGTTGCTGCGATATAACGATATCAACAGAAAATGTTATAAGTAGCCCTATTGATAGCGAATGATTTTCATCAGTTGAAAGGCTCGTTCAGACAAAAACTCGCCACTTGGTGGCTGGTTGTTGAGTTTCTAACTCATCCAAAAATATCAATGCCTTTTGCACTTTTGCATCATAATAATTACTCTTGCACCGTGCGGAAAATTACTTAATGAGCTGAGCAAACTGAAACGAAGAACAACGCTATAAAAATACTTTTGTGCATGGAATGTCTTTAAACAATAGGGATACCAAAACAGAAATGATCATAAAAAAATAAAATACATCAAATGAAAATTTAAAGACATTCATGCAACTGATGATGAAAAAATTTAAACCCAGGAAAGCACGAACAGGAAAACAATACTTTTTTTAGACGTCGAACCAAGAAGAAAACTGTAAGCCTAGTCAGCACCCAGATAGAATAACAATAATTTTGAATCATCAACCTATTGAAAACTGGGAAACACTATATTAACATATCAATTCAAAATAAAATTAAACAATCAACTTCATAAACAATGCGCTCACATGCACAAAACATATTCACAAATCCAATAAACCTAGGAAATTAAATATGAAGAATAGCGATCAATCATGAAATTCAAAACAGGTTATCTGCATAAGAATATTCAAACATAATAAATATAAATACTCAAATAAGAACATTAAGTAGTGGAATTTGGAATCACATAAACGATCAAACGCGTAATGAGCGTTACCAGATCCTCAGATTCTTACGATATTAATAATACTGAACTACAGAATCATTACATGGCATTGACTGCATGTCATAGAATTTCCTCGCTTCACTTTGTTTCAAGTATTCATTGCATGGCCAGCTCTACTTCGTACTAAAATAAAAAATCACTTATAGTAACAGTGACAACAGAGCTTTATTTGTGAAAATTCATGTCATTTTACCATTATATGGGTGTTAAATTCAAGATTTTCGCTCAAGAATTCAGTTAATGTCTGCGATATCTCTGAAGTTTTGATTTTCTTTCGTTATTTGCTGTTGAGATGTATTTTATGATTTTTTTTCCCTTCTCAAATTAATACATTCTGTCTATTTACCTTCTGTTTTAATCTATAAATAGATGTCCTCCATTGTCATAGCCAATTGAAACTGCAGAAATAGGTTCTCGAAATAATATTCCAAAAGAAACGTTTCGTTCCTAGTCAATGATTTCTCAAGATCTCAGAAGTACAAGACAACTAAAGAACAAGACAAGTTGAGAATTTGATTAACTCAATTACTAAAATTCGTGATGAAACTTTTTAAAATGTTAAAATCACATACATATATATGTGTGTGTGTGTGTGTGTGTGTGTATGGGATCAATTACTGAAATGTTTGCTGAAAATTTTTTTAAATGTTAAAATGACATACATATATTTCATATATTTATGTAATTTTAACATTTTGAAAATACATATATGTATGTGATTTTGACATTTTTAAAATTTTTAGTACGAATTTTAGTAATTGATTTAAAACTACATAAGATTACAATAAGAACATCTATTATATTTTTGATGATTGTTTTACTTATGTTGGTGTTATGTTTTTTGGATTATCATTGATTATCTTTGTGTCGGAAAACCTCAAACTCTCTGCCTTTATTGTGATCTTATTCACTTCTGATTTCATTATATTTTTCTTAACGAGCTTACAATAAGTACTCTTAACCTCCGCCAGCAACTGATACGTACTTCAAATCAGCGCCTAAAGTTGGCTTAGGTATTTCCAACCAAACTTCTCATATAAAAATGTTTGTACTTGTGTGTTGAGGATGCTGGAAGAAATTTTGTAAATGACGCAAGGACGACTTTCCACTTTCAAAGCAAATTACAATATCAATTCAGTCAACCACTCCTTGAGTACAAACAATCGGAATTGAATAATGAGCGGATTTTAAAATTGGTTAAAAAAATTGTTATCATTCAAGAAGGTACACCGGATGGATAATTAGGTTCAAATTAGCAGCAAATGCAACTTCCTTCGCGAAATTGCACACTTCCAATGTCAATCATTACAACACACCAACTAGTGATAATGTGTTTAATAGAATATAGTAATTGTTCTCATCCGACATTTAAATGTCCTCAGATCAAAAAGAATATAATACGTGCAGTTTTAATTGGGACAGGAATGATTAAGAGTTCGTGCGAACAAGACTTCTTCAAGTATTCACTTCTCAAGTGAGTGCAGTGTGTTTTTTCTCCTTGAATTGAATGTTACCCAGAGTAACTTCGATTTTCAGTCACCACTACTTCGATTTTTAGAGCGAAAATTATTCAGTTCACGATTCCAGTGGTTGAAAGTATAAAGAAAGCTCAATCTGCCTTGACTCTCGGAACTCTAGAACCACATTCATAAGTATTGAGAATTTAGGTTGAATTAAAAAAAAATAGCTACAGAAAAAAATTTCATATCACTATGTTGTCAATCGAAACATCTTGACTATAAGATTATAAAGGTCGACGAGGGTTGGTTGAAAAACATACAAGTATAAAATATACATATGTAGGTCTCAATACATCAATAACAACTGGACAATAGTCCATTAACTTCATACATCAAAGTATGCGTCAAATCCGGTAGTTCTGAGTTTTTGCAAACTTGTTTATGATGTTGGCCATAAAATTAGATTTTTTTGCATTAATTTCTAAGCTATTGCTGTCAGAAGTTCCTTATTCAACGTATCCACAACCTCTTGGGCGTTTTTCCCTTCATAATACACTTAAGTGTCATCTGCAAATAACTGGATTTTACATTTACTCAAGCAATGAACTATATCGTACATATACAATATAAACAGGGTAGGGCCTGAAACTGTTCCTTGGGGAACACCACGATTACAGGCTCTACTTGAGGATACAACGTCTCCACATCTGACCACTTGAGATCGATTTGCCAGGTATTGTCCGAACAACTGCATCACCGTTGGGCCAAATCCAAACTTACAGAGTTTCCGCAACGGGAGCACACAAGAGATGATTTCAAATGCTCTTTTGAAGTCCAAAAAAACCACAACAACTATCTTCTGTTTAACCGAGACATTCTTCCATTCCAACAAAAGGGACTGAATAGCACTCTCGCACTAATTTTTTCTTCTTAAACCCGCCTGAAAATATGTCAGCAAATTGTTTTCCTCCACATATTAGGTGATCTGAGCATTCACAATAGTCTCCAGGAGCTTTTCGTATACCGGATTGGTGCATTTTCCTTTACCAGAGAAAGGTTCTGGGCTCCCCTGCATCCACTCTGGCAAGTGTATTGGCCTCTTGGTTTCCTTTAATTCCCGAATGTTCAGGAACCCAAATTAAAGAGACCTTATTCTTCCTGCCTACCTCATTGAGTTGGCTCCGGCTCCCCCAAACCAAATTCGAGTTAATAATAAAGCAGCTCAGTGGTTAAATAGCGGCTTGCAAATCTTAGTGAGTAGCTATATCACATATCTGTTGATGTTGATGTCAATACATCTTTCGATTGTTAATATTTCTGCTTGTAGAACACTCATACATCACAGTGCACAAATAGCTCCAGCCCCGTAAATCCCAGTGCCAGCTCCTGTATTGGTTTCAGAACCATCTCTCTACCATTTCACAGAATCTTTAAAATTGTGTTCGATGTATTCCCGCTCTCATTCCCCTCTTTTGCATAGCATGAAGGATGCCTTGCATTGTAAATAGATTGAACTGGTCGTTCTCTCGAAGACAAGGGCGGATTTACAGGGAGGTGTAATAGGGGTAATTAACATCCCCCCCCCCAATGAGTACCTACGCAACGTGATACACATCAAAAATTTCATAGAATAATTTTAAAATCGTAATTTCTCAAAAATTTTCAATTTATACTTCGAGCAACAGAGAAATATTCAAAAATTTCTGGTGATTTTCAACAGGCTGTATCTCAGTGATAACTGGTCTCATAGAAAATAAAAAAACTAACTTTTGAAGCTTAAAGACTTTTGTTTCTGAATTTATTGGTTAACAATTTTTTGGAGTATTTTACAGCCTGATGTTCTCCCAAAGTCCCTCCTAAATCGATAGATCGATCGGTTCAGCAGTTTTCTTGAACCGATTGATTGAAATTTTGAAAAATTGAGGAAACAAGGTTTTTGTTCCTAAAACTGAACCTTATTTTCTCAATCAATCAATAACTACATTATTTCTTCAATTTCCACTAAAATTTTCTTCGAATAAATATAAAAAATTTTATTTTCAAACGTTTTCGAAATTTGAAAAAAAATTTACATTCGAAGAATTTCGGTGCATTTTGTTCTGAAAGTAAAATGAGAATAAAAAAAAATTTATTTAAAAAAAAAACAAGAGACCATTTCTGACTCACCTTCACTGGAGCTATGGACATTGGATACATTTACACACCCTCATTTTCCTCAGAAAAACCATTGAATGAATTTGAACTTGCCCACGGTACTCGTTCGATAGAATTTTTCCGTTTTCTAACAACACGTTTCAAAGACCATTTCTTTTTAATACTTTTTGACTCCTTCGGTAAAAAACACCGATTTGAAAAGATTGACTCAAGTTCAAGGAAAAATCACCTTGTTCTCTTAATTTTTTCAAATCAATCGGTCCAAGAAAAGCGCTGAATCGATCGATGAACCGATTTGAGGGGAGGATTTTAGTGAACATCAGGCAGCCAAATTTTTTCATAACCAATGCTTTTCCCCCTAAAATTGAAGATGATACACTCCATTAACCAAGAAATGGCAAAATGACAATTTTGAGCTCTTTTTCACGTTTATGTTACAGGTGAAAAAAAAATTCTTTTCGATTGAACAAAACAGATTATTTTGGAAAATATTCTAATATCGGCAGTTTAGTGAAAAATGTTCTCTTTGGATTCAAATCTGATTATCTCGAAAGTAGTAAAAAGCAAATTAGAGCTGAATGAACAGGTTATGCGACATTCGCACCGCATCGGTCTAGCTAGAAAAAATTCTCCGTGAGCGAGGAGCAGAAAAATAAACATTTTTAAAATTATCAAAATTTTTTCTTCGTGCTTCATCCGATGATTGTTAACCATTAATTTCACAAACTAGAGTCTTCAAGTTTCAGAGGTTGGTTTTTTATTTTCTATACGACCATTTTGCACTGAGTTAGAGCCTGTTGAAAAAAAAATTTGAAAATTTTTCTGATGAAAGGTCATTGTTTCGCAAGGAAAACTTCCTAAATATGTAGTGAGCAAATACCTTTCAAGCTCAAAAAACCAGTAGTCTCTATTTATTCGTTCCCAAAGGATATATCATTACCCCCCTTACGAAAAAAAGCTATATCCGCCCTTGCTCGAAGATTGGATTGGCTTAAAAAAAAGGTCAATTTTCTAAAATAAAATACATCATATGTTTCTATAAGAAATAATTTTTTGCTTGTAATCATATAATGTAACATTTTATTCATGATGTACCAAGTACGACGGCCTATTAGGCGTTTCTGGAAACCTGGAGCTATTTGAAATCTGAAAATTTGGATTATGAAATTGTTCAACATTATCTACCGTGCTAAAATATTCTTGAAGCCTGACCACTTTCAGCTAAACAGAGTATGAAAAAAAAATTTCAAAAAATTTGTTTCCATCTTTTGTTTCTAATTTCGATAGAGTATTCAATTGTTAATACAATCGTTTTCAAATTGTTGCATTCGTTGAAATACTTTTCAAAATATCGAGAAAATACTGGAAAAAAAGAGAGATAAGAGTTCTTGGCTTGTTATTTCTATTCTAAATATCAAGCACAAACCGTTTCCATATTTTCGAAGTCGAAGACTGTGAAAATATTGTACATTTCTCCTCGCGGAGTGTTCCACATGATGGTTGAAAAATTGGGATCAAGATTGGCTCATAACATTCGTTTTTCGAATTAGTTGATTCTGCGAAGAAAAGTTATGATTATGTTCCAACATGTTAATGCCAATAAGTTTGACGTGTACTAGATCCCACAATAATCATATTTTATTTAATTATTATTGGGGAAAAATTAACAAAATGAAAGGATTTTGTCATAAGCAACGTACAAAAAGAATTGAAATTTTTATGTAAAACATTGGCAAGACGAGGCCGTATTCCTAACATTGTAGAAAGTTATCAGATCTCATGTAGAGTCAAGCTGCTAACTCTACACTCTTCATCTTGACAAGTCCTTATTACAGACACTCTATACCAAGTGACTTGGCCGTTTCGTAACTGTTAGAACTATTGTATAAAAGAAAAGTTATGAACAGCGAACGAATTTTTCACCTTACGCTTATATGGTAAAAGAGAAACGGCCACTTGGCCGTGACTTCACTTATTTCGACCAAGGCATAGAGTTTGTGAAATAAGGACCTAGCGAGCCGAAAGACGTTTTTTTTTCTGCAGAAAATTGAACAAAGCAGAGAGGGTTATTATTCGTTTCTTGAATATAGACTACCCCACAAAACGAAAAGTAATCCCGATTATCGATGAACTGAGTGGGAAATTTGCAGTTTTTCATAATCAGAACTCGCTTTATTTGAATACTGGGTAAGCAAAAATTTAAATACACACCTGGTTTTCTGGATTTTGTATGTATTTATGGAAAGAAATTTTTCATTCAATGAATACCTTCGAAGTTCAAAAAGATTGTTTTCTGACTTTTTCAAACGAAAGATTTAATTTGTGAACTATAAATAATATGAAAAATATCAAGAAGAATATAGGTAGTCCTCAAATTTTTAAAGAAAATGTCGATATCATCGCTCTAACAGCAACATATTCTAGCCTAATCACACCGATTTTCTCTTTAAAATTTTATTTAGTTATCCAGAAACTTCAGATTTTTCGGTGATTTATCCTTTGTAAGAAAATAATATTTCGTTTCACCGTTTAACGATACCAATGGCTATATTCAGCGACGGTGTTGATCTTGCTGAGCTAGTCTTGTTCGTTTCTGCAATTTTGTATGCACTGTACGTATAAAGTGAAGAATCGAACAACACGAAGCAACATCCAACGACGAGTTTGAAAAATCGCATATATTACTGGTATATTCAGCGATACTTGTGTTTCAAGTCGAATTAACAGCTACATATCATGAATAATGAGATCAACAGGTCTCATATGAGTGCCCAAAACTCTAGACGACTTATCGATTTGCATGAATTCCATAATTAACGCAGTCAATAACGATCGTGGGCATGGGTAACACTGGAAGTCGACATTATTATAGTGAAAGTACCAGATGACCTAGACATTGCTCCGACCACGTTGCACGTTAAGTTGGATGTTGTTGATATTTTGGTTCAGGTCGGGAAGATAGATCATCCTTAAACAAACATTCGATCGTTCTGAAATATTGTCAATTTCCCCAATTAAGTTTTTCTATTTCAGTATCGTTATTAGTTCATAAAAGTACAAAGAGTAGTGCTGTAATGAACTCATTACCGAAGATTATAGATTAGAGTTAGAAAGATAGGAAACACCCTCGAAACACCCTTATATCTGTGGTACTGAAATCCGACTAAGTTTTTTGGCTAGTTTCTTACTTTTGACACCTAGATGGCGCTGAAAATATTATTCAGTACAGAAAAATATTATGAGAGGCGCGAAATTCGAAACGTATTGTTTATAAATTTTCATTAAATTGATTATTCTTTGTCGAGCTCTTAAAGAAACATCCTGATTGACAAAACAAAAGCAGGGCTCCGCTTTTTGAATAGGATATTTTTCATCTACATATTGTTTTGAATCAAATGAAATAAGCTTCTGGATTCTTTATATTTTTATTTGAAATGATTGTGCAGAATCAACTACAATACAATAATTATGAAATTGAGAACATTTAGAAAATTTGTTCACATATTAGAGAATTTCAAGAATTTATTCATACAATGAACTCTCGATAAATCGAACATCGATAAGTCGAACAGTTGTTCTGGACCCGATTCATACAAATCTTACCCAGTGTATTTTCACCTCAATGAGTCTAGAGGATCTAGTAGATGAGTCGAACTGCTGGAAGGGTCGTCAAGGGAACCTCTACTTCTATAAGTCGTTCTTCTGACCACCATTGCCTCTATGAGTGGAACTTTTTGATCTAATGAATGAGACCAAAGAACATTCGGTTCGCAAACAAATCACCACACATGTTGAATACCATACGATTTTTCAACCTCTAAGGACATGTTTCCAATGCTCAGATGCTCGTTTCTCATTGATGATGATTTCGTGTATACGTTTTTCTCTCAATGAAGTGGAGTCTCACTCGAATAACTTGAATGTTTCGTGAGCCGAATAATAGATAAGTCAAACAGTTTTTTTGGTTCCTAGGAGTTCGACTTAATGAGAGTCCATTGTATATTAATTTCAGAATGTTTGAACAACAATAAAAGAAAAATATCAGAGGTGTACAACAAAAACTATAGGTCAGCCCAGCAAAGAGTTCTTTATGCGTTAATCCAGAACAATATTTCTCTGACCCGAAACCTCTATCCATTCGACAGGCACTGAAAATAAAAAGCAATGAAAAAGGCAGTTAGTTACATGATACGAGTTTCAAAACTTACATTTCCATTCTCTTTGGTAATGAAAAGAATGTTGGCCAGTTTTTAACACAAAATTCATAACAAAAAAACACACAAAAAGCATTATATAGAGTGAGCAAAGTGATACTCTTGTAGATTTCGAGTTGTTTCAGTGGAAAATGCGCAAGAAAATGCAATAGTTCTTCAGCAAAAATATTTATTCAAGTATTTCTTTCAAACATATACCTACAGCCAACTAATAATCCCTATATAATTGTTGCCGAATGGACCCTAATTAAATATTCCAAACATAACCGGTTTACTTTTGAAACAACAGATGTCACTCACATCACTGTAGTCGCTTCGTTTCCCATCTTTATACTCCATAATCTTTGCTCATTACAGCACTATTTTCAGTTATATTTTTCGTTTGGTGGTTGTGATCGCCTATCATATCAATTTTCAAATCAGATCAATATAAATTCCGTAATATGTCAAATTCCGAATGTCACCCCAACTGCCAAGATACCAATAGAAAAGTCACTCGAATGAATTTCCATTTGAATTTCGAGAGTACTTAACTTAACTGAAATAGAGATAATACCTTCTAATACTCGTGGCAAAAGGCAATTCTCCTGAGGAACACTCATGTTCATTCTTAGGCAACCTGACGATGCATTACGGATTCTAACACTTATCTTCATGCCAATCAGGAAATCCATGAGCCACTCTAAGATCTTGCCCCTGAAAACAATATAGAATGATGTTCAGGTCGAGAATATCAAATGCATGAGATAAATAAAAAACTATGACAGACACCGTCCAAACACTTCCCCGAGAAGCAGCAGACTGAGTACTCGATCTTTAATTAAATTTATTAAGGAGGTCACCCTTCTAAATACTGGTGTGAAAATATCTCTTTTCAAAATTTTTGAGAACATGCCCTGTCGAACAGATAGGTTGAATAACTCAGCCAGATATTCAGATAGAATATCAGCAGTATATTTGATCAATTGAGTAGAAATTCCATCAGTTCCAGTGCTCTCTCTATTTTTTTTATTCACTAGTAGGACTAGTAGGACATGCTGTGTTGTACAGGCATAGAAAAAAGTGTAGACGAGCCGAGCG
The DNA here is from genome assembly GCA_038502775.1 of Hippodamia convergens. NCBI lineage: Eukaryota > Metazoa > Arthropoda > Insecta > Coleoptera > Coccinellidae > Hippodamia > Hippodamia convergens. The sequence goes on along the minus strand of CM076607.1, from coordinate 31,179,940 downwards.
AAGCGAAGTGTTTCGTCATATTTTTGAACCCTCAAAACTTAAGTTTAGGAAAAATCAGATGAACAAAATTCTCAGGATTTGATGTCAATAGTTGACTCATCAAACATACAAAGTTTCAATTTCATAGCTTCTACACCCAAGATTTCATGGACAACTGAAAACCCAGGATCTCGTCACTGACTCACTGATGATCATAAAAACTTTTAGGGTACTTCCTGAATTCCTTGGAGGTTTAAATTTGGTATGTGAGGTAGTATCAATAATCTTCCACCCCTCAACCCTTAGAACGAGGAGATATACAGATCTGGAATAAAATAATGGAAACATGCGAATCTCAATGTTGAAATCGAATGAGCTCCGAGTCTAGTAGAACAGTGGAATAATCGAAACCCTATTGCGATTCAATAACAAATAGGAGACTGGACTGTTGGAATGGCAAATCTCAGGGATTTGTGCCGCGAGTTGTAAGTACCGCCAGATTGTCCGAGTGGTGGCAGGTCGATTCGGGCCGAGAATTACCTTTTCAGCAGTCCAGTCCCTCATTTGTTATCGAATCGCAATGAGGTTTCGATTATTCCACTGTTCTACTAGATTCGGAGCTCATTCGAATTTAACATTGAAATTCGCATGTTACCATTATTTTATTCCAGATCTGTATAAGATTGTTTGAGAAAAATTCAGATGCTAGAGATCCGAAAATTTATATGAAGAGGAGACTGTATGTAATGAATGTTATCGAGAATTTTCGTTAAAAATCACCCCCACGTTTGAACTAGGTGATAAAATTGAGCGCTTGTAAATCGCTTCATGTGTATTTGTATCGAATAAAATTTGGCGTCTTTTCAATTATGTACATTGTTCTTATATGCGTATCTGAGGTTATGATATGGTCTCTAACTAAGTAATAACCACGACTACAGTCTTCAACGTGTAGTTACCCGTTTTGGAAGCAAATTACAAATACATCGCAATCGCAGTTAGAAACGCGGTAGGTATAGGTGTAGTTCTCTACTTCGTACGTTGTTGATTTTGAACATGGATTGTGAATTAGTTTCACTTGAGGTAGATCTTGAAATAATTATATTTTATTCTATCATTATTGGAGAAATAATAAATGAATTGAAATTATTTTGTCATAAGTTAAGTACAAAAAGAAGTGAAATACATCCAAAAATATTTTCATATAAAATGTTGCAAAGACGGGATCTCATTTCTCAATTTGTCAAAAAGTTACCAGATCTCATGTAGTGCTTACTTCACAAACTCTACACCTTAGTCAAAATAAGTTACCTGGCCGTTTCGTTACTGTTAGAACTATTGTATAACAGAAAAACCTATGAAGAGGGAATGAATTTTTCACCTTACGCTCACTTGGCGGTAAAGAAACAGTCAAGTCACTTATTTTGACTAAGGTGTGGAGTTTGTGAAGTAAAAACTTGAAAAGTTAAAGAGTGTAAGGTCTTGGCTCTACATGAGATCTTATAACTTTTTTACAAATTGAGAGATTCGGTCTCGTCTAGGCGACATTTTAAATGAAAATGTTTTTGGTGTATCATTATTTTAATAAATATTAAAAATTTAATAAACCTATTTGGTCGAATAACTTTCTGAATTCGAACTTCAGCTACAACGAAATCTAGAAATCCGAATGGGATGTATGTTCTTTATCTAATAAAGATCTAATATCTGATCCATCGAATAAAGTTCCTGGTTTTAACCTTCCCAGGAGAATATGATCCCTTCTTAATCGAATAAAAACAGGTCATGGTCGTACCAATAGCATGCTTTTCAAGTGGAATTCGGTTGATAGTCCTAATTGTGAATGTGGTGAATCAGAGGAAACAGTTGAACACCTAATTAATAATTGTTCCATTTATAAATTCCAAGATGGCATTAGAGCCATACACAATATATCAAACTCATTTTTGCAATGGGTTGAAAATTTCAGATCAATTTGATGAAGTATAAATTGAATTCTCTTGCTGTTCTGTCTTTTTCATTTTCAGGTTGGAGTTTGTGTTGGGAAATCCTTCCTCCGAAGAGCCGTTCCGCTAATCGTGATGTCCTTCTATATAGAATATTCAGATACAACAATTTTATTTTATTTTTCAACGGGGAGACAGGTTTTTTCGGTTGAGGTTTTTTCCCCTGGCTCTATAGTATCGTATGATACTAGTGATGAATGTATCGTATGATACTATAGTATCATACGAAGAATGTTATGGCACCCCGTTCCTTTTTTTACCTTAGCTTAGGTCCTTTTTGTTTCAACATTTATTGTATTATTTTAGCTCTCTTATTCAAAAGAATATATATTTATAAATATTTGATGGTCTGGCAACCTTTATTATCATTTCTATTACCTATGGATTTTTCTTATCAGGTTTTGTGTGATTTCTTTTTTGCAACACTTCATTTTGCCTTAATTTTTTCTGTTTCATGAATGTCGGTTATGTATTTATGTAATGTAATTCATGTAATTTATGTTATGGGTGCAATAGTTCGATCTGAATCCGTTCCTTGGAAAAAGCTCTTTTGCCTATAGGGAGACCATAAAAATCGGCAAAACTTGATCAAACATCCGTTATTTCCACACTTATCGAATGGCCCGAGGCTGAAACACTTTTGTTCAATGTTTTCAATTACCCCCATGCAATTTCATAAAAGTGTTGGTCAAGTCCTTCACGATCTATCCGGTGTGGAAATACTGAGTAAAAGAGCAATAACAATTGAAAGGATATGAAGTTCGCGTGCATTTTGGAGTAATACATCTTCGGCATTTAATATTTCATTGTTGATTGGATCACGATTTTGTGGATTTGTTGCCAACTGCAAACTGCCACTTTCCTTCGCGAATGCCACGAGAGCGTTCTCTCTAGTGCCTGTTTAATGATTTGTTCACGAATTTGTGTTCGATTTTTATCGACCAAGGTTGCCACATGAATTCGGCGTCAATGAGAATAGGATCAAGGAGAGATCTGGAAGATCATAGACAAGGGGTTGAATTGCTATCGATCTAAAACAGATTAGGAATCTGTCCGATTTCATGACATTGATTAAATATGTAAACATTTCGTTTTTCTGATTCAAAAATTTGACTTGATTCTTCGTTGATAAAAGTAGGTATAGTACGCATTCTAAGTTCTCTGCCCCCTTAAGATATTTCTGAACCATTGAAGATATGAAGTTTATGAGCTACATTTTATAACAAATATAAAGTGCCATTTTTTTATATACCTATGTTCAAATTTGAAAGATAGTTACAGGGTGATTTTGTGATTATTGCGTTTTGGAGGATAATCTCATAGAATCTAATTTTTAAGTGTTGAGTATAAGAGTGTTGAAAGGTCTTTGTAAATACTTCGATTGATTGCTTTCTAGGATACCTCGATATAGCCCAGTGAATGCCGATATTTGTTACGAATTCTTTCAATATGCATCAATTTACTTGAAATTTTCACAGTAGGTAGAAAATAGCTCAAGAAACAAAGTCTACACTATGCCAAAGTATGCTTTTATCTTAGGGGTTGTTCCCACCCCTTCTCGGGGATATACATTTTTTTTGTCGGAATGACACCAGGAGTCGATAAAAGACTTCTTGGGGCGGTTATTTACGAATAACACAAAAACTATGCATTTAACGAAATAAAGTGTAAGAAAGATATTTGTAGCTTATATATGGAAAAACAAGGAGATTGTATTTCTTAGAATTATTCTAGGTGGAACACAATGCAAGATTCCGTGAGTGAAAGTCAACATTTTTTCGTGAAAGCTTGAATCGATATATTCAACTTGAAATTACAGGAAAACCATTGATTTTACGGTGGCATTTTTCGTTGTGCGTCAAAAGAGATTCAAAATGAGCGGTGCGGAAAGTCTATTGCATACAAACTCAGCGAAATACAATGCAAAAAAGACTGACGAATCATATTTTTTTAGGAAAAAATAGGTGGTAAAACTAACCCCACATCTACCAGAATTGAAATGGATGGATAAACATGAACAAAACCTTTTATTTTATTGTTGTGCATATGCTCAAGAAGTTTGACTGGTTTAAAATGCATATTTTGTAAAAAAAAATTAGATCAAAGCAGAAAGCGCACTTTTCAAGCGCACTGTCGGTGTCAGAAATTCTGCGTTCGAGGTACAATCTTAGACCAAAAATCCTCTGAGGATGCCTACCGAAGTTGTAAGCGAACCGTTAGGTGAAATTATTCCTAATGGACCACGGCCAATAAGCACGGAAGACTCTTTCAATATCAGTATATCCGGTCGTGAGAGCCTCAAACTATTTATTATTCGCTATTATGTTTGTTATTCCTATTCTCAATATCTTATTCACATTTTTGAAGTTGAAGACTGTAAAAATATTGTGAATGTCTAAAATTTTGGAAAACTCGTCACAGAGTGTTCCAAATGTTGGGTCAAAAATTGGGGTCGAGATTGGCTCATAACTTTCGTTTTTCAAATTAGAACCCTATTTTTTTTATGTATGCTTTGGATTCTGCGCAGGAAAATAATGAAAGTGTTCTTATATGTTAATGCTCATGTAATGGATAATTCTTGAGTTATTTAGTATTTTTTGATTTTATGTCATACTTAGGGTGAAACCTTTTTTTCTGAATTTGTTCATCATTGCTGATATGAATCAGATTTCATGAATTTTACCCCAGGTATGACATAAAATCAAAAAATCCTAAATAACTCAGTAATTATTCATTACTGGAGCATTAACATATGAAAACACTATCATTATTTTTCTCCGCAGAATCCAACTCGAACAAAAAAAATGGGTTCTAATTTGAAAAACTAATGTTATCATACTGACTTTTAACCCAACATTTAGAACACCCTGTGACGAGTTTTTCAAAAGTCTAGAAATTTACAATATTTCCACAGTCTTCGACTTCAAGAAAGTGAAAACGGTTTATGCATAGGTTATGTAGAATAGGAATAACAAAAACAAACATAATACCGAATACTCTCATCTATCTTTTTCTTCATATTTTGAAAAGTTTTTCGACGAATGCAACGATTTTAATAGAAATGTATTCAGAATTGACTACTCTATCGAAATTTGAAAGGAAAAAACAAAACAAAAATTTTTTTTTAGCTCGGTAGATAATGTGGAACAATAACATAATCCTAATTTTCAGATTTCAAATAGGTCCAGGTCTCCAGAAACTAAAAGGCCGTCAAACTTGGTACACCCTGTATACTTTCTTACCTGTTATATACAGAATTGAACCTCTAAGGTCAGACGAGAATGTTTTCCTTTGTTTTTGATGATACACTGAAAATAAACGTGCTTCTTTTATTGCAGCAAGTTCTTTGATTTTAATTTGTAGTGAATATTAATTTATATTTTCTCATTAACTGGCCCGCTCAACTTCGTTTGCCAAATCGGCTATTAAAATTATTGTTATTACTATTAGTACAATTTTATCTTCAAAAACAAAAATTTTGAAGAAGCCCAGATCCTCATTGCCACACCGCCTACCAGATTCAATTGTTTTTCTCTAACTTTTGGTATATATACGTCCTATATCTAAATAACTGAAACTATATTCCTATAATCAAATAATCAGTCAACCCCCCTCAATGAATAGGCCCTCCCTTGACGCGGTTTCTTATGTCAGGTTTTTTTTTTCTTGGCATTGCAAATTGAAATTAACCAAGTGGACAAAAAAGTTCTCGCTCACTTTGAGGTAAGTTGTATCTATCATAAAAGATCAAGTGCGAAAAAAGGACGTAACTTGAAATGTCGTTTTCACAAGTGATCACCGAAGCCGATAATGACATACATAACCGAAAATAATACTCGATGTTTATCGAATTATTAATAAATTATTTATAATTAATTGATAACATTTGTGTTTTGTGCGAACTTTGCGTCGTCCTCACTTAAAGAAATTATTGAAATCGAGAAATAGATGTAACGATGTTATAAATAATGCAAAATCAATTTTAAAACATCGATGTTTAATTGGCAAACATATCGATGTTTGATCATCGAAAATCAACGATAATCTATCAACTGTATTTCTGACGAAAAATCATAATAAATACCTCGAATGTTTTTGTTTTCTCACCTGTTAAACCTTTCCTGGAATTCGACGAATGAGTCAAGACCAAAATTAGCCCAATTGGTCCAGCCGTTTTCAAGTTTTCGCGTACTTAACGCACAGAAATTCATTTTTGTATATACAACAAGATTGCGACAATTACACGCAAATATCCCAAATTTAGAATTTTCCAAGCCGAAGCTGAACTGAATAATAGTGGTAAGCATTTCTTTCATTAGTATAATTGGCCCCCGTAGAGGCCTCCAAAAATTGCCTTAGCGCACGGTATTTCACGTGCACGTGGCGGGGTATTGGTTAAAGTTTTCAACTAGCAATAATCGCATCTCGGATAAACGTCATTGATTACGATATTGCCTCTGCGCAAAGCTGAAGAGTATATCTAGTTCTTGGAACGTTATTGATTTAAGTAACGATCTTCTGAGTGTAAGTTAACAGGTAGTGACACCTAGTGCGCAAATTTCGTTTTCACCTTTGGTATTTCGGTTTTAACCCATGCACTCTACCTGTCAAACCTCCATACTTTCCCCTATCTTCGAACCATTGTAAATTACATATAAAAAAGAACCTTCATTCCCTTCATTACACTTCTGCTTCATTTGACTCCTTATGTGGTCCTTCGACACCTTGTCTCAGCTGCGCAATTGAAAACTTACGTGAACATTTGCCTTTTACATATTCGTTAACAGTAGATTTTCTGAAGGTCAAAAAAGTATTTTTTTTTTCATACCACTCTTGAAATTTTCATTTTTTCTATGCCACCCCTGGAAACCTACTTACTTTCCAAGCATTAGATATACCATTTCGTTGGAATTAATGTTACAAAAGTATAATTCCTCGATTTTCTTCAACACAGCTGCATTCAGCTAAAATACCTTTTTTTATTAAGTTTTTTGATATGAAATTCCTTTAATATTGAAGAAAAAAAATATGAAGAGAACCTTCATTTTAAAATAAAATCAATTATTCATATCATGGCATGTCTATTTCCGAGAGTTGGGTATCAAGAATTCTTGGTATATTTATGAAATGTAATGGTATGTTCATAAAGAAGAAACTAAAGGATGAGGGTAAAATAAAATGTTCAGGAAATATTAAAAAAATAACATCTATTAAAAAAAAATTCTCTAATTGATGTCAAATCTGTCCATTCTGCCACATATTGTAGAAAAAACTCGTGCGAGAATATTTGATTTCAACACAGTTTTCATGATGTATCTATCACATGGTGACCGCCTGCCACGAATTCATTCATTATCTGTCAAATTTTTGAGAGATAAAAAATTTTTGCCAATCAACATTTTTCAATGCAAAAATCAATTAACAAAATTTATGGATATACACTTCGCGCAACAATTAAAGGAACAGGAAAATTTTCAAAATTTTTTGAAACAACAGGCTGTATCTCAGTGAAAAATGATCGTACATGGAAAATAAAGAAACGAACTTCTGAAGCTTGAAAACTCTAGTTTTCAAAATTTTTTAAATTTTAATTCTTACTCTACGAGCTGTACCGATGTAAAGGTCGCATAGCATGTTTGTTTATTCAGCACTAATTTGATTTTTACCGCCCTCGGATGTGATCATTTTTTTTGGGATGTCTAATTTTGAGTGCAAAAAGATCCTTTTTCACTAAACTGCCAATATCAATCGGTCCAACAAAACCGCTGGACCAATCGATCCACCTATTGAGGGGTATTTTGGCCAACATCAGACTGCAAAATTGTCTTATAACCTTAGCTTTCTCCCCAATATCGACGAAGATAGAGTCCATCAACCAGAAAAGGGTAAAATGGCAGTTTTTGCTATTCATTCACATTAACGCCACAGGCGAAAGAAAAATTTTTTTAATCAAGCATAACAAATTTTTGTAGGGAATTTTCTGCAGAAACTGTGTATCGGCTGGCTAGGCGACCTGTTGTAGTTCCGTAAATATCGGCAGTTGAATAAAAAAGGATCTTTTTGCATTCAAGAATGGATCTCTCGAAGCAAAATGGTCATATTCCAGGGAGCTGCAAAGAAAATCAGAGCTGAACAAACAGGCTATGTGACCCTTGCATCGATCTTGCCCGAAAAAATTTTTCCATGTCCGTAAAGCATAATAATAATTCCAAAAATGTCCAAATTTTTTTTTTTCATAATTCATCCGAGGATTGCTATGGGTAATCCTAAAAAAGTTTGAACATTAAATTAAGAAACTGAAGTGTTCAAGCTTCAAAAATTAAGTTTTCTCATTTTCAATACGATCATTTTTCACTGAGATACAGCTTGTAGAAAATCAAATTTTTCTGTTCTTTTAATGGTTGCGCGAAATGGGTTTCATCAATTTCGATAAAATACAATAAATTAGAGAAAATAACGTATAATACTTGTGAAAAAGACTTCCAACATTCGTTCATTATGAAATTCACCACTCACTACTTCTTGGCTCTTACTCGAATTTTGAATCAGTAGAAGAATATCAGTGCCTTCTGCACTTTAATTATAAATGAATATTCTTAATAGTATATTCTAAAACAAGTTGCAGAATGAGCTCCTATTCCAACACGAATGCGAAGTTCGAAAACAAGCGACGAAGGAGCGAGTTTTCGATAGCATGAGTGTTGGAATTGCCTTCTGCAACGAGTATTAGACGGTATTTTCTCTATTTCAGTCAATTTTTGTGAAATACTCTCGAAATTCAAATGAAAATTCTGATTAGTGACTTTTGTATTGTATCTTGGCAGTTGGTGTGACATACGAAATTTGACAGATCACGGAATTTGAATTGATTTGATTCGATCGGAGGTCAGTACTGACAACCATAAAACGAAAAATAGAACTGAAAACAATGCTGTAATGAGTTTCATTACAGCACTACTTTTAGTACTGTAATGAACTCATTTCGATACTGAAATAGAGAAATTATTTTATTCGATGAAATCGTTTACGTATAGGTAGGTGAAAATTAAATTTTCGTATAGATTTCCAACCGAGCCGAATCGAAGAATTTTTTCTCTAGATCCCAGGAGTCTTTTGTTGAAAGGTGTGTAAAAGCCAAAAATTCATCCTCTCAATTCTTTTGAAACACAATGAAAGGTGTGCAGTTTTCCACCTTTGGTTGCTGTTGAGACTTGAGACAGACATTGTGTGGTTGTGTAAAGGGATGAAATCCCCTCTTTATCATACAATGGTTGCGAATTAGGGTATGTTTGGTGAGCAGTTTCGAACTGAGAGGGGTCAAAGTAGGAAATTAAATTCTGGTACTAGGTGTCACTACCTGTAAGCTTGCACTCAGAATATCATTACTAAATCCGATAACCTTCCAAAAACTACCCAATATCTTCAGCTTTGCGCAGAGGCAATATCGTAATCAATGACGTTTATCCGAGATGCGATTATTGCTAGTTGAAAACTTTAACCAATACCCCGCCACGTGCACGTGAAATACCGTGCGCTAAGGCAATTTTTGGAGGCCTCTACGGGGGCCAATTTTACAATAAAAAATAATCCTGAACTTTGTAATTCACTCCCAAGTAGTTAGTGCATAGTTATGCTATATACGAGTTAAAGGAGGTAAGGATATTTTTCTTGAAAATTTAATTTGGATTTTCTCGCCCATTTTCTGAGACAAGAAACAATTAGTAAGATTTTTTTTGTTTCTTGTTTCAGAGACTGGGAGACAAAACCCAAATTAAGTTTTCAGGAATATGCAAAAACCTACCAGACAATATTTCAATAGATATGTGAAAGGATATCTTACTATATCTTAAATATTTGAAAGATGTAGGCATACATTAATTTACTCTACGTGCCAGCCAATGAGAAGGAAGAGAAGCGGTCGAAATAGCGCCGAAGATATCAATACGTTAAATGCGGAACACTTTATGACTATGTCGATGCTGATAATAAAAAACCATTTATTATCATCTGAATCGAAAAAAAAACTCCATGAAGTTATATATGTATACAGCTATTTTTCTTTTTGAACTTTAAATATTAGACGCAATTTTTTCTGATAAATCCATATAAATTTGATCTTCGACAAATAAATTATGAATCATTTCAACGGATTTTCATAATTTTCCTAGCAAGTGAACTTGTCACTACTCGAAAGAAGGTTACCCCTTCTCCAGAATTTGGTAGAAAACAGAAAAATAATTCGGGTTTGCTAAATAAAATATGTTTGTAGTGCCATCAGTATTCGGGGAGAAAAAATATTCGTTGAAGAAAAAAAATTCATATGATTTTTTCACACTACTGCACCTTGTGATGAAATTTCATACGGAAATGTTTTGGAAGATGATACATTCCATTGTTTGTATATCTGACTCTGATAAAGAGCATCAAATAGACGATTTGTACCAAGAAGTATTTCTGAACATTACTTGTTTAAGGCTAGATTCAATCATCAAAATTACAAGTGAACTTAAACATCATTCAATTTAACAACAAAAAGGTACTCTTAGCGAAAGTCGATACTGTTAAGAGTCTTCCGTACTTATTGGCCGTGGTCCATTAGGAATAATTTCACCTAACGTATCGCCTACAACTTCGGTAGGCATCTTCAGAGGATTCTCGGTCTAAGGTTATACCTCGAACGCTGAATTCCTGACACTGTCAGTGGCACGACTCGAAATTCAAAAACATGTCAAAAAATAACGCGTACTTGAATGAACAATGAACAGGTTTCAGATAGAGCCTTCAGAGCCAGTATTATAAATAATTTTCTTTAATTAACTGAATTTTCATTAGAATAATAGAAGATTTCCTATAAGAATCGTGATTTTCGCATTAAGAGAGGTTGGTTGGCAGAACTAATTTTTGTACCACAAATTCGACAGATACACAGATTTATAGATAATTGCGTGGAAGGGGAGTTCCGACTACCAACATAATCTCTTAACATATAAAACTGAGTCAGCCATTTGGTTGGTTGCACCATTTATAACTCAAGATTGGATGAACTGTTTGTTATGAAAAATTTTTTGTTGGATTCTTCTACAGAGGGATAAACATAAAATACATTGAAATAATTCTTTTTCTTCCGAATAACACCAGTAGGTGTCGCTACGGTTAATAGAGTTTTCGTGAAAGTGTTATATTTGATATTAATTCGGTGAACTACATTTTCTAATAATATCAACGCATCTGAGTGTCTATTATTACACCTATCTTTCTTCCGAACACTACGGAAAATTTTATTACGAAATATTTTCAACAAATCCCAGATAGCAATGTAAACAATTTCTGTGTACTTTGAGTTGCCTAAACGTCTTAGCTTTGGAACTCTTAGGTCTTTGCGCATAAGTGCCGATTCACAATGGACAATCTGCCCTATTTATTCTCGCACCCGGGAAAAAAACTAAAAATGTTGTTCTTCACAAGGTACTACAATGAAGGGATTGTATATTATCAAAAAATTACCTCTTAAATAAAAAGAGTTCTTTCGATGTATGAATAACAATGTACTTACATATTTCAATGCAATTAAATTTTTTGTATATTTTGTACTTTTGTATTTCTTCTAATATATATTTCCTTCTTGAAAAAAACAATGGTTAGTACTACTTTATTCATCTTTAAGGTGAAACAAAGTTCGCCAAGTCAGCTGGCTTATTTAATTGTCAATTGCCACAATTGGTCCCACCACCAGATCCCTTACGCTCTTTAGTTTCTGGGATAGGAAATTATTCTAAACACTTCTTGGCCAACATTCAAAAATATAACAGCTGTTTCCAGACGACATCCTTTGGCGCAACACATATTGTACAGAACAATTTTATGTCCACTCTCAAGGTACTATACCATGAAGGTTTATTATAATATTAAAGTTGCTCTTTTATTTATCGATTGAGTTAGTCTGCCGGGTTAGCTAGTTGAATAATAATAATGAAATTCCTATGTCTGCACATTCTACATGTTTCATACTTCAAGTCCAGTATTATAATATTTTCTTATCCTCAGAATATTGCAAAATTTCATGAAAAATCTTTTTTCAAAAAATAATTGAAAATATTCTGTCTAGGATTTTTTCAGACAACCTATGTTTCATAAATTTTTCTCATATACGAAATTCATTATTAAATAGGTTTCATTCTAATATCAGCTCGGTACGGTCGATGTAAGTTTTGATCTTCTACTATAATAATTCTACCAGACTCCAACTGATCCTGTTTTCTTAGTCTATACTGAAGCATTGCAAAAGGAAAAACTCAGATTTTCAAATTTTAATCTTCTAACAATTCTTATGTTGACAAGATTTAGTACCCTCACCAAATAACCTCACTCTACTTCTAGTTTCTAAAATTCATATCATCACGATAATTTGATTTAATTTCTTTTCCAATTCAACCAGTCGATATTAGCAAATTTCTTGAATTACATTCAAGAGATCTAAAATCGTCGATGAAATTTTGTCGAAAAATGGTCATTTGGCTACATTATCCAACCTTCGCTTGGCATTATTTATATCGCTATTCTGTTGTGTCGAGCCTCACAGATAATTAAAATACTGAGTGGTAGGTCAGCAATAGAGAATGGATTATAATCGGATACGGTCTGATTACCGCTGCAAAGGACGATTTCTTCTTTATTGTCAGTTGTCGATGAACAAAGCTGCTTATTAGGTCTATATCTATTCTATCTATTATATAAATCTAGCAAAATAATAAGGACCCTCCTGTCTCTCGACAACAAGTAGTATAATTCTTTTCATTCAATAGCGCAATGTTTGAATAAACAGAAGTGGAAGTTAATCTTCTATTTCCATTATTTACACAAAGGAATAATTTAGGCTTCACACCATTCCTCATTTTATCGACTACTGCTTGAAGTAATTGCTTTATTAATGGTCACTCAAACAGACTACATCGAAAAAAAGATTCTTTGCCGATGCCACACATGTTTTCGGTGTGTCTATGTTGTCGGTGTGCCTCCGTAAAGGCAAAGAATTTTTTGTTTTTCGATTTATTTTTCTTCTTCAAAACACTTGGCTTCACAGTCGCGAAAAGAATAGGGCCTTTCCATCACTCGGAGAACTTGCATGGGGGCACTGATTTTTGGGCCACTGCTATTATTATTATTATTATTCTGAACAGAGGTCGTTGTGATTACGTTCAGCCTTCCGGGAACTCCGACCGCAAGGATCTTTTGTTCTTTACCGAACTCGTTTATTTAAATCCCAAGGAGTCCGTCAATAGCATTGATAAATGCAACGACATCCTTAGGAGCTTTAGGTGTTACCACATGAGGATCCAGAACCGACTTCTCCATGTGAATGGTTCTTAGTTCCGCCAGCTCTGGACACTTGCATACCATGTGTTCAGCCGTTTCACCCTCTGATCCACATAGCCTGTAAATTTTATCTGCTGATTTTTTCATGCTATACAAAAGATATCTGTATCGGCAGTGTAACATCAGCAGACCTACTATTACTCGAAGAGGGCAACTGCTAAAATCTAATGGAGTTAGAGAGGATGTACGCATTCTTTTTAGCATGTGATTGGAGATGTGGAACTTCCCTTTGACGCTATTAGATGTCACCACTTAATGATATTTTATTCAGTACGTCACAACAAATTGCTTCAAATATAGAAGTTTTTTATGAAGATTTTATACCTGAGTGGAATGGTTACTCCAAATTAGGTTATAACCGGTATATATATTGGTAATTGTCTTATCGCGAGTGGAGATCGGTTTCGCGATCTGGGGGTGTTATTTGATTCGACGTTCAGCTTTGTACCTCACATCGAGGAGCTTTGTTCTTCGGCCAGTCGATCTTTAGGCTTTGTGTTCCGGTGTTCCAGGGAGTTCCTTGATGTTTCAGTCCTCAGAATTCTCTATTTTTCTCTTGTCGTCAGCAAATTAGAGTACGCCAACTTGGTTTGGTTTCCGATATACAGTTCCCACCTAACATCACTTGAACGCATTCATAGAAAATTCTTGAAGTGTGCTGAATATAGAAAGACCGCAGGGTATCCTGAACGTGGTGCGGATTTGTCGGAGATCATGCGGGAAATGCGAATTTCAACGTTGCAGGAGAGACAGAAGCGACAGTGCGCTAAATTTGCGCAAAAGCTTGTCACTGGAAGAATTGATTCACCTCATCTGCTGTCCAGGGTTGACTTTCGTGTGCCAAGAATTGAAGCGAGGACCACATCAAACTTTCGACTCCCTAAACCTCGGACTAACGTACTTGAGCAAGCTCCGGTTTATCGATTTTGCAGAGCTGCTGATGAACTTAAATTTAATTTGTTTTTTTAGTTCGGGGCGGTTATTGTTTATTGTTATATCATTGAATGTGTAATTTTGTTGGAATAATTGTTCATATTATTCATTGGCAATATGTTACCCTGTTAATGGGAATTCTCCTGTTGGGTAAAATAAACTATTATTATTATTATTATTATTATTATTATATCTCTCCTCTCAGTGTCAAAATCTGATATAATTTCTCCAACCTCATGATAAAAGTTCTAGTCACTTTTTTCAAATAACGGCAACAATATTTGGATATACATGATGTGCTTATAGTCAAAATTGCTTATATAGCCAGGTTGTAAGTTCTTTTAAACCCCTTCCCTTAAGGTTGATATAAGGAAGAAGTGTATTTATCATAGCAGACCTTTTACTGTTATCAATTATCGCTTCTATTGTAATCATAAAATCGTTCCTACCTGGAAATAAGTATGTTATCATGAAAAAATTTCTTAAAAACTAATATTTCTTCATATTTGAGCCTTGGGCTCTTGGCTCTTTGATGTTTTCCAGTCACCGTTTCACTTCTGGACTTTCAAGAATTTTAGTTGCTCGTATGTTTTCTGATTTTCACTGTATCGTGAAGAAAAAATTACATCGCCTGTCTCACTTCCTACCACCTGAAGGAATAGAGAATATCGTTTATTTGATTATTGGTCCCATTTTCATGAAAATACCACCCTGAGGAAAACAGGAGATTTCTCAAAACGGCCTAAGAAAAAAAACTGTTATTCAAAAAAATCTGAAATTGTGGAATATAATTGAGAAATATAGACTCAATATTTCATGATGATTTTTTTCAACAGTCTAGGAATCTTCTCCTGTAAAATTAACGTGGTCTAGCAATTTCTGAGCCCAATTTTGATGTGAGGAGATGCAGGACTTTTTTTGCGGTCTACAGAGGTCTAAAGGTGCGATCGGCTTTGGTATATCTCCACAATGAGGAAGAATTCTCATTGAAGACCGCAAATTAGGATAGAACATCTTCTGCTTTTTCTTTTTGGAATAGCCTCAATTCTTTGTCAGGCAAAAATAGCAATAGTCTAAATGATCAGCTGGTTCTCGCTATACCATTCATCCACTGCTCCATGGTGAGCCCCCTGCTTGTCTGGATCTCGAATTATAACACCAAAATATATCAAGAAGGCTCTTTTGACACTTTCAGAAAATGGCCTTGAATCACTTTCTTATCTTCACTCAGATAACCTCTCACTTCGAAACTGAACAGAAGACTTATTTCACAGTTCAAGTACTTTTTCTGTTATGGAATGCATTTTTCCTAATCGTCCCCTCATTATATACATTCCTTTTACTTCCTTCTCGACTAAATGCAAATGTAAAAGAGCTTGGAAAAAAGCTTTTGAAAAGAGATAGGAGAGAGTTGGATAATACCGAGCCCCTAAGGACTTGGATCTATAATTAGATAACCGTTAAACAACCGAAATTTGAACAAAAAGTAGGTATGTATTCTAAATTCACGAAAAAATATGCGCGGTATGGTCAATCTGGTCTGATAATATTGTGCCCACATTAATTGCACACAAATGGGTAAGTGATAAAAGTAAAAATAAAGAAAATTAATAACATTTTAAGTAATTTTCTTACGTGAAGATAGGGCGACCCAAATCTTCTCCAGAAATCAAATCCGTAGGTATATTTAGTATAGCGCAATAAGTATTGATAGAAACTCAAACTCGTTATGACCACAAAACCTAAATATTTATTCTATAACTAGAATAGTCTTAGTACAAACCTAAATCTTTGATTTATTTATGGAAAAATAGAAAATTTCTAATATAAATTAAATATCCTCTGATATCTTGATAATTATATCTTCTTATATCTTTAAAATAATTCAGCGCCGGGGGCCTTAAAATTATATGGGAAATATTCAGAGCTGTGCCGAGCATTGAATATTAGTGCTTCGAGCACTAAGCACTTGGAAAAAAGGGCTCCCGAGTCGCGAGCACTAAGCACTGATTTTAACAAAAGGCTCTCGATTACTAAGCACTTTGTGAAAGTAATCCGATGTTTCGAGCATTAAGCCCTGACCACTTTATTTAGGAAGTGTTATACAGGGTGTCCGGGGAATAACTGTACATACTCTTACTAGAGGTGGACTAGTTGATCACTGATTGACCATAAAAAATTTATTTCTGGATTTCCTGAGAAAGCTACAGGGTGATTTTCCAACTTCATGTGAATACTTAGACATACATAAAATCCAAACTTATTGACGGATATTATTGAAACTTGGGAGGTTATTGGCACATGCTAAGGGCGAGTCAGAAAAATATCAATTATTTCATTATTCCAGGGTCGGACTCATCAATCTTCATTTAAGTTGTTCAGGGTAAAACAAACACTTTGTATTTCGAATTACAAATAATTTATTCGCTTTTTAGGAAGAAGCTGAATCATGCTTCAATTTGTGATATCGCTTCAAGTTGTCACATCAACAATTATTTTTTTATGAATTTTTGAATTTGGATAAAGTTCGAAAATTTGAATTTATTCACCTGAACAGGACTTAGTCATCGTGTGGAGGTCGAAAATGAATGATAAATTTTCTTAAAAAAATTACTGAAGTTATCTCAGAAACATTTCACATTCTCTTTTTGTGAAATTGGCCATTTTGATATTTTCACTTTTTAATAATAATCAAAACACGAGCAACAAACAACAATCTCAAATTTCAGTTGTCAACATATTCGAAGTTTATCACAGAATGTGGTATTGGAATTCATATTTTATCTTGAGGGAAATTTTATTTCTGTGAATTTTTGAGTTTGAATCCTTGAATTTAGTAAGATATTGTGGAACATTCTCCAAACTGAAAATCATATCTCCTCTTTCTGAGGGTACTTCATAATATTTAAAATTTGAATGAGTAAACTTTAGAGAAACAGACTAACAAATTGAAAAATCACTACTCATACTCCTCGATTTACTGATTCATTTAGAGGTTTTTACATTGGAAGAAGTGTCACTTTGGTCTATATCTTTTTTGTCGAACACCCGGTATACATACGAATAATTTTGAAATATGCTTGTGTGTGCCCTATACACTTCATCAATTTTTTTTCGAAATATGTATGTATGTATGTATTTTCCATGCATTCTAGGTTTCAGTGAAACCCCTCAGAAGCTACTTAAAGCTTGTGCGAGTTAGAATGATGGGTGTGTTCTGTGTAGGCTTTGTTACTGTGTCCCGACGCCACCTTAGGCACAGCACTGTTATTTGTTTACCCAACAGTGAATGGTTCGGCGCGTTCTCCATACCAGAAAATTTCTTCCCTGGCGGAGACTCGAACCCCGACTATATACCTTCATTTACTCCATCCCAATGAGATCCGCGTCTGGGATGGCCACCCAGTATATCAACAAATTATTATAGTCTTCCTCACCTTCCTCAGTAACTTTTTTAAGAAAATTTTTATTTATTTTCGACCTCTACAAAATGACTAAGTAATGTTCAGGTCAATAAATTCAATTTTTCGAACTTTATCCAAATTCAAAAATTCATAAAAAAATAATGGTTGGTGTGACAACTTCAAGCGATATCACAAATTGAAGCATGATTTAGCTCCTTTCTAAAAAGCGAATAAATTAATTGTAATTCGAAATACAAAGTGTTTGTTTTACCCTGAACACTTTAAATGAAGATTAATGAGTCCGGCCCTGGAATAATGAAATAATTGATATCTGTCTGACTAGACCTTAGCATGTGAAAATAACCTCCCAAGTTTTAATAATATTCGTCAATAAGTTTGGATTTTATGATGGTCTAAGTATTTACATTAAGTTGAAAAACCACCCTGTAGCTTTCTAGGAGAATCCAGAAATTAATTTTTTATAGTCAATCAGTAATCACCTAGTCCAACTCTATCTCTGGTAAGAGTATGTACAGTTATTCCCCGGACACCCTGTATCTATGTTAGGTAATTCCAATCGGAATAAAAATTGTACCTCTTTAGCTAAGCTGTTTCCGTGACTTATAATTTTTGATAGGAAACTCCTAGACCCGTCCCTAGAGTTCGCATGATATTTCCTTCATCCCCAAAATTTTGCTACAGATGAGTTTTATTTTTTGAGAATTTTATGACAAAAAACAAAATTTCGACAAAAAAGTGTTTTTTTCTATGTCGAAAAATGACAGCTAGATAACAAGTTTATCGGATTCTAGATGAGACAACATCTTTACGAATGGTTTAAGATATAATGCACTCATTGCTTCTAAGAAAATATTAATAACACTTATCAACAGTTAATCCAGTGCCAGAAGTACGATTGATAGCGTTTGGAAATCCTTGGTGATGAGTACAACTAAACTGATCATGAAAATAAGAAAAAATGAAAATGACTGTGAATAAATTTGGAAAGTTCAAGATGGAGGAGAGTCCAAAACAGTAAAAAGCATGGATTCTGAAATAATAGCCTTTATTTACGTTAACACCTCAGAAACAAGTTATTCGCATGCAAAGTTGATGGGAACAAAATCGATTATCTCCTCTTAGAAGCGATCAAATCAAATTATATCTGAAAAAATTTATCTGATGGTTCATTCTCAACAATCTGAAAAAATTGTTATCAAGTTGCAAACTTTACTTGTACTTATAACAAACCATTATTTTGAGGAAAATTTTAATTTTCTTATGAATTCCTCGAAAGCTGAGCCTCTTCTCTCATCTAAGCAAAGACTTGAGAATAAAAAGAATATCATGCAAAAGGTTTAACCATTCTATTACTCTCCTTTCAGAAGTTATATGAGCTTTTGCAAATACGGGAATTCATTTTGAACCACCCTCTATAAATAATCAAAGACATATATTATTTGTACAAAATTCAAAAGCACATTCAATAAACTTACCCGATTATTGCACCTGCACACTAACGACATACTAACGTAAGATGTTATCACTCGACTGAACATCAAAACTAGATCTTAGGTTTCGGGGCGTCGGCTTTCATAGCATATATTCGTGTTACAACAAGATTAGAAAAGGGCTTAGTGCTTAGCAATCCGCAGAAATGCTCGGGACCACTTTGGGGATTACCAAGCACTAAGCCTTTTCATAAAATGCTTCAACTACTAAGAACTGAGCATTGGTTTTGAAAATTGCTTGGGAGCCCAGTGCTCTGGAGCACAAAAGGGCTTCGAACACTTTCTCGATCATAAAACACAGTGCTCTGGCACAGCTCTGAAAATATAATAGTCTAAAAAACGTATCCTGACATTAATTCTACAGTATACAAGCATTGAAAATGTATAGTATCAAAGTATCACAATATAAATATAATATTACTTATCTCTTCCCGAAAGTACGTATGGACCGTGATGGTGGTGCACGGGGAAGGGTTCAGGCATGTCCGGCTTAATTGTATACGCATTCATCGCAGAACTAGTGGATACTTTTTGAATTACTCTAAAACGCAGAATTATCAACTCTGCGGTATTTTCCAAATCCCTGCTACGCGTTAGGGCTTTAGGAATATTTTTCCTATTATAAGAAGGGTATTTTCTTTCTAAAAATAGAGAACTGCTCTGTGTTACAAAAATCTTGTCAAACTATGAAATAATTTAAGTGATATATGATTTTCTCTTTTCCTTCGCTGCAGATGCAATTAGGGCTCTCAACTGAATTACATCTGTAAAAAAGGAATGAAACCTTTAAAAGAAATAAAATTATTTTTTGTAATATACTATTATCCATTTTATTAAAACCCAAATTTTTACATCTTTGTTACATACTAATGAAACATGAAGGTGGAAAAACACAAGCAAATTAATTAAGTGATGACTGAAAAATATTTACAATATAACAATATTCCAGTAAGGCTGGTCACAGACCAGCGTGAGACGATCCTTATGAAAAAATAGGGCTCTACCAAAGCAGACCATCAGAGTATGACTTCAAGATTAAAATATCATCATGTAACAATTAACCAGAAAGTGGACTGGTTTTGTTCGTTATTTTGCAATCAGTAACAGTAATATCAATTTTTAGAGAACAACACCAATCCTCGAGACAGCTCTCATGGATAAATTATATACAAACAAACATAATGGATGTCAAACGTTTAAATCGTGAAGGTAATAGTCATGTATATTGAGCACGACTCATATGACACTTAACACGATGTAACAGCACATTTACAATCTAGCTAACCTAAGAGTTAAAAGCCTATAAATAATACTAACTCGTTCATTTACATCAACGCTAATGCCTCGCCTTTTCCTTTCTGTTCTGAACGGATCAACAGAAGGCGCTAAGGCAACTTGTTAATGGAATGTTTGAACCCATTGCGTTGTCTTTCGACCCAGAATGGCGCAGGGTTGACATAGTAACTCTGCCCAATGTACGATGGGAACGCGCGCGAAAAACCAAGCACAACGAAGAGAGTGGGTAAATGCAGTGCCATCTATTCACGCGCGCTTGGTACGTACGTTGAGTTTGCTCAAGCAACTGATGTACTAAAATTAGCAACAGGATTTGTACAACACTAGGTGGGGGGAAAAGCTTGTGCTGATTTCGGATCCGGACATCACAAGCTTCAACGTCCACCTTTCTGATGGCAGTGTCATGATGAGTGCCTAGTAATAGGTTTCTTGTTCTAGCCAGCCTCCTGGGTTGCGACGCAAATAGAACCTCCTCGTTTCGTCATAGATAAATATGGCCAGCATGAAAGGAATTGCAGGTAACCACCACACAAACCTGCAAAAATGAAGGTTCTCATTAACAATAATAATTTAGAATATTTTTTTAGGTTATTTAGATTCAAGAAAGGCATATGGTTTTGGCACGGTAAGGACAAATGTTAAGGAAGTAGGTAGTCAAATTCGCTCACACGATTGGTCATCACCTTATCGTGGTGTGCGAGCTTAAGTAGTTGGGATAAATCCTGAGAACCATGTTCTTAGGACGAGCAACGAAACCAAGAATGACCAGAACCCTTTTCACTATGTCCCTCTAACAACATAGGTTAAATGTATTTCAGAAAAATCCCAAGGCACCAAGAAGCAACGACGAAATTCCTGATTCCAGGGCTCGTGTCTAGGCGACCCTAGGCCAGGAGGGCCTGAACGATGCGCGCACAATGGGGCCTGGCATTATCGTCCATAAAAATGAAATTTTCACCAATGTGTGAGGAAAATGGCACTACATGCTCTTCAAGAATGTTCCTTATATACTCACGGCCAGAGAGCAACAATTTGTGGATTTTGAATTTGAATATCGAAGGAATTTCGAAAGACAAGTGTGATTACATCTCCAAATTAGCTGATGAACATGGTATCAAAGAGATTCTTCTGCAAGAAACCCACACGGCAACAGAATCGTCGTGAAGGAGGACAGTTGAAAGGTTATGTATTAATTGATTTTTTACAAGTTTAGCTTGTTATGTTGAAAAATTATCAGTTACGTAACTTTCAACAGATTCGGAAAGGGGAAATTGATGGAGTTCTTTTTTTCATTTCTTTCAAATTTTGTGACATTTCTGTCATAAATATTTATAAATCTCCGAACATTATTTGGCCAAGAAATCTCAATGCTGATGTTTTTTAAAGTAGCAAATGCATTTCCAAAATGCCTTCGATTTATTCTGAATAATCGGTTTCTTTTCTGCTTTTGTCTTTTTTCATTTCAGATTAAGAATTACGAGTCGTTTTGGGAAGAATCTGTGTATCCGAGACCATCGACGGATATCATGAAGATGATCACACTGATGTCTTTCAAGATTTTCCTGATATTTGATATTTTATGTTATTTTGTTTACGGGGAGGCAGGTTTTTTCGGCTGAGGTTTTTTCCCCTGGCTGTATAGTATCCTATGATACAAGTGCTGATAGTATCGTATGATTCTATAGTATCATACAAAGAATGTTATGATACCCCGTTCTTTTTTTACCTCAGCTTAGGTACTTTTTGTTTCAACATTTATTGTATTATTTTAGCTCTCTTTTTCATAAGAATATATATATATATATACTCATCAGCATTCATAGCTCCATTATCAACAACCACTAGGTCTGTGCGAGCAGTCAAAGATATTCCACCCCATACCATAATCGATCCTCCCCCGAAACCAGTAGTATTCAGGAAATTGCACTGAGCATATCTTTCATGAGGACGTCTGTATACAAGGGAAAGTCGATCACAAAGGTAGAGGCAGAATCTAGACTCATCTGTGAAGAGAACCCTTTCCCAATCGGCCTTTTCCCAATGGATATGCTCTCTCGAAAAATCCAAACGCGCCCTCCGATGGGCTGGGGTAAGAGCTGGGCCTCTTGCCGCGACACGAGGCCTTAAATCATATTCTATGAGGCGATTTCTTATTGTCTGAGTGCTAATTTGCACCCCCTGAGTTTGCTCAAGCTGATTTTGAAGGAGGCGAGCGGTTGCAAACCGTTGTCTCAACGAAGAAACTCTCAAGTAACGTTCTCGAATGGCAGTTGTTACCCGTGGTCTACCCTGACCTGGTCTCCGGACATTCATATCTGTCTCCTTGAATCGCTGCAAAATTGTGGACACACTTGTATGGGAAACTCCAAACCTTTCTGCAATTCTTGTGTATGTCCACCCTTCTTCTCGCAAAACTACCGCTTGGGCACCTTCCTCTTGGGTCAAATTGCGTGTTTCGCGTTGTATAGCGATCGAGTGTAGAAAATCAAACGAAAGAAAAACTATTGATCACTAGAATTGATCGAGAACAACAATTTTTGGAATGGAGCCAATATATTCAAAATCTGATAATATCATCTTTTTTTATTCCTGCTGGGAAAAACATTTGTATTGAAGAAAAACGTTGAGAGTGGATAACATATGCATGCATAATTCTGATGAAAATAATTATCATTGAGAACACCTTCAGTTGTAGAATAAATTCGAGATTTCCATAATGTGCGTTAATTTTTTTGCGCAGTGTATGTTTTGTGTTCAGGATGAATACTCACTTCAATGGGAACATGCGGAGTCCCTTATCCATGCCTGGAGTGTATGACAGGAATGCAGCGAGAGCAGTTTCGAAAATGAGACCAAAGTTCAGGGCCCAATTCCTCATTCCTTGGTGGATCAGCGAGTTACGTCTGGTCTTACAGATGATCAAATCAGCCCATTGCACGACGACAATGGACACGAAGAAAGCTGTGTGACAGGTATATTCCAAGGTCTTTCTGTCGCGGTAGGTCTGAAAAAAATATATGTTTCTTATTTTTCTAAATTTTTGTAGACCATATTGATACCAAAAAATTAAAGTCGTCATTTCATTGTGATGATCTATTTGAAAGAGAGATTTGCTGCTTTGGTATTGTAATTGAAGTGTAGTGATACTTGAGCCGATTTCCGATTGTTTGTTCATTTTCAATTCCTCTCGTATTATCGATTTAATATGGTTTTTCCTTTAACTTTTTTTCTTTTTTGACATATTGTGTACAATGTACCCTGTTAAAAAATGAAAATTCAGGAGGAAATGCTAGTATAAAATTAAGATGGGTCTTTCCTATAAAAAAAATTTCCTCAACCCAACCCTTTCCGAGATCTCACCTTTGAAAGATGGTTACTAAAATTAATTTTTTATTTTTTATTTAAAATTCCATTGAAGCTTGAAACTTGAAATTCTGTAATTCTCGTGCACTCGCAAATAGCTAACCAGGGGTATTTTTCCAATATTCGTGTTACATTATACGGGGGTGAAATAAACAACCCTTAACTTCATTTTATAGCAACACTATTTTTCTACATGAAGTTCCATGAAATGAAATTATGAATTGAATCCTTGTTTAGTTTACAAATTTTTTTCATTGTTGAATTTTTTCCCTAAACCAATAGCTGAAGAGAAAAACCATATTTTATAATTATTTAAATAAATTGAGTGGATAACAGTGAAGATGTAAAATGTGAAAGGATTCATAATATATGCTGTAAATGAAAAACTATCCTTAGTTAGTTCTTTGAGGGTGCACGAGAATGACAGGATTTTAAGTTTCAAGCTTTACTGAAATTTTAGAAAAAAAAATTAAAACCGAATTTTAGTCACCATCTTTCAAGGTTGATATTTCGAAAACTCTTAAAATACGCAGTCTCCAAGTAACTAATCTTTAAAATCAGTGTAATTGAAAAAATTTGATTCTTTGGGTAAATGCAACTGCGTCCAAAAGATTCACAGTATTCAATTTCGGCTAAACTTATTCAAATGTTTCAACGCTGGATGTTATGCTCGGAAAAATGGGGTGGCATAGCTCATTCTGAAAATTTTAAATGGCTATTACTTTTTCTCTAGGATGAATTGGAAAAATTGGTATACTACAAAAGTTTTTTGGACCTCAAAAAACTATTGTTAAAATATATGTACAATTCAAGGCTCACTCAGTATACATTCGTTAAAAAGAAAATGAGGTTTTATATGAAAATTATTCCATAGACAGTAGTTATTCGTTCAAAGGGCAATTTAGCACTTGATGCAATAAATACAGTGAATATCTTCTGAACGAAAGAGACAATATTTATTAAATCCTATCATCAATAATAGGTATTTCAATACGATCTCTTTCACTTAAATGAAGCATTCTTTATTCTACAATTGAATTTATGTTAATTTCATAAATATTGTCTTTTTTGTTCAGAAGATATTTACTTGGTTCCACACTTTATCTCAACCCTGTATAATGATAATAAATGTAATGATTTGATGATTTTCATTATATGCTTCCACACAGAAATACTAATCTCCAGAAAACATTTGTTGAGAAGAATTTTCAATATAATTTTTTAATGATTACCTACCCATTCTTGACCGTAGGAATCTGTCAAATCGTTGATAGCTTTGGAATCCCAATGCTTGCGGATTCCGAACAATTTCATCGGTAGGAATCCGTTTTCAGCCATTATAACGAAGTAAACGAAGAATCCAGCAGCTGCTTGGATCATACCAATCTGTCCATAAGCCATGGAGATCAGCCTATACATACAAAATGAATTAGAACCTGCCTGGTATGAATATATGTGCAACAATGGCTTCGAAATATGTTCTTAAGGTCTTGGACAAAATTTCAGAAACCATTGCGATACTTACATCAAATCCACAAACATGCTATTAAGATAATGTCGACATGCAAATATTTACAATAACTAACTTTTACCCTTTCTGGATTATTAGTAGGTACATAATCAGCAGCTGTTAGTGTAAAATAAATACAGACAAACAACGACATTCATATTACAACACTTCTGAAGCGTTCCTTCTGCTTAGATGTGAGGAGAGGAAGTTTGGAGTCATACCGGGAAGTGAATTCTATATCATTTTGATCATCTACCTTGAAGAATAAATAACCAACAACAAATTGCCATATTATGTCGATTTTCATGATTTTCACTGTATCAAGTTTGAAGTTATCGAATGAGATATTTTATGGTAGGTTTCTGCATTCTATTGAAAGGTTTTTAGGGTTTTTTCCCTCAGTCTCTGTGAGAAATATCAATTGCAATTTTTTTCATAATAGAAGAAAGGGTCGCAGCGTTATACTCAAGCACTTATGTGTCAGAAGCCAAATCTTGTTGAAAGATTGTTGCCTAACAATGAAACCAAAAAGAACACTCCGAACTATCAAACTTTGTAACGTTTTGAAGACTATTTAAGTTTAAGATTGCCTCATCAGTCAAATTCTCAAATTCATGAAAATCTTGAGATCGTGAGAATTGTTCGATTGATCAATTGACATTTTCACACGAGAGCCTTTCTATATTTTTGTTCCAGAGATTGGGGGAGAAAAACCCTAAAAAAAGTTTAAGAAAAAATTTGAAATTTTTGGTTCTACTGAAATAACATATATAAACCGCACGATGGGAAAAAGATTATTCTGATATACCTATGATGCTGTTATTTTAAACAGAACACTTCTGATATTTTTAATTGCATTGCTTGAATAATTGTACGACAAATTGGTTCGAAAAATTTTTGCATAGTATTGATTGTTTTCAAAAGGATTAGATTTTTTCGAAAACTTCTAGAGTTGAAGAGAATTTTCGAATTTCATATGATTTATGAAATAACCGATTGTCGCTTCGGTAAAACCCTTTAATAAGTGGACACTCAAATCATAGTTTCAATTAATGATTTATTATGCAGAGTGAGCATAACACGATTTTTTTATTTTTTCAAAACGCATCAATGCGATTTTTTCAATTTGTAACCATATTTATTTTCAGAATAATCAACATGAAAGATAAAATTGTTGGAAACAGTATGTATATTTATGCCAAATGGATAGTTTCCAAGATATTTAGAAAAATTAACAATCTACATAGACTATATTACTAGTTGTCAGCATCAAACATCAAAATAAATTATCAGTGATTACAGTAGACGTCAAAACTACCAATACTCAATAACACTCATTATAAGCATTGTCATGGTAACATGATTAATTCTAAAAATTTTAGTGAGGTATTATATTGCTATTCATATCTATTCAAACTTTTTCTTTCTCAAGTCTATGTTTTTGTGTATCATAATTTCATACTATTGATAATTATTTGAAATGAATATTTACATATTTCCTTGAATGCAAGAAATGCATTTTTTTACTCAGTTCGTTAGTGCAATACACTTTTTATTCTGGTTTTGTGTATTCGAGAAGAAAGTAAATGAAAAATTTCGAAGTTTATCGGCAATTTTTTGTATGGTACTGTAACAGAATGCTACCTACTATCTCTAACACAACATTTTGAATGGTTCAAACTTGTTTAGCCCATAACAAGTTTCTCATTCAACTCTCATCTTATCTAAAACATTTAATCTTTGTGAAATTATACCTATATTTCAACTTATATTTTTGAATCTCAATTCAGTGAAAATTATGTCATCCACATATGATAATTTGCTTGAGGTTCTCCATCAAGTATTGATCACACCTGTTCAACCCAACAATGGTATTCTTAATCTGAAATATAGACAAATCTGAAGAGAACTAACTGAAATAATTCTGAAGAAAAATTAATAAATACAGCATGAGATGGAGTATGGGAATTAATTCAGTGAGAAGAAACTCAGTGAAATCACATGCACATCACCTGATACTCCTCTACACATTTTTAAATCTAAATTTCGTCTAAAACACACATGTACTAAGAACTTGAACACTGACTAAATTTGCATGTGAATATATTTCAAATTATATAAATGTTCGCACAATCGGCACAACACAGGGTATCTAGAACTCAAATGCCCATTCAGAAAAACTAGGCATTCTCTTGCTTAACATAGCAGTAACATGTGTCTAAATTGCAGTGCTTCCACTAGGCTATTTACACTTCACAAACTGTACCTCGGCAAAAATACTCAATTTGACTACCACAAAATAGTTAGCTATTAAATTATTCGATGAGTTTTTGTGAAAATGTGTTGGCGGTTTTTCGTTACGAAGTTTTACCAATGATTCGTCTGCATGAGGCCTGTGGAAGATCAAATCCCTAAACTGAATTCAAATAAAGACGTAATCGATTCAGAACTAGAAAAAGGTGAAGATCGAAAATATTCTTAATGTGGCTCAGAGATTGAATTCAATGACGACTTTGCTAAACATGAGTGTTGGAATTGCCTTCTGCAACGAGTATTAGACGATATTTTCTCTATTTCAGTCAAGTTTTGTAAAATACTCCCGAAATTCAAATTAAAATTCAGGTTAGAGACTTTTATATTTCTTCTTGGCAGTTGGTGTGACTCACGAAATTTTACAGATCACGTATTTTGAATTGATTTGATTCGAAACTTGATTTCATCAGAGGCCAGTACTGACAACTACAAAACGAAAAATATAACTGAAACAATGGTGTAATGAGTTAATTACAGCACTACTTTTAGTACTGTAATGAACTCATTACGATACTGAAATAGAGAATAGTATATTCTAAAACAAGTTGCAGAATGAGCTCCTATTCCAACACGAATGCGAAATTCGAAAACGAGCGACGAAGGAGCGAGTTTTCGAAAGCATGAGTGTTGGAATTGCCTTCTGCAACGAGTATTAGACGGTATTTTCTCTATTTCAGTCCATTTTTGTGAAAACCTCTCGAAATTCAAATGAAAATTCAGATTAGTGACTTTTGTTTTGTATCTTGACAGTTGGTGTGACATACGATATTTGACAGATCACGGAATTTGAATTGATTTGATTCGAAACTTGATTCGATCGGAGGTCAGTAGTGACAATCATAAAACGAAAAATATAACTGAAAACAATGCTGTAATGAGTTTCATTCCAGAACTACTTTTAGTACTGTAATGAACTCATTACGATACTGAAATAGAGAAATAATTTTTTTGCATCTACCTAAGTATTATTCTCACATCAAGATATATTTTTCAATTAAAGCGAGTTTTCATTAGGACATACTTTAGTCCAATCATAGGGGCGTTATTTTTACGTATAACTTTTCGAAATACAGTACGAAATACTGTACAGGTATCCCAAATTGCTTGGTTTTGACTTTTTCTGGTACTTCTGGACTAGATAGGTAAACACGTTGAGAGGAGTTCTGGGCTGGATTTTCCTGAAAACACCATTGGTGGAAACCGTTTCACGATATCTTTATTTATACTTATATTTATTTTTTTTATCTTTGATATATTATCGATTTAGAAAATATGCCATTAATTTTTTATTTACGAAAATATCTGAAAACAATCAAGTCGTTCTACAGCACTTTCACACTGGATTTTATACTATATTGAATTTTTTGGAAATCGTGTACTAAGGGTGGAAAAAACATTTTTTGGTTTAAAAACGATTGCATCCTTTTTCTTATTAAATGATACAAAAAAATTAAAGGAGAAACATTTTAAGAAATTGAAAAAGTGTCTTAGTCCCAGTGAAATAGTGCTTGTTAAAAGTCAAAATCGTTTTCAGATATTTTCGAAAATGAAGAAGTAAGTCCCTTCTGGTTACGACTTGTAGCAGTTCAAGACACGCGTAAACCGATTTCTACTACGAAAAAAGAGAAATTTAGTCCTTCCTTCCCACAATCTTTATTTTGTGACGACTAGTTTCGAGACTTTTCTAAAATAGTCTCATTTTCAAGTCTAAAGCTACAAAACAATTGTTTAAGTACATTGGTGTAAAAGTCATTAAATATAATAAAACAAAAACAAACAACACTTACATACAAGCTACAGGGTAAAATATTTAAAAACGGTTATTGTCATATACGGACTTCTCACCCAAATCAAGTGAAATAAAATGGCGTTTTACAAATTACAACCAAATTCAAAAAAGTGTAGAAACTAATTACAGAACAAAAACAAGGCGACATCTAGAATAACAAACAGATGGGTGCTGCTGTTATCTGAAGAACGGGATAGTAATCTGCGATTGAAGAGCGAAGAAATCTATTAAAATTAATTGTACTGAGCTGAAGGACCTAAGGTCGATGGCTCTTGGCTTTTTTTGGTCAATAAAGACATTTTCTCTCTCTCTCTCTATTAAAATTAACCAACCGAACTGGTACCCAAGAAGTCTTGAATCAATCATAACAATGAATGATAAACAAACAAAATAAAGATTGTGGGAAGGAAGGACTAAATTTCTCTTTTTTCATGATGAGTCACCCACATTAGTCAATCTTCCAATTTATCGATTTCTACTAAATTCATCTGGGGTCGTTTGCAGAGGCGTTATAAAAAAACATCTTCGAAATCTATGAAATATCAAAATTTTATTATATCTTCAAAACAAATGGAGATATCGTGAAAAGATTTTCACTACTGGTTTTTTCACCAAAATCGAGCCCATGACTCTTCTCAACGTTCTTTCCTTTGAAGAAGTACCAAAATCAAGAAATTTGGGATAGCCTTTCCTCACGTAAAGAATATTAAATGAATTTATGAAGAAGCTTAAATTTCATTTGTTTTACCCCGTACTTTGAGACCCTCCGTTGCTTTCAATATTATATCTTTGTTATTCAGTTTTCGCGCTATAGTTTAAAATTTTGTTGAGCTTCTTTCCGTATTGACTTCAGCTGTTTCAAGTGTTACGAACTTATGTTTAGTTTTTGGCAATGTTTGTTTCTTTCATTTTCATGTTGAGTGACATGGGTAAGAGTTAATATTTTGAAATCAAGATACTGAGGAGCATCTCCTCCATTTCTTGCGTGCCGAGGTAGAATTGTGGTGCAGTTTGGGCCGAGATGGCAAGTTTGACGACCCACCTGCGGTTCACAAGATTGTCCGTATATGGATCTCGCGGCTGTCGTTTCATAATGTCGGACTCCGGGGCTTCGTAAGCCAGAGAAATAGCAGGCACCTACACAGTGGCCAGCGGCACAAGTTATTAGTGAGAAAACCACATGCACAAGTAGGATAATATCGAAAAAAAATTCTCAATAGTGTGTAGAGGGTAGAGTCGGTTAGAGGAAGTGGGAGAACATTTTATACCCTATATCTGCAGTTGATTAAGCGGTGCAAGATGAATGGTGTGCTAATGGTGCTATCTACAAACTACCTACACATTTCCAAGGCTACATACACTGCACACATTGAAGAGACTACATAATCAATTTTGATTCTCGATCTATTCGATCAATCTAGTCGATCTATTCAAGCGGATGTACACTGTAATCATTTATTCCGGAACAATTGACAAATTTATATAATACAAAACTATGATACATTTGGTAGCTTCACTAATTCACGAAGTTAGTTATGACATTTATCATAAAAAATTGTTGTTCGAATATTAATCGATTCAGAATTTTGTTAGCCGAAGCAAAAAACAAAATGTGATTCTAAGAATGAGCTCCAGAGTACAGCAAAAAGGCATATTATGGATACACTAACGTATAATGTTGTAGCAGAAAATATGTAAGGAAACTATGATGATTACCATTGACCTGACATTTATTCCGATTAATGAAGTGTTTCTTTTGTCCGAATTATTATTTGGCTTCACATCTCAAACTCGGTAATTTTTGTTTGTTTGGTTGCACCGTGTTTGAGTCCCCTTAAACATTGATTTTATATGTATATATTTTATTTTAATTCATTTCCACTTTGTTTTTTTATTCAAAATAAGTTTTTACTATATGACTATGGTAATCAAGAATTTATCCTTTCTATCTGATAATGGCGAATACCCCGAAGCATGTAACCAGATTATTCATAAAAAAAAGGTTTCACATATACAAGTGTCTCCAAGACTTTATTTTTCTATTTCATACTCAGAGCTTCAAAATTGGATTTGAAGATATTATTCCCTCTGACTCAAAACTATTTTATACGTTTTTTGAAAGCATTAATTTTATGACAAACTGGGCCAAACCGGAGCTTTGTAGGACAATTAATTGCCGAATTACGGTACTTTGAAAATAAGCCAGTTGTTCCAAGATTTGAAGATGTAAATCTAAAATTTTCAATTTTTGAAACAACTGGCCTGATTTCAAAGTGGCAATTCATTGACATAAAAAGCTGTAGTTAGGCTTCATCTGTCACAAATTTAATGCGCTTGAAACCCGTATATAATGGTTTTTGTCGAAAAATGAATAGATTAGGACATATGGAGCAGAATCTGAAGTCCAAAAATTTTACGGTTTTTGGTGTGTAAAAATTTTTCCACAGTTTTTTGAGAGTTGCAAACTTGCGTATACATTGACCTAATGGGTCCTAATAGTATAGTGAAAAATTAGAGATACATCATGTTTTTCCAATTTCTTGTCGATTTTGAATGTCCAAGGAGGTTTATTCTGAGTAATAAAAATTGTGTAATAAAAAATTTGTTTTAATTTACATTTATTGAGGTTTTGAATTAATTACTCAGATTGATTTTCATTAAGGGTGATAATAAAATAATCTAGGATTACTATGAGCAAAAACGTTATCTAATCACAAATTGGCCTTGTGATCAAGAATATAGTTCAAAAATCGGCAATTTTCATAAAATTTTAATAATTTTGGAAACAGTACATTGTCGCTGAACTAATGCTGATGTCATTCGATAGTATTTGGTCTCCTCTCAGGGACGGGCCCAAGGGGGGGATGGGGGGGGATGATCCCCCCCAATGCTGAACGAAGTTGGAAAATTTCGAAGCAGTTGGAAGAAATTTCAAAGCAGTTGGCAAAATTTCAAACCAATTGGAAAAAATTCCAGAGCAGTTGAAAAAAGTTCAAAGCAGTTGGTAAAAAAATAAGAAGGAGTTATGGAATACGAAGGAATCTGAATTAGAAGAAACAAGTTTGCAATCAGCACTTGACAATATATTTACAGCCGGCAATAAATGGTATTTAACCCACTATTTTTATCATCAAGTGTTGGGAGAGACGCGGCCTCAAGAAGTAGGTACCTAGTTGTAAATTTTTCAGTTACGTCGCATAGACTGTGTCATAAAAAAACCATCTGGTATAATGAATATAATCTTCTTTATGTACGCTCTTCGTACATTGTGTTATAGTTTTGCTAATAAACAATATGTGTAAATAAATTTGAATAATGAACCAAAAACGATTCAGAGTGAAGTTTGAGTTATGTGGTGCCTCATAAAAAATTTAAAAGAAATTTTATGAATAGAAAATGCCTGAAGGACAACAAGTGTGGAAGAAAATTATGGGTAGTGGCCACAGAATACCTTAAGTAATTTTGTTCGAAATTGTTTCTTCAATATAACTGATTTAGGTCGAAATCGTTTGCCTACTAAATTGGGAATCTGTCTTTTTTTAGGAATTTTCTTGATTTATGACACACACTTTGACATACTTCTCATGTTTTATTCACTAGTTATGTTGCTTTTCTTTATTTCATGAAATCTGTAAGCTAAAGTAAGGCTCATTTTTTATCAAACGAATTATATTTTCTGGAAATTACGGATGAGCAGTTTCAATATTATGAAGCTCATCAAAATATTCAGTAATTATCTTTGATTTTTCATCTACTCAACATTCAATCATGTATATTTCTTTATTTTATGGAATATGCTTTTTTCGTGAAAAATCTCTTGTTTTATTATGATGCTTGAAATTTTGGGATACACCCACCAAAGAATGAAACTGAACTAAATCAGAGAATGAAACAAAAAGTGTGTCTCAAAGTTTCAAACATACTTCAAGGTATTCCTCATAAAAAAAACGATTCCATAAAATGAAGAAACTCGCATTATTGAATATTGGGTAATTGGAAAATTAACGTTAATTTCTCATTACTTTGATTCCCAATATTTACTCCTTTCTCGTAATTAAAAAAATAGATTTTTCAGAAAAAATATTTTCTCTGATGAAAATGAGCCATGCCCTCACTTTCAGATTCCATGAAATGAATAATTTAAGAAGAACTACAAAACTCAAAAAACAAACAAGTAGTGTTTCCCAAAGTTTCAAGCAACATCAAGATACTCTTCATGAAAGAAACAAACTCCATAAAATCTACTCAATCGAATTTTCGGTAGATGGAAAAAAAGTTAATTACTCCCCACTCTGTTGAAATTCATCATTTTGATTTTTTTTTATCGAAACAAATATTTTACCATAATATGTATAATGGTTTCTTGTTAATTCAATGTCCATCAGTTGGAAAATTTTCGATGGATTTCCCCCCCAAAAATTTGGTTTCGGCCCGTCCCTGTCTCCTCTATCGCGATGTGACGTCTTATTCTCCCTGTATATTTCTGAAGGGAATTCAATTCTCTATAACTTCATTGTTCGACGATTTTCTTCTAATATCGAACATTCACAACGTTCAACAAAAAACGCCAATATTCTAGTGCGTATATCTCGAAAAGAGTAGGAAACTGACATAGAGACTGATGAATAAAAATTGTAAAGAATTCCATCATTTTTCATTATTTTTCTATATATTTACAGAAAAATTTTTTCGAGATGCATGCGAAAAACCTGAAAATAGGACCTTCTAAACCCCTTCCTCCTACCCTTAACGTCAGGACATTTAGTATATTTACCACTTAAAGAAAACATTTGAATTACACAAACAAAAACTACCGAAAACTATTCAGGGAGGTTGAATTAATCGATCCTCAATAAAAAAAAATGCAATAACAAACTTTCAAACTATTTCGAACTAATAAATTTACGATAGGAGCTTCGAAACACTTAATTAATCTTGTTATTACTGCCATGAAATTTAACACGAGAGTGTAAATTTCAAATCACACACATTCCAAATCAGGTAATCATTCACGTTGGTTATTGCTTCGACAATTTTCAGCCATTGACGAGCAGGTTGATACCAGAATCTTTTACTACTACTACTTTTAAACTATTTTGAACTAATAAATTTACGATAGGACCTTCGAAACACTTAATTAATCTTGTTATTACTGCCATGAAATTTAACACGAGAGTGTAGATTTCAAATCACACACATTCCAAATCAGGTAATCATTCACGTTGGTTATTGCTTCGACAATTTTCAGCCATTGACGAGCAGGTTGATACCAGAATCTTTTAAAATCAGCATTTGTAATTTCTAAGAAAAGCTTCTCATTACTTCGAAATAAAAAATGTTGACCAAATTTTGACCCGGAAGGTTCTAGAGATCAAGTTTTTGTAGCTTTAATTCCGTTCGAATTACCACATCTTTCATCAACCATCAATAAAAGAACCATGCAACTCTCCAATCAGGCAACATTCATCACAGATCAGGAAGAAGAACCACACTTCTAGCCGGGTTCGGTCAAGATCGCAGTCCAGCTTAAGCAGTATAAGCAACGTCAAGAGAGCGGATACGAGAAAGGGTAAAATGAGAAACGAAAATAAAAAAAGATTGGGTACTCGGGGAACAACATCGAGTGACGGGAAAGCAGAAGTTCGCGTTTATCGGTGTCATCCACTGATGCAGCTTTGAACACTCGGTTCCAATTAGATTTAGGACAGTACAATTCGCGAGAGTTCGCTCGCATGTTTCATTACCTTTCGTTGACCAGTTTATCATTGAAAGGATTTCTCGGTCGTCGCTTCATGATATCGGACTCTGCCTCCTCGTATGCCAGGGATATGGCAGGGACCTACGCTCGGCCAAACAAACACATATCAAAACAAAAGTATGATAAAATGATTAACCATGTAATGATGGGGCCACACAAACATGCCTGCACTGCTCCTTGACTTGTCGGTCTCTCTATATATTAAACTTAATCTCTAATCTTAATAGTAACCAGCATGATTAAACATGAGTTTACTCTACCTTTCATTGTTGTTTCTACATCAGCAGAGAAAAGACTACCTCAGAGAGAAAAGATCAATAACTAATAGACTATCGTTGGGTCTTTTTCTTCAGCGGAACCTTATCTCAACAGTAAAACGTAACTAAAGTATCATCGTCACATCTATTCCAATATATTCTTGTGTACCCCTCAAATCGTCAGGGACTTTGATGCTAATAGTCAGTAATGGACTAGTACCGAGTACAGATGTACTAGATTTAGCACCTTCATGGTGTTTGTCTTTGGAAGAGGCCCTTGCACTAATGAACTCTTGTAAGAGCGAAACCGGTCTGCCTCAGCCTTGCTTTGGCCATCGACTTATTTCGATTAAGTCCATGAATACGATTGTATCAACCTTCCAGGGTTACACCTTATATTATATCCCCTCTCAATTTTGACATAATTTTAAAAAAAAAGTTGTAGAACGTTTAAATATGCCCACACTGAAATTTTTGTAAAACTTTACAATATCATGTTGCGCGATCTCTATTCTTGAATTTTTCATCTGTCATTCTTCATCAACAAAATATCAATTACAAAGATTTTCAAGAATTTAGGCGCGCAAAACAAAAAACGCTTTGTATCTTAATATACTGATGCTGAGTCATACTAAAACATCAACAAAATTTTGGAAATTGTAATTTTTCACTGTGATAAAAAAATTATTTCGACATCGAACAATTTCAATTATTTCCTCCAAATAAAGCACATTTTTTCAAAATTCATTTTTCTTCACAATCATTCGAAAAATATAACTATTGCCAAGCTCCGTAATTTCACATTGATTTGCCTTGAAATGAGATTAAATACCTTTCTATGTTATATGCATATACTTTTTGTGATGGTCCCATAGTTTTAGTTACATTTTGGTACTTTAAAATAAGTCCTATACTATGCTACACTGAATGTGTTCGAGGTGTAAAACAATTGAAAAATTGAAAGTATATGTTGAAGGGTTGTTTCTGTGAAAAATACATCCTATTCAAAGTTTTAGTATCCTATTTCTTATTATTCAAATAAAATCAGTTAATTTTTCGTTATTCATCACTGGCAAAAACAAAACAAACAAAGAATGTTGTCTATTCTACTTGAAATACACATTTGGATTCAGTGGTGTTTCACATTACCCCACTATTTCTTCGGGTATCGTTTCTTTTGAAGTATGAATCTTAATTCAATAATATTTCAACACAGTGAACCTTTCATTTTCCAGGTTGGAATTCTAATGGTTCATCTAATTGTGCTACCATGAAATTTTAATTTATTCTATTTGGCTTTCTGATCATTAATTTAATGAACTGAAACAAGATTGAACATAGTTCATAGTTTTCAGGACTTACATAAGGAATTATCTAGCTTTACAATCAATTTGTAACAAATATATTTCTCATTTCCAATGGGCAAATATCACCAATATTTTCTCCAAAACTCATGGTCGAAAGTAGATCGTTTGGATAATGAAAAAGCGTTAATATTACACTGATATTATTCCTGAAGATGTGATAGTTCGGCTCAGAAATCAACAAGTTTTTCAAAACTGTGATCGAAGTCATCACTTCGATAATACTTTGACAATAATCATGATTGGATTCCCAATTTTCCTTTTTATTAACATTTTCTTCACTCTCAAAGATAGTCTTTTCGTTGCTCCCTAGAGGTATCTATGTCTCGCCCAATTGAAATCATCAGATTGCTGAAGTTCAATTGGGCGTTTGATAAATGGAACGTAATGGCTTCGCATAACAAAAGCAAGCAAAACCCTGGTTCGTTGTATTATCCAATGATAATATGGACTAACAGTCGAGCTAGCTGTGCTAAGCAAGGCAAAACTACCCAATTGCGTGAAAAAGGATAGGAAATCGTGTTTGTGTGTATATGTTCGATAATAAAATATCACAAGGTAGATATGTCCTATAAAATTACAATAATTAGATTCATCAATCCCTTGGATATTGTTCAACTAGTAATTCTCAACTAAATGCAATTATTTCCATGTTAATACCCAATTTGTTATCGTATGCATGCAACGTTTCGTTTTAAAACCTCAGGCTTCAGAGCACACCAGTAAATTACCAAATATTGTTAAATTAATCTGTACAAAATTAGTTATTAGTATGGTCACTCTAATTTAAAAATAAAAATAAACTGCACCTAGAATTGACCAATTTATCATGAATTGGATCCCTTGGTGGTCTCTTCATAATATCTGATTCTGCCTCTTCGTAAGCCAAAGAGATGGCTGGTACCTAATGGATTAAATTAATTTGAAAAAAAAATTATGAAAAACAATAATGACTTCTTCGGTAATCATGACTTGTTATGTTCGCTCAATTTATATGAGACACAAACAATTTCGAAAATTATTCATATGTTGGTGCATATTTTTGCGTGAGATTATCTTGAAAATTCACCAACTCATTTCTGTTATCATCAAAAATCCACTGACACAAATTACTAAGATCTAAATTAAAAGCACAATATTATTCTAATTATCACTATTCTACTGGTAAGTAAATATACCACTTATAAAATTGACGATGATTTACTGACGATGAAGATAACAGAAACAAATCTAGCCCTATAAGATTCGGAAAAAAGCAGAGCAAAAGAGATATAATAAGATTTGGAAAAATAGCAGAGGACTGAAAGATTGAAAATCACATACCTTTCCTTGGATGGTTCTCTTTTTTTGAATCAAAAGAATTTTTTCTATCTACACATATACCAGGTGTCCATAAACAATCAATATCAAGAACTCCGTGGAGGGAGTAGATATTGAAGTGTCACAGACATCGGTTACCAAAATGTCCGAGCCTACTTTTGTGCAAATGTTCCTTATTTACTGATAAAATTTCAATCTACATGCAATTTCAAATGATTCTTTATTTTTAGTACCTTTCGTTTACTAATTTATCGTTATATGGATCACGAGGGCGACGTTTCATAATGTCTGACTCAGCTTTTTCGTACGCCAGTGATATGGCAGGGACCTTCATAACCAAACTGAATCAATTATATCATCATCAATACAATTTAAATAATAAGATATACTTCTGAGGCCTGATCACGGGTAGAATGAATCAAATACAAACTAGAATTATTCCGCTCTCAATGGGTACATTTTCGGGGACACTTATTCCACAACTACACTTTCAAAAAGTGAATTTAAACATATCTCCCAAAAAAATAAATATTTCATTTCGAAATTTGGAAACGTCCCCAAAAATAGACAACATGAAAGCAAAATATTCGGATAATTCTTCAAGATCAAATTTCACACTCACCATGTCAGTTCCAAGATCAATGCAGAGGATGGTGACAGTACCTAGAGGCAGAGGGATGTCGCACAAGATGAAAGCAAGGAAAGGTGAAATTTCGGGAATGTTCGAGGTAAGGGTGTAGGCGATAGATTTCTTCAAGTTGTCGAAAATTAGACGTCCTTCCTCTACTCCGGTAACGATGGAAGCAAAGTTATCGTCTAGAAGTATCATGTCTGCTGCTTGTTTGGACACATCAGAGCCGGATATGCCCATGGCAACGCCGATATCGGCTTTCTTCAAGGCAGGCGAGTCGTTCACACCATCACCTAGTTAGATCGAAACTCTTATATCTCTATCATAATCTAACGGCTCCTATAGAAGTGCTGAACATTCAATGACATTCTCAATCTCTATGCCATAACACCCACAAACTTCTAATAGAGGAGCAGCATATCAAACGCTAAACACTAAATGGTCAACATCATAATCTTACTAACTGTCAAATAAACTACAACAGCTAGAAGCAGCTGTTCAAATTCAAAATTTTTCTTGGTAAAACATAAACAGTTCATCAAGGAGTAAATGATTAAAATTTGGAGAAAAGAACGAAGGGTTTATAATTCTTTTTATAAAACTTATTAAGAATGTGTTTGTCCACCGCCGTTATCTATATACTCCCCAACACGTCTTGGAATTGATTCAAGAAGATGTTCAATTTTTTCTTGAGGGATAATATCCCAAGTAGCTGTACTCCATGCCTCACAGCTGCAAAGTTCGTTGGAGCTGGAGTAAATTTTCAACTCATGATGTTCAAAACATGCTTTTTGTACGAAAGATCGGGAGATTTGGGCGGCCATGGCTAAAGATTCACATGGGTCGCTTTAAAAAAGTTTAAACTAACTCTGACAACATGCAGTCGAACATTATCTTGATAAAATATTGGATTCTCGAAACGATTTAGGTAAAGTAGGACATATGGCTCCACTATTTCTTGCATGCAGCGCTGTCATGTTACCTCGAATGAAGACTAGAGGTGACGTACTTTTGCATGTGCAATAGCACCCCATACCATAACGCCTATTGTCCGGTGTACAGGGTGGGCAAAAATGGTGATACATGAAATACAACTTTTCAACCCGATGAGAGAGAGGGGAATAAATAGCACATTACGGTCGTCTCTTTCAGAGAAACTAATATTGCCATCAACTGCATTCCTCTATCTATCTTGTTTTCGAGTTATAGGCTGAAATTGAAATTTGGGCGATTTAAACTTTGGTTATTGGCTCCCTTTCTGTTTGTGATAGAATGTTGAAATTAAAACCTCATACAGACACTTTGTTCATAGCAATCCAGTGACGTACTATGTTTGTTAACAAGAGGTTTCCTTGCTGAGCTATAACATAAAGTTTTGTTGTTCCTTATAGAAACAATAGTTTATTATCACCCAGAAAGAATTATCGCTTTTTACTGTTTCAAGAATATAAGTACATTCTAAAAGGGTGGCCTACTGACCATTATTTCCGTGCGTAGGTTATAGAAAATGCTCAGAAGAGTTAATCTTTCTTCGCATTTTTACCTCGAGGTCAGTGGTCTATGATATACCCCTAATCGGGGTGGCAGCCCCTTAAGATTCAAAACTCTATTGGGTTCGAGTGACATAACAGGTTTTCCAATTCTATGAATAAATTTAACAATTCCTATTTGGTGTCAAAAGTTTAACCTGTTTGGAGCATACTCAGAGAAATGGGGTTTAACTTGGTCGACTCTGTATAGTGTGTAATATATTTTGTGAATGATGATGTGAGTGATGATTCTTTCTGAGTCATGATTAATTAATATTTCCATAACAAAAAATACAACTTTATGTTGTAGCTCAGCTAGGATTGCCATGAAAAAGTGCCAGTATAAGGTTTTCATTTCAACCTGCCAGCTCAAACAGAAACGGAGATAAGGACCAAAGTTGAAATAGCCGAAATTAAATTTTTTCCCATATCTCGAAAACAAAAGAAGATAGAGGAATGCAGTTGATGTCATTATCGGTTACTCTGAAAAAGACCGTAAATGTACCATTATTTTT
This sequence comes from Hippodamia convergens, assembly GCA_038502775.1. Taxonomy (NCBI): domain Eukaryota; kingdom Metazoa; phylum Arthropoda; class Insecta; order Coleoptera; family Coccinellidae; genus Hippodamia; species Hippodamia convergens. Next base: position 31,139,089 of record CM076607.1, on the reverse strand, counting down.
CTCTATCTCGTTAAGTTAAAAAGTTGTACTTCATGTTTCACCTATTTTGCCCACCCTGTACATCACGCTCAACATCAAAATGAGATTCACGTCTTTCTCACCGACGTCGTCTACCCGTTCTTTGGCCATCATGTGGACCCAAGGTAAATCGAGATTCATCAGAAAAGATGACCTCATGTAATTTGACATTCCACTATTGTCGTTCTCTGCACAACTGTAATCGTTGCAGGTGATGCTCAACCGTGAGAGGTAACACATGATAGGATCGATAATGCTTTAGTCCAGAAGACCTTATACGGCGGAAAACTGTTCTTTTAGTTACAGGATGGCCTTGTTCTCCTAACCACTAATCAGCCAAACATCGAGTTGCAGCAAATTGGTGTTTAATGGCCAAAAGTTTTGAACGTTGAGCTTACACTTCATTTGTGCCCCTTCGAAGTCAAGTCTACTCTTCTTCGATTTTGAGCATTATCAAACCAAGCCTGACAACATCACATAGCAGTAGTTGGATTTCTGTTTGTACTGTTAGCGATTTTTCGAAATGACAACCCCGCCTCCCAAAGATCAATAATTCGACCTCTTTCAAATTCACTTCCGAGTACATGTTTTTTAGGCATTTTAACAACAACTAAACATCAACTCAGAATTTGCAAAAACCGACAACAATATTTAAGTAACAAAAAATGATGAAACCTTTACGATTTTTTCCCCAAATTGCAATCATTTACTCCTTGCTATACTTTTCATGTTTTACCAAAAAATTTTGAAATCCAAACAGCAGTTTCTTTGTCAGTTAGTATATTATCTGATTAAGTTTCTGGTTCAAACTCACCAGTTACAGCCACTATAGCGCCCATCCTCTGACAACCCTCGACGATGATCAGCTTCTGTTGCGGAGAAGTTCTTGCGAATACGATCTCGGTATGGTACCTGAGAATCTCATCCAGCTGATCGGAGGACAGATCCTTCAAGTCTGACCCGTGTATGACGGCAGCCTTGGCTTCCCTCGGATTCACTTCGGAGACTGGGATGTTGAGCCTCTGGGCGATGTCTTCCACGGTTTCGTTTCCTTCTGATATGATTCCTACGGACTTGGCGATAGCCTTAGCGGTGATCGGATGATCTCCGGTGACCATGATGACCTTGATTCCAGCGCTTCGACATTTGGCCACAGCGTCCGGTACGGCAGCTCTTGGAGGATCAATCATAGACATCAGTCCAACAAATCTTAAACCATCAATTGGGAAATTGGGGTCGTCTGAGTTAAACTTGAAACCTAGCGGGAATTTGTCGCTGGGTAGTAGGTAGTCGCAGAAGCCGAGCACTCTCTCGCCCAAGCCGCCAAGCTCCAGGTATGCATTGTTGAACGCTTCCTTCATCTCTTCATCGAGAACCTTCTCCTTTCCGCATATGAAGATCGTGCTGCACCTCTCCAGTATCCTTTCAGGCGCTCCTTTCATGACCATGAGGTGACGAGGGTCGCTGTTGTCTTCAGTTTCGTGAACGGAAACTTGGTACTTGTTGGTTGAATTGAAGGGAACCTCGCACACTTTCTTGTTCTTCCTACGGATTGACATAACATCTCCCAGAGCTAGTTCCATACATTTCAGTAAAGCAGCTTCGGATGCATCACCGTTGACTTCACGTTTCAGTATTGGGACGTTATCTTGTCCTGGTTTGAATTCTGCTCTGTTACATAAGGTAGCGATTCGGGATAAGGCCTTGAATCCGGGACTCGTTCTATCGTACTGAACGCCAGACTGGTCTTCTGTTGTGTCAGCTTCGATGATCTGATTATCGAACCACATATGCGCTACGGTCATCCTGTTCTGCGTCAAGGTTCCAGTTTTGTCCGAACAGATAGTGCTGGTGGATCCCAAAGTTTCGACAGCTTCAAGGTTCTTGACCAGACAGTTCTTAGATGCCATTCTCTTTGCAGTGAGGGTTAAACATACTGTGACCGTAGCAAGTAGACCTTCTGGCACGTTCGCCACGATAATACCGATAAGGAAGATGACGGCGTCCAACCAGTGATATCCTAAGATGAAGGCAATGATGAAAAACGTGACTCCTAAGAAAACGGCTACACCAGTGATGAGGTGGATGAAATGGTGAATTTCTTTAGCAATGGGAGTTTCGCCTGTGTTCAAACCAGAGGCAAGACCGGCTATTCTGCCCATTACAGTATTGTCGCCACAACTTATAACAACGCCTTTGGCAGTGCCTTCTACGGCGTTGGTGGAGAAGAATGCTAAATTTTTGGTTTCCAACGGGTTCTCGTGGGTGAACTCCGGGCTACGGCTTTGGGGTTCAGATTCACCGGTCAAAGAGGAGTTGTCCACTTTGAAACCGCGCGATTCGATGATTCTAATATCAGCAGGAATCCTGTCTCCGAATTTCACCTCCACCACGTCGCCGAGTACCAGGTCTTCTGCACGAAGGGTGAGCTTTTCTCCTTCCCTAAGTACAGTAGCGAACTGAGGTACCATGTTTTTGAAGGATTCCATGATTTTGGAACTTTTACTCTCTTGATAATATGAAAATATACCTGAAAAAAAGGAATTCATCAGAAAACATCTACATAATACAATATAAAAAAATTCCTTTTTCCATTTCATTCGAACTTTTTCTTCAGGTAACAACTGAGTGTTTTACTTTCCATCAAATATCTTTCAAAAGGAAGTGTGCGGACTGATGTTCGCAACTATCTTGGAAGCGATATAAAACGTTGTGAATGTTGTGAAAGCTTTTTCCCAAGACATAGACATAGAGAATGAAAAGCTCAACGGAATTTGGAATACTCGAGAAGGGGAAAGAATTCTATTTCTTCTTGGCAGCTATTTATTGGTGCCTCTCAAAGTCACAGGTCTTCACGACAGAATATATTCATACCTGCAGGTATGGTTATGTATGGTCAACTAGGGTAGAAGAATTGTCCTCAAGGTTATTTAAGGAGGAAATAAGGGACATTTCTGTCGTATGACGATATGATTCGTCCAATTTTACATATTGAATGACGTACGTGTATGACAGTACGAAAAAAAATTGTATTGAAGCACTTCATTTATATAGTTCTAAGGAAACTGAGTATATCGGTTAAATATACTATATTTAGATTTGAAATGGCCTGATAGCGATCTTCGAGTTTGTGATTATTTTTCCAACCACAAGCTGACATTCCTTGGAAACATGACTTTGTTCCAGGCGAATCATTTAACAAACATGTCCACAAAACAATATATTCTATTACTGGGGTTTTCTATCTGACTCCTGAACTATTTAACCAGAAATATTCTCGTTCACTCTCCAGGAAGTAACTGTTGACTCTTCTGTAACCATCCCTTAAAAGTTAATTGCGCGATTTCTACTTCATCTCTATGAAAAGTATGGTGAAAATGTAACAAGATTATTATGCCATAAAATATGCTTCAACAGAGTTTGGGATAATTCAAAATTTGTCATTGAAGTTTATTTATGGTTATATGATCTCGTAAAAGGTCAATATCGTTGACATTTAGTCATACGGGGTATCAAATAATGAGAAACTATATGCATTTCCGGAAAAATATAAAAAATTGAGAGTTTCATTGAACTGAGTGAAAGGGTATCAAATTCAACTTACCTGTAACGATAACAACGGCAGCTAATACGATGCCAAGATAAAGATTATCATCAGCTGGCTCTTCTACTGTAGACGCTTGAATAGAATATGCTATGAAGCAGAGTATAGCACCAATCCATAATAATAGGGCGAAACCACCGAATAAATTCTTACAAAATTTCACCCATTCGGGGGTTGTTTTGGGGGGTGTGAGGGCGTTTGGACCGTCCCTTTCGAGGTTTTCTTTCGCTTTCGCGTGACTGAGGCCCTGCAAAATAAATACAATATTAGAAACACTGCAAAAATATCAGAAAAAAAAATTAATTAAGCAATGAAAAAGTTTATATTGATAGCTATTCATGTATTCAGTTATGAAATGGATAATTTTGTGAAACGCTTGAAATTTTTGCAGAATTAAACCGCATTTCTTCACGTATAAAGATGGGAGTTTTTTCTAATTTTGAATTATGTTATAGTAAATATAGAATATAATTGATGACAGCTATTCAATTTTTTTTCAATTTCAATATCAATTTATTATCATTTTATAGAATTTAGTACAATAATTTTGCAGATAAACTGTCAATTAAGCCTATGGTTTGTGCCTGACAGTACCAATATTAACATTAGTAAACAGAATTTTAAACAAAATGTATACACATACATGAACGCAGCACAGCCCAACTGAAGAATTCAGAATTATGTTCTTAATCTTTCTACCAAAATGTCTCTTATGAAAAAATCAATCAAGTCTCTCGACTGCTATCACTTAATCTCAGTTCGAAATTTTGTAAATGAATATGCCAGAATGCACGGTTTTTATTTACATTCACAAAATGAGTGATTCAAGTTCTGAAGAGATGCCAAGCGAAGTTGAAGAGGCAGTTATAAGTTAAAAGTAATTAGTAATTGCTCTGCAATCAGAAATTCCTAAAAAGTTAAAGGTGGTTTACGATTTGACTCACGAAAATTTTAAACTTGTGATTAGAAAATGATAAAACATTAGTGAGAAAGTCTTACTTGGATATTTTTAGAGTGAGAAAGATGTAAAATTCAACAGTATTCACATTATGGTCATTATTTAATGTTAAGATTCGAAGTGAGTTTGAACAAGAGTATTGACATTAAACAATACACAAATTTAATTGCGTATATTGTAAGACAATCAGACAGCTACAGAGCTAAGAAGTCAAAGGATTTGACCAGAGAATATTCAATCAAATTTTGACAAAGAATACTAAATAGTTCAGGTTTTATTGGAATGGCAGGAGTTTGCAAAAAGGCAGAGTTAACAACTCCTCCATTTGAAAATGTTGAAGATGAAGAAAACCATTCTTGAGTTGGTTTTGTGCGTCATAAATAAAAGTCACAAAGCAGTTTGGAATTACTACTGGGGATATTAAAAAAATTGATTTCGTTGGAATTTCAAGAAGATATATTTCAGTTGCGTTCTCAGAACCTGAAACACAGATTTCCTGTTTGTCTGCCAAAAGTTATTGCACAATTTCTTCGACTTTTAAATCCTACTTTATACAGAGTGATTTTTAAGCGTTTCAATAGAACTTGAATACAAATTCAATATTTCTTATTTTTGGTTAAGAATACATGAACTTGAATTGAAAAATATTTTCAAGCAGAATCTTCTTCCGGTTTTAGCGGAAACTGAACTTAAAATAATTTATAATTCATCTCCTTGATCTTGTCTTATTACATTTAAATAAATAAAAATTTTTATCACTAGTCTTTCAAAGACTAACTCATCTACAATAGTTGCTCAAAACTAACTTCAAGTGCGACTGGACATAACTTCCCAATTTCGCATAATTCTGAGTGACGAATATTGAAAAAACAAATCTATAATTTCAAGGAACTCGTGAACCGCGAATATTTCTGAGGTAAAGATGAGAAAACCGAAAGAATTGATAAAAAAATATATGTTGCCATTTGAAAAAACAAAGTTGGTACCAGCCCAGTAAAAACTGAACACGTGATATAACAGTAGGTATTTTCATTTCGTAGAGCTTAAGCGATAATGCCATGTCGTAAAATATCAGATTTCTGATTATTTCTTTACAGGAGATATAAAAACACTTTTAATTAGTTTTCTTCCATAAACTGGAAATGAAAGCCTCACAAAGCTTTCATGAAATACAGAATCCTTCCACAATATATTTCAGAATTGAAAAAGTTTTTTTTGATTTACTGTAATTTGGATAGTTTTTGAATTCGTTTATTTTCAATTCTCGCTTTTTTCGTCCGAACAAAAATAAAAGAACAACAAAATCACAAGAATCAAGCATCCCAGCAATTGTTTTCAATATTCGAACCAGATATTTGGAGATTCTCTGATAAAATTCGGATTAATCTGCTATTGCGATGGCATCCAGTTGTTCTGGTTCGAATGAATGGATCGACGATCAAATAAATAGAAATTGAACTTCCTAGCGATTATATTATCCGATCGAATAGTCCCATTAATTTAAACGAGCGAAGTTCCGTAATCGGGTCGAGCATCTCTATTATCCCAGACCTTTGCCGAATTCCCATTAATCGACGAGAGCATGCGAATCGTTAACCAAATACCATTAAATTTCTGACTAATGAATTTCCATGTCTGACAACACGGTAAGTAAGTAATTTGAAAGTACTGGAGTCGTTACCTTTGATATCGATTGAAATATATTCTGAAGGGATTATGCAATTTCTGAAACGTTTTACGGTTTTCAATTCCTGCATCGAAATTAATTGAAAACTTTTTGAATAATAGACTTATTTGTCTGGAAAAGACATCTGTTGGTTAAGTTTGTTGCCTATCTACGTTCTTGGAAAATGATTATTCCTCATTTGTTAAGCATAAGATTTATCGCTTTTGTTTCAATTTATGTGAAAGGTTTAAGGTTTTTCAATTCTTGCATCGAAATTAATTGAAAACTTTTCAAGTCATAGACTTATTTGTCTGAAAAAGAAATCTGTTGGCTTAGTTTGTTGCCTATCTACGTTCTTGGAAAATGATTATTCCTCACTTGTCAAGCTTAAGATGTATCGCTTTTGTTTCAATTTATATGAAAGGTTTGAGGTTTTTCAATTCCTGCATCGAAATTAATTGAAAACTTTTTAAGTAATAGACTTATTTGTCTGAAAAAGAAATCTGTTGGCTAAGTTTGTTGCCTATCTACGTTCTTGGAAAATGATTATTCCTCACTTGTCAAGCTTAAGATGTATCGCTTTTGTTTCAATTTATATGAAAGGTTTAAGGTTTTTCAATTCCTGCATCGAAATTAATTGAAAACTCTTTAAGTAATAGACTTATTTGTCTGAAGAAGAAATCTGTTGGCTAAGTTTGTTGCCTATCTACGTTCTTGGAAAATGATTATTCCTCACTTGGTAAGCTTAAGATTTATCGCTTTTGTTTCAATATATATAACTACATGTTTCGGTTTAACGCCATCATCAGGTTACAATTTGAACACAACAAGAAGCTTTGTAATATCAGTTTTATGTTCAAGTGGCCAAAGTATCTAGCCAACAAAAACCCAATAAATGTTTCAAAACGTAATACGAATCAAAATTAAAAACCAGAAGAATGAAATCACGGTTTTTACGGTATTTTTTGGGGTTGTTTTCAGAAATTGTCATGAATATTTGGAAAAATTTTGACTGGATGATTTCATCGAACTCATTATTAGTGTTAAGAGAATAAGAGGTTTGGGTTTAGGTCATATTAATGTTGTGATCTCCTTCAAAATGGTGTGATATTTTATCGTCTAGTAATTATAAAATTTTGGGAATTTTCCTGACTTCATTCTCTGTTATAGAAGTCAGGTCATCATAGATTCTGGAAAATGTACCAATATCATTATCTAAAATTAATTTTTTTACTCATTTGAATCCATGATAACTTTGGCATTCAATTTATCGGCCTGTGGAAATCCAATCATTTTTCAGTGAATTCATAATTTTTTTACGCAATATTGTTCAAATTTGCATTCAGTCTGAAAGGTTTCTGAAGTGAAATTTCGTTTAGAATTGTGAATTGCGGGCTTTTTTCAATAACTGTTGATATTATGCAACATCATAATATTTTGTGTAATTAAAGCTAATATGAGTGCTTTAATATTTTTCATTCTCATTCTTACTTTTTGAAAATGATTTTATGCACGCTTTATTGATGAAAATAATTTTTTTGGTTACTTTTTTCTTGCGTATTGCTGAATTTTTTTTTGGTTTACTTTTTTCTTATTCATTAAAATATGAAGTTTTTACGCAGACTATTTCAAGTTTACACGCGGCAAAACTTGACAGTTGTTGTCAAATTCATAATGCATTCAGAAAAATCTGTTACTCATGAAAAAGTCTTCGGGCATCTAATTTTTCCTGAGAAAAAAATCGAAAAAACACAATGCAAAGTAATATTTTTTCACAAAAACCATTCGTGCAAGTGCAAAAATCCTCGCCTTAGGATTTTTGTTGCCACCAGCACTTATGCTTTTCGTTAAAATATTACTAAGCAACGTGTTTTTTCGATTTTTTTCGGAAAAAGTAGATGCGCTTCTGATAATAGTCAGGATCAATTACTTTTGGCCAGAATGAAATTGGAATATCAGGCCTCAATCATACTGAGATAGGTACGGTATAGTAGCTTTTGCGCGATTGTTTGAATCCAAGTAAGGTACAAAATCTGATTCTGCGCTGCATTTAATATGGCCTAGTTTGAAATGAAAATAAATGCCCGGATTGTATAAAATTTATGCAGTTTCCTCGAGAGAATGTTTTTACTTGTTATTTTGAAATAATTTTGCTGAATAAAGGAAAACGCAAAAAAAAAATTATTATTATTAAGGAATTAAATCGCATTCGAATATACCGAACCTTAGAAAATTAATCAATTTTTTCTTAACTTCTTGTGAAACGGTTATGGTGAAATTTTGCATGGATCGACGTGTTCTCGTGAGGTAACTGAGTATATAAAATACTATATTTCAATTCTATATGATCAACAGCTTTTGAATTTTTGATAGAAATTAAATGTGTTTGCATCACTGACAAGTAGCGTCTAATTTTTTCTAATCTACTTGCTGCTAGGAGGTTGTAGAAAGTTTCTTTTCTATCCAGCCACTTAAATTGTTAAAGCCATGATGAAATTCCAAAGAATCAAGAGAGTATATAGGCTTCTTAAAAAGTCATGAAAAATTTTATGAAGAATGATGTCACTATAATCAATAATTTCAAACTATAATTTATGGCATTTGAAAGTTATACTCATTTTCTTTCTTCAGGGGCACATTGAATGAATTTTGAAATTAAAGTTCCTCATTCCTACAAGCAATATTCTGTCGTCCGCGTATTTGATTTTCAATCAAGATATTATGACGATTAGCCTATATTCTTAGAATGATTTTTCCAATAATAAGAAAAACATGTATATTTAATTTCTTAGCTACCTGAATTCAACTTGAAAATTTTATTTTGTGTAATTAATTTTATACTTACATTTTCAGGATGAGTTTGAAACCGTTGATATAATTCTTCTGGTGAAATCTTATGATAATCGATGTCTAATTCTTGCTTTAAATCGTCCAAATCGTCTGCTTTCCTCTGTTTCTTCATTTTCCTTCGTGACTGCAAAAAGTAAAATTCATGAGTTAATGATAACAAGAAATAATCAGTTCATTCAGTGTTAGTATCAGTAAAGAAATGTTAAAAAGCGAAAGGAAGAAACACCACACAATCAAAGTCTTCGGAGTTAACCATCTTACCTTGAGCAATTTCTCCAGCTTCATTAAAGATGATTTAAACGATGGTGAAAATTTATGTGCAAATCGGATTGAAATAATATGAAAACGAAAACAATTTTAGATGAACAGTGTGGAATTCTTTTCAAATAAATAAATCAAAATTATAATATAGAATAAAATTATTCTCGCGAGTATTTCCTCAAAAAAAAAACAAAAAATACGAAATGAGAAAAAAGATTTAACAAGTTGATGCAAGAGTTGAAATCTAAGAGAAAGACTTGTTTGTGTTTTGTGTTGTGAATGGCAGAAGAGTGTGAAAAGCGTTATGGTGCACGAAGATCTGTCGATGACCCTTCACCACCTGTGCTACTGTAAAAAAATAATATACCAAATACCTTGAATCTACCATCCGCCGTTTTGTTATCATCCACAGTCGGTATGGTTGCCACCCGGTAAGAATCCGTGCGGCCATGCTGAAAAACAAAGGAACGACTACTGTCTACAAAATTGGACATGCTTTTTCGACATTTACTTAAACAAAAATAGCCCAAAGGAATGGATCTTCACTGGAAGAACGTTCACGTTTAAATGGGTTCAACTTGATGGAATGCATTTCTTCGGATATTTTAATGAACGTAAATGGTCATTAAAGTTGCGCGTAAGTGGTTCGTTTATTATGATAATTATACAGCTTAGATTGTAACGATGAAGAAGGTGATGAAGATCTTTCTGAGGGCAGAAGATATTGAAAGAATATGATTAGCTCGAGCTGATCTTTTTTTTCATCCGAAAATTTTTCATTGATTTGTAGAGACCTCATTGTGAATAATTGCTTAATTGCATCAAAATTACTGATAGTTTTGATGCACAAGTTATTTTTGGGTGAATATTTCCAGAATGTCAAACTAACGTTATTAATAATATATAAATTCTCAGCTTGTTATCAATAAATATTTCATGAGTGAAGAAACAAGACGTAATAATACGTTTGTTTCAATGTTTTTCATTTATACAGGGTGAGTCGGGAGGAATGGACCAAACTTCAGGTGTGTATTCTGCAGGTCGAAATAATTTAAAAAAACTCATATGTTGTTATCCGATTTTCATTTGTTTTCAAACTATAGCCTCATAAAAAAACAACATTTTCTACATTAGCGTTATTTCAATAAATGCTCAAAAATCCCGCCATTAACCTCCAAATACATTCGACTTCCTCTGCGATGGGCTCTTGTTGCTTTTCTTATTGATTCGTGTCTTTCTTTAATAAGCAATGCCGCATTTCTAATGCGTCGATTTAGGGCATCCCGACTGTTAACTTTTACTTTGTATACCTCGTTCTTGAACCAGCCCCACAAACAATAGTCCAGTGGTGTGAGGTCTGGAGATCTTGGAGGCCAACTAATAGGACCACCGCGACCAATCCATCGTCCGCGAAACTCTTGATCTGAATATTGTTTGACCTGACGAGCGAAATGCGCGGGAGCATTCGGATGTTCAAAGAACGTCCTCCAGTAATGCTATTAACTCATTTCGCAAAAAAAAAATAAGTCAGCACCTATAGCATTTGTGATAAGAAGCGATAAACTAAAAAAAAATTCATTTATTTGAAATATTCTAATTACCCTATAGTTTGAAAACAAATGAGAATCGGATAACAACATATGAGTTTTTTGAAATTATTTCGACCTGCAGAATACACACCTGAAGTTTGGTCCGTTCCTCCCGACTCACCCTGTATATTATAAGAGCATAAGTGAAAATATATCATGTCAGTCCTGGCCCGCTAGATCCCAGACTTAGATAGTTCGGATTATTTTTTGGGGGCCCACCGGAAAGTATATTCAACGCCAGTGAACATCGTAGAAAAATTGAGAAATCGTAACATAGGCGCGTTTGATGCGGTTAAGAATATTGCGGGGGTGTTTTAAAGATTTCGATCGTCTGTTAGAAGAAGAACAGAACCCTTTACAAATGTTAGAGGTGGACATTTATAACAATTTGATGTAGTTCTGTTCCCTTGTGGTTGTTTATTTTTTTCATTATTTTTTGAGTTTTGCGTTTTTTGTAGTAATAAATTTTTTGTGACGTTTATAGGAGTTCATTGAATCTTTATTAATCATTGCTGCAGATCGGGAAAATAAAATAACCATAAAAACTGATAATGATTTATTCACCACAGCTTACTGACTGGTTTTTTCATGGCAATTTAAAATTTTTTGAGGATTTCGAGTGATTCGTGCTACATTTTTTTCCTGAAATCGGCAGTATATACGACAAAAAAAAACAGAAGACCATAAAGTTTAGTATAACAACAAAAATGTTTTCAAATCAATAGTGGCTCAGCAAAAAAAAAGTTGATGAAAATTGGGGGACAGTGTTTCACAATCTCTCCTTGTTGATTTGCTATCGAAACTGACATGTCACATGGAGTGAACTATTAATTGAAATATTTATGCCAAAGGGTATAGCCGAGTTTATATGGAAAATCTAACCCTGCGGCTTTTTCGATTTCCCCTTTGGAGGTCGATTTGACATAGGATAAAAATAATTCACCTCGATTTTCAGCTGTTTATCTTGAACGATTTCCGAAATTTTTTGAAAAATAATTTTCATAATAACATTTTTTTTTGCCTAAAATTTGAAACTTCAATTTAGATATATTTATAGTAGTCTTCAATATTTCAAATATGAACCTAGTTCACTTAAATTGTTTCTTCTTATTACAATGAATTCTTGCATAGAAAAATTTCTATCGCCAATATTTTGATGTTTTCCAATTTTAGAATAATGGATTTATTGTTTCAACAAAATCAATGAATTTAGTATTATAATTAATTATCGACGATAGATAAATAGGAAAGGCATTTTCTGTCAAAGTTTCATATAAAGAAATATGATTATTTTACTCATATATATTCTTAAAACTCGGATTCATGATGGAATGGTAATTCACTGAGAATGATGAAAAAATCAATAAACTCTGTATTTCAGCTAAAATAGATTTTCTTATTGGAAAAAAAAATTTCGGAAATCGTTCGTGAAAAACAGCTGAAAATCGAAAATCCTCCCTTTCAGAAAATACTGACTTATAAACAAGGTTCATACAATCCATTCATATTATTATGACAATATACTATATCCTTAATTTTGTTAACCCCCCCAAAAAAGATTCGAGTGACGCCCTTGCATAATATTGTATATATAGTTCATCTAATGATGAACATTATTGAACATTCAACTGTATTCGAGAAGATTGTCTCAACGACCATTTTGAATGCTTGAAACCTTAACCACGCTGTATAATCTAATTTGTTGAATTATGAGATTAATTTTGTTTCCATATCTTTTAATGTATGAGAAGGTGTACTTCCTCGGTCAATTCAACGCATTCCATTCGTAATGATATTCGACTCTGCAGAATGTCATTGTGGAAATAATACACTTCATTATCCACTGAGCTTACTTCCTTTTCTATGCTCGTAGGAAACACTTATTCAATTAGAAACACAGTGTGAGCTAGCATTGTATCAATTTCGACATTAAACCGCGGCCTGGCCTTGTGAAGATTTCGTCCTTATCCTACAGAACCTAGTTCTGACCTCCTACAGCTTTCTGATTCAGGAATCAAAGATAATCATTATAAAAAAAATAGTCCCTTTGTATTTTGAACCATGGAGACGATAATGTGGCCAATTGATTAGTAGGATAGTAAATAAGTAAACCATAATTTGACAAATGCTAGTTAATGATACAAACTTATTCGGATTTCACAAGAACAAAAAATTTCGAATCGATATTAAATGATTAAAGAGCTATGGTTGCTATAAAAACTGTAAAATATGAATTATTCGTCAAAAAAATTTTAATTATGTGAATATACTTGGGGAATTCATTTCATCTAAGATAAATGGAAGAATTGTGTAGGACTAAATCTACCCAACGATCAGCTAAAATATGACAATAAATCGCTTGCATTCAATGGAGATATTCGATCATTATATTACGTTCAGGACAAATTATTCATCTTGGACAGCCTATTTATTATTCATTCAACTTTAGGGAGCAAAAACATATTTTTTTATTGCTATTCCATTGAATCACGTAAGAAATATTTCCGACATCAGATAAAATTACTTCGAGGAAAGAGTACTAACATTTACAAAAATTCATTCTTTCAGATTCGTGAAATAAAAAAGCCATAGCACCAATTAAGTACTTATCATGAAAGAGTTTTTGCAGAAAATAACAGCCCATCTGAATGAGAGCTCAATCGGCAAATCATTCGCCATTTAGAACGAACTAGTGTGATATATAATTTGAAAATAATTTAAAGCACGAAGAGATCTTTTCAGGTTTTTTTCAATTGTTTCATGGGTATCAATAATTTATTCATGCTCCATTCAATTATTTTTCCAAACTCTATTTAATCGAACGAATTTTCCTGCTCTAATGACTAATATTATAATATTCAAGAAATGAAACGATTTCTAGTATGAATGTTCGTTGTGTGAAAAATATTATGAACAATACTTCACTCTCATAACAATCATTCATATTGAATGTAAACATGAGATATATTAAAAACTCTATCATCCGATATTCCTAAATATGAAACTAGATAACGACGGAATGTTTTATGAATGACTGGCGAACATTGAGAACGAAACATGAAAATATTTAAAGTTTCAGGATTCAGGACAGTAAGAACTCGATAATTCACATCATAAACGGATATAGGTACTCCAAAATGACAAAACAACCTACTACTCTCAATAATGATATAATTGTTTTATTAATATTGAATATAAGTATAAATAAAAAAAATAATTACGACTATTTCCCTCGTCTCAATTTTTACCAATCAAAAACACTCAATTTTGAATTTCAATTGGTTTCTAGATGGAAAAACTGTATGGCAGCAGTTGTCACCAGATTTTTCGAGTTTACCAGCGGCAAAATTTGACAGTTGTCAAATTTATACCTATTCATAATGCATGCAGAATGATCTGTTACGCATTGAATAGACTTGTGAAATAACATTCGTGCATCTAAATTTTCCTGTGAAAAAAATCGAAAAAATACAATACAAAGTAATATTTTTTAACAAAAAGCATTCGTGCAGGTGCAAGAATTTGTTGCCACCAGCAATCATGCTTCTTGCTGAAATATATTTTTTCCATTTTATTTTCGGAAATATTATATGCTCTTATGATATTACTCACGAAAACCAAAATACGAGGACTACGAATTTCTGCATATAATATTCACCAAATATACCTACACATCGGTAGACGCAGAAAATCTGCAATTATTATATTCGCATTTTAAACCGTGGAGATTTAAATTCTGCGCTCACTATGGAGATAAAAATAATCAGAAGACTATATTTACGGAACCCTCGGCACATTTTTTCTATTTAGAAGCAGAATATTATATTTTCAGTTACTCCTGATCTCTTCGATGGAGGTAAAACATTTTCAAATCTTTTCTCATATACAGGGTGTCCCGAATAAGATGAAAAACATTTTAAACACCCATATATGTGGTATCTAGCAGTTATAGATTTTGATTTACGGGGTGTTTTTCAAAATTGAATGGAAATTAAAACCGCCTTATCCCCGGAATGGAGTCACCAATTTATATAAAATTCTTCCACAATTGTCAAAACACTGCAATCAAATATTATTCGATTTTCAGGACCGTTTCGACAGTTCTGAAATGTTCGAGAAATCACCCTGTAAAATGAATTTCATGATTTCTTCCATATCTGCGTAATTTGTGAGATTCATTTATTCAATTCGCCAAATAATATTGCATGGCATTGTCAAAGTTGCCAAGGACTGATTTGTTATCCTTAACAGACACAATAATTTTTTTTCCTTATGTCGATATTCAACATCCTATTCGTCTCTTAACCAAGTAAATTTTGAATCTTGATGAATTGCATCAATCAAATGACGGTACAGTTAGTTGAGTCATTTTTGATTGTAGATATAATTTAATTTGATTTTATTTTCTCAAAGTACAAGAGACTTATTATGATAGATTGAATAATAAGTATATTCCTGAAAACTTAATTTGGGATTTCTCTCCCAGTCTCTGAAACAAGAAACAATTAGAAAAATTCTTCAAATAATAGAAGAAAGGCCCCTGCGTAAAAATTTGAACGCTAATTTGTTAGGGGCCAAAACTTTACAAGAAGAAATTGTTGCCTAACAATAAACAAAAAGAAAACACTTTGAACTCTGAAGCGTCTGACAATTACTAGTTTTGATTCAACTCCGTAGAATCGTGACAATATTTTGATTTTTTGATTGACAAATCAAGGAGTCAGCTTGTATTTTGTTGGATGAGGTAAATAATCTCGTCAATTGTTCAGTAGGAATAAATCAAATTTGGATAGATTTATTGAAAAAAGAACTGGTTTCAGGGAATTTTGAAATAAAATAAGGATATCAACATCAAGTTATCAATATTAATCTATGTTAATCATATATTGACAAATGTAAATCAAATAATCAAAATATTGTCACGATTCTACGAAGTTGAATGAAAACTTGTAATTGTCTGACGAAGGAGTCTTATTTAGACTCCGAAACGTTATGCTTCAGAGTTCAAAGTGTTTTTTTTCTTCATTGTTAGGCAACAACTTCTTCTTGTGAAGTTTTGGCCCCTGACAAATTAGTGCTCGAATTTCAAGGCAGGGCCTTTCTTCTATTATTTAAAAAAATTTCTAATTATTTCTTGTTTCAGAGACTGAGAGAGAAAACCCAAATTAAGTTTTCAGGAGTATGCAAAGACCTCCCAGACAATATTTCAATTGATATCAATAAGTATATTCAATTGATTAAATCCATGAAGACTTAAAATTCACTTCGTTATGGATGAATTCATTATGAGGTGATTTCACGAACTTATTAGAACTGTCGAAATTTATTAGATGCAATCCTGCATCGAAACTATCTTCATTTCAAATCTCATATGAATCAGTGATTCCTTTCAGGAGATAATGTGGTTTTAAATCCCATCCAATTTTGAAAAACACCCTGTAAATCAGAATCTATTACTCCCCCATTTGTAGTAAAATAAGGTATTCTTTATTTCCCATTAAAATGTTTCCGATCTTATCAGGGACATCCTGTAAAAAAGTACAATTTGAGATCTATTATTTGTACGATATCCTACCAGAACGAAACCGTTCAATTTCGTTTGTTTTATTAAGAGAAGAATAAACTCGGAATTATATTTCCACAGATCCATTTTCGCTGTTCAAATAATAGAGAATACACTTTCTGAAGGGTTCCAAAATATGTTATATTCCAAGAATCTTGGGTAATGGGTTCAAAGTTGAAAATATTCCCTTCCCCTCGGTGAATGCTGGAATTGTGTGTCAGCAGAACAAACAGCCATTATCGATCCATAGAAGGGTAGGGTCTTGAAGGGGCACAAACATTTTCGGCGCCACTATGTCGACTGGGGTTGAGTTCAGTAAACCTGATTTTCCGTGTTTGAACATACAAGGACGAAGGGGTGCTCTTGCTTTTGAATCCAGCAAATAACTCCGCATCCAATATCAGGGATTCAATTAAACTTTATCGGTTCGAGTTGGAATATGACAGGATCAAACGATTGGGTAACAATTAAATTTAGTTTTGAACATGAAATAATGTGAATATCGTTTGATCTTTTCACCAATATCATTCTGCATTATCGGGAATATGTGTGCTTTTCAAGAGGGTTTGTTTAATTTTTTTTTGGGGTTGTATATTGCTGAGTGTCTTTTTTATTTCACAAGCTAGAATACTATGTCTAAATCGCTAGTGATGTAATGATCAAGAAAGAAGGTACGTCAGTACAGTGCAATGAAAAAAGGAAGAATCTGAACGGGAATACATCGAGCACAATCTCGAAGAAAATACCAATGAATCGAGCTGGCGCAGGGATTAAGTGACAAAAGACAAGCTCTGTCGTTAGGCTCCTGTATGAGCATATTAGCAATCGAGAGATGTCTAGACATAAACCTAGAAAGTGCTATATGGCACTCGAATAGTCAAACTGCTATTAGAGCATTGAGTTCCCATGCCATTGATGCAAAGTTGATTTGGGAGTGCCGGAGCAAACTCAATAAGGTAGACAAGAAAAATAAGGTCTCTCAATCTGGGTTCAGGGTAGTTCGGGAATCAAAGGAAACGCAGAGGCCTTTACACATGCCAGAGAGTGTGTACGGGGGACGCTCACTGGCCCAGAACCTTTCTGTGATATAGGAGAATGTACGTACAAGAAAAAGAATATGACATGGCAATGGTTTTTATATGTTTCTCTATTTCAGTACCGTAAGGAGTTCATTACAGTACTAAAAGTAGTGCTGTAATGAAACTCATTACAGCATTGTTTTCAGTTATTTTTTTCGTTTTGTGGTTATCAGTACTGACTCAGATCCTCCCAATTTTCAAATCAAATCAATTCAAATTCCGTAATCTGTCAAATTTCGTAAGTCTCACCAACTGCCAAGATACAATACAAAAGTCACAAATCTCAATTTTTATCTGAATTTCAAGAGTATTTCACAAAACTTGAGTGAAATAGAGAAAATATCGTCTAATACTCGTTGGAGAAGGCAATTCCAACACTCATGCTATCGAAAACTCGCTCCTTCGTCGCTCGTTTTCGAATTTCGCATTCGTGTTGGAATAGGAGCTCATTCTGCAACTTGTTTTAGAATATACTATTCTGGTGCCATTAATGAAAACCGTTTCACGATATCTTCATTTCTTTTTTTATATATTATCGATTTCGAGAATGTGCCATAACTTTTATATATCTGAAATCGATTGAAACTTTCTAAAGGCACTTTTCTACCGGAAATGAGAAACTATATTGAATTTTTTGTCTCGTGGAGAAAATCCACTTTTTTATTTCAAATACGAACTCTTTTTTTCATCTTATATCATAAAAAAAAATTAAAGATAAAAAAAATCAAAACAATGTCTCAGTCCCAGTGACAAAATGCCTCTTGAAAGTTTTTATCTTTATCAGACATTTTCGAGAATGAAAAAGTTATGGCATATCTTCGAAATCGAAAAAATATCAAAATTTTGTTATATCTTCAAAACAAATGAAGATATTGTGAAACGGTTTACACAACAGCTGTTTTCACGAAAATCGAGCCCAGAACTCTTCTCAACGTTTTTACCTATATAGTCTAGAAGTTACAGAAACAGCCAAAATTAAGCAATTTGGGATACTCTGTACACCGGACAGTAGGCTTTATGGGATGGGGTGTCTTTGGTCTTTATTCAAGGTACTAATATGACAGCGCTGCGTTACTTTCAAGAAATAGTGGATCCTTATGTTCTCGCTCACCTTGACCGGCTCGAGAATCCAATATTTCAGCAAGATAATGCTCAACCCCATTTTGCCACAGTTAGTTCAAACTATTTTGAAACAGCACATGTGAATCTTTTGCCATGGCCGCCCAAATCCCCCGATCTTTCGTACATAGAGCATGCTTGGTACATCGTGGGTAGAAGGTTTTGAAATTTAACCCAGCTCCCAGGAATTTGGAGGCACTGAGAAATGATGTACTAGTAGCTTGGGATAGTATCCCTCAAGAAGAAATAGACCATCTTCTTGCATAAATGCCAAGACGTCTTGGGAAGTGTATAGGTAACCGCGGTGGACAAACACATTAAGAAATTTAATAAAAAATTGTAAATCATTCGTTTTTTTCTCCAAATTTCAATAATGTACTTCATACTATACTATCTATGTTTTACCGGAAATAAAACAAATTAATTCAAACAGCTCCTTCTGGGTCATGCAGTTTCTGTGTCAGTTTATATTTCAAAGAAAAAAATTCAGAAATAGGCAAATTTCACGTCCTATGCCTCGGAAACGAAGACAATCCAAACCAAAGTTGTCAAAAGTAGTTTGGTTTTTTTTTGTACTTCATATTTTCGTATCTACTTTCTCCTTGTTTCCCGAAGAAATCGATGGTCTCAAGTAGCACGACATATTATGCATAATCGTTTCGATGCCAAAGTTTCAGCCTGACACAACCCGAGTCATTTATCGATCCACTCAGTCCCTTTCGTGACGTGAAGCAGATAGTCATATTGACACAACACGAAAAGGGTGAAACAACTCACGAACAGACAGAAACCCGATAATTCACCCAAGGTCTTATGTAACAGGTCATCACCAACTCGGAAAATCGACGGGTGACTGAAGCGACGAGAGTTTTGAGAGCTCTTTCAGAAGTTCCGATGTTATTTCAGATATAATGAGCATTTCAAGTTTTCTTCACATTTTTTCGGTTTCCTTCCATTGTAGCAGATAGGGAAACCTTCTAATGCTCTCTCTATTCGTCCGTATATTATTGTCATTTCGAATGAACCAAATCATATTAGTATGTTACGTTCTTGAAATAGTTCCAAAGAAAGAAATTGCACAGAAATAGTAGTCCAGCAGAAACGATAACTTCTTCATTTTTTGTTCCTGTCAGCGTTAAATACACATTAAATTGATAACTAAGGGTGGCAAAGCTCATTAGGAAAGTTTAAAATGGCAATCAATATCTCTCTATTTAAGCTGAATCGACATGATGAAAACGCAGTTCATTAAATTCACGACGTGGTGCTGGCAGTATTCCATGAATATTTCAAGAAATACTTCAACGGTTCTCAGTAAAAATGGATAGGAGTAAGGTATAATACTGACAAACAACATTCATATTGAGATTTGAAATATTATAACTGAATCGTGAAAAAAATTTCTACTTGTGAATATTTCCGAATGTTTTTCAAGAATTGTTTTAAAGAATTTTTTTGCAATCTTGACGGAACTCTGCATGGACCTATCATTTTTGTTAAGATTTTTGAACTATTTAAAAATACAGAGAGAGGCGAGAGATCAGTAGACTATGTTGAACAATCGAAAATATCTGAGGAGGCAGAAATGACACTCATTTGTACTCAAATACAGGTAATGAAATCAATTAAACCAGGCAAGTGTTAGATCTATACGAATTCAGCATATTGCTGATAGGTTACTAGAAATAAAATGGTTTTTAGGATGAGTTGAACACTAGTTAATCTTTGATTCTATAATTTCTGTCAAAATGAAGACATATCAATAATTATAGAATTTTATTCTCATAGATTGAGAAAACACCATCGCTAAAGTAGTCACTTGAAAAAATATGAAACTAAAGATTGTGTACAGAGATATCTCTCTTATATGGATATGACCTTCGAATGTGTTCTTCGACAACCATAAGTAAGTTGATATCATCTTTATTTTTTCTTCAATCGAAGCTATATTGCTCTGAATGTATAACCATAAATGTATACATCTGATTACATATGAAAGAAAAATTGAGTTCTTGTTGAATTAATTTTTTTACTAATTTATAATATGATATCAAGTAAGTTTTCCGAGATTACTGGCGAAAGGATCCGTTCATGATTTTTAATTTCGAACTATCATGAAAAGTTAGGAAGAGCTTGTTTATAGACATTACCCACATGACAACGTTTCAATAAGATCTTAGGCAAGCTTCAAATTCCGAAAAACGCTCATACATCGATTCCTGAAATCTGCGTTTCATAATTGAAATTTTTGAATAATTAAAAAGTCAATATTCTGCCTCGAAATTGGCACTTAAAACTTACTCTAGATTCTCCCTGTGAGATGTCATAACTTGTAAAGTCTTTCATCTAAATATTGAAATACTCTTATATTGAAGGACATTTGTAACTTCCAGGAATTTCCATTCCAAATATAGGGTGAGCCTTCTTCAAGGTTACCGAAAGAGAAAACTTGTGAATTTAATGAAATTTTATTTTCACCTGTCATATAACGTGTAAAAAAAGCACAAAATTCATTTTGCCATTTTTTGGTTAATGGACTGTATCATCTTCAATATTGGGGGGAAAGCTCAGGTTATAAAAAATTTGGCAGCCTGTTGTTTCCCAAAGTCCCCCCAAATCGGTAGATTGGTCGGTTCAGCGGTTATCTTGGACCGATTGATTGAACATTTGAAAAAATTGAGAGAATAAGGTTTTTTCCTTAAACTTGACTTAATCTTTTTAAATCGGTTTTTTCACCGAATGAGTGGAAAGGTTTTCGAAAAAACTGTTTTTGAAAACTTGGTCTCAGAAAACGGAAATATTCTGTTGCTCAGAATTTCGCTTACAAGTACTGTGGGGTATTCACTTCAAATTCATTCCATGATTTTTTTTTTTTTTGAGGAAAATGAACGTTAGTTTCTTGTTTTTCCTTCAGAATAAAAATTTTTTATTCATATTTTACTTTTAGAACGAAATTTAACAAAATTCATCGATTGTTAATTTTTTTTCGAATTTCGAGAAATTTAAAAGGAATTTTTTATGATTTATTTGAAAAAATATTCTAGTGAAAAGTGAACAAATGATGTAATTATTGATTGATCAGGAAAATTAGTTCAAGTTTAAGGGATATCTCGAAGACAAATGGTTATATCTAATAAAAGTCATGAAAAGCAAATTAGAGCTGAATAATAGATTATGTGACATTTTCATCGGTCAAGCTCGAGAAAATTTTTCCATGCGCGTAAAGAAAAAAAAATTTGAAAAATTGTTTCTTCGTGCTTTATCCGAGTACTATATTACCGGTACTCCGAAAAATTGTGAAGCAATAAATTCAGAAACAAAAGTCTTCAAGCTTGGAAAGTTAGTTTTTTCATTGTCTATAAGACCATTTTTCACTGAGATCACCAAAAAATTTTGAATATTTTTCTGTTCCTTTAATTACTGTTGCTCGAAGTTTATATTGACAATATTTGAGAAATTACGAATTCAAAATTATTGTATGAAATTTTTTTTGTTGCTTTGGTACCTTTTTCCAGGTTTTCAATATTCATGGGGGGGTAATTAACCAAATTAAGCCTGTAAATCATTCACCCCAAACTTGCGCTCTTTTCGGAACTGGTTCTAGTACACTATAATGTTACGTTCTGCTACCACTTATCACTTATTTTTATAATAAAGAATGAATGAAGACGGAATTGCACATATCTGATAAGAATTCAACAACAGCAGTTGTCGAAATGGTTATTGTGTTGATGGGAAAATACATGCGAATATATCAAGAATGGTATGAGGGTTACCGTAGTAAAAATCTACCAGGCATTCAGAAGTTTATGAATCCATCAAGTATTTCAATCTTTCTTCTTGTAGTTATTTTAACATTAAAGACAACAGATATTAAAAAAAAAATTTGCAAGGAAAAGTATGATATATGATTAGTCAAATATTCCAATGGAGGTCCGAGAAATCAGAATAGGATTTGCAGTTGAAATCATTGAACTATAACCACATACATGATTTCTGTCAACTTGTTCTCATTTTGTTAATGTTAATTGACACTCAATATATCATTTTTTCCAAAGTTGTTTCTTCTCTTCAAACAACTTGTTGAAGTTGTTGATTTAAGATCTGCTCCTTTTTTTTTCATTCAGCCCATTATTTGATGTTACCTTCACTGGTACCACAAATTGAATGATGAAACCAAAAATATGAATGAAGAATGTCGTAAAAAATAAGTGACAACTCAATTGCAACCAAACTTCAACAACTAATAGTTGAAGAAATAACTGTAATATTAATGAGAAAACACACTCATTGAAACATTTAACGATCAAGCTTGTTATCAGGGTTAGGGGACAAAAATCTACGAAGCACTCTAACTTTGATCAATTCACCAATAATTCTTTGAAACTTGAACTGATAATTTTCATTCGAATCTTTGGCTTTTGTATGAGAAATATTGGGGACAACACCCATTTTCAAAAATTCCCAAGTTAACAATTTACTTGCAATGTAGAAAAGGTACAGAAATATTCAAATATTGCATTGGATGTCACTCGAATAAAAGGAAGAAGTGAATTTCAATATTTAAAGAGTCTTGATTTCTGATTTTCCAACTAATCGATAGTTAATAGATCAAATGTCTCATTTGTGAGTGGCATTAGTAGAAGTATTATTTCTTTCACCTTCAGAACTATTTTCTTTCAATATTTTTTCAAAACTTCAACTCATCTTCAGACGATATGAACTTTTGGTTGGATTTCTGCTATTTTTTCAACCATGTTACCTTCTGGTACCTGAGAAAATGTTTGACAATGCAATCGCAGACAGAATTGAACAACTAGCAGTTGTGGAAAGGGCTCTTGTGTTTCTGAGAAAATGCATTCATTGCAAAATTCTAAGATTACATAACTTGTTCATTTCTTTATTCATTCAATAAGTGACAAAGGTTGAGGTTCTTCAAACCTATGAACCAAAAAAATGTATCTGGGTCAGATACCCAGTAGTCGAAAGTTCATTCGTGAAAAGCCGAATTAATCTTCAATTAACTCAATTTTCACTTTTGGTATAAGGAACGTTAAGGACAACGCCCATTTTTCAAAAATCTAAAAATTAACTCCGAGAATGATTACTGGCATTCAAAAACAGGTATAAAAATATTCAAATAGTTCATTGGATGACAATCAATACAAAGAGGAAGTGAATTTGGATAATCAAAGATTCAGAGTGGTGATAATCTCCAATTATCCAACTGATTAACTTCGAGAACATTCGCAATTCCTAATCATTCTGGGAATTTATGAGATTCCGGAAACATGAAGTTGATAAATCCCGCTACGGCGATAACTCATTGCTCAAATATTGACGTTTTTCTCCAGGATCCAAATAACTCACGTGGGAAGTAAATGAACCGATGCCAAACTAACGAACCAAGCATCCAGACAATCTTATTTCATCTAGAAACATCAAGTTCAATTTCCAATCGAAGGGAGAATCCGAAGACCTAAAATGGCGCTCAACTTACTTTACCACCCGCATGCGCCGACTATTATGAGGAAGAAATTATGTAACGTTCTGGAGGATGATCTCCGAGCATCCCCCCAAACCCTAAAACGACAAGTTTTAAGGTGCACCTCCCTGGCTTCTTAACAGGTTTGTGAAGGTTTCACACGACAAGCTTGATATTCCATATCGTCATTTTTGAAGCTATTAATGGGACAATCAACTACGAATGGAAACTATGAATATGAAATGGTGATACATTGAGGTCATGCTGAGATGATTAAAGAAACTAAGGGTGACTTATAACAGTTGTATGACGGATTTTTCTTCGGGAAGACACATTTATGAGGAATCTTGAATGGAAGCTTGGTCTGAGAAGAGCTCTCTTGATTCCAAGGGTGTTTGGCGTTGGTTCGAGGGTTGCTAAGGGTGTTGCTGGGTCAAAAGGGCCTTACTGGAGCCTAGATCGATACGCAGCACTAGGCACTAAGTAGGGATACCGCGTAAAGCAATACCGCTAATCGGCAAATCCATGCAGCTGATCAAAGTTGGACATGTCAACCTACCTCCCCCATTTCGAAGACGAGTAGGTAATCCGGGGGCCAGGTGGTGTTAAATCAAGAACTGCATGTGACGAAGAACTCGCTAGCACAGAACGTTCGCGACCGGCTATCTGGAGCTGACTGACGGAGGTTTTGAATTCTGCGCTGTGGCACGGTGCGGTACGTATCGAACGTTGACGTCACACTGCGGACCGACGCGCCGCGACGTTTGGGCGGCGTTGGGCGCCCGCCCGAGCCGGGCGTCGAATCCGGCGACGTCCTCAGATTTCGAGTAGCGCCGTTTCGGTGTCAGTGATAAGGATGTCTTTATGGGGACGGTTTGTACCTACTGACCCTCATATTCTTGGCAATCTGAAGAACGCACGTAAAATGGTACACTGTTACGGATTTCAGCTCCTATTTCGATGTAACAAAGATACATTCTTCGAAAGGGGGCGTCCATTAATTACGTGAGGTGTTCAAGGGTGGGGTGAAGTGAAATCTTTCCAAATCACACTTTGGGGAAAGGGGGTGTCTTAACAAATATCACGTATTTTCTTTCAACAGAAAACCTTGCAAAATTGTTTGAAATCGCGTGACTCATTGACACAGTTATATTTAACAACCCAAATTTCCAAAATCGCAAATACTGGTATCTGCAAGTCGTAAATAAAAGTAATAAATCAAAATATGTTTCGTATTTTATTTATCGAATCCAACGGATTTTCAGCAAAAATACATTTTCGAAAATCCCACCTTAGATGGGAGGGAGGTAGTTAAGAAATATCATATCTCACCATGGTGAGGGGGCTCAAAAAATTCTAAAAAATTTCTCGCGTAATTTATGGCTGCCTCCAAACTGAACTTATTTTAACAACCACAATGTTGGAGTTAGCTGGACATGTGTAGAGCACTGTCAAAGTCGTAGCTCTGCCGAAGATTCCATATTAAAATTTCATAGATTTGTTTGAGTTTCATAGGTTCATAAAATACATTGCGCAAAAAAATTAACGCACATTCTAAAAATCTCAATTTTAATGAAAGTTAACTCTACATTGACTTTACAACTTATTTTTCAGGTTCTCTCGGGAAGGTTTTGAACGAAACAAGACACATTGAATGGAAGAAAAATTCAGGATTTCACCGAATCTTATGTGAAAGAAGAGAAATGAACAATTTTCAAAATACTGAAATGCTGATAAGTGATTTAATACTTGGTATTTATGGGGACGGTTTGTACCTACTGACCCTCATATTCTTGGCACGTAAAATGGGGGTGCTTGGTACACTGTTACAAATTTCAGCTCCTACCTCGATTTTACAAAGATATATTCGTCGAAAAGGGGGCGTCTATTAATTACGTGAGGTGTTGAAGGGTAGGGGGTGAAGTGAAATCTTTACAAATCTCACTTTGGAGGAAGGGGGTGTCTTAACAAATATCACGTAATTTTTTTTCAACAGGACAACGTGTAAAAATGTTTAAAATCACGTGACTCAGTGACAGAGTAATATGTATTTTGCTACGACAATATTCCAAAATCTCAAATACTGTTCTCTGCAAGTCATATATAAAAGTAATGGGGTAATTCGAGGATAGATGGCTCAAATTTTGAAAATTCATGTGAAAATACTTATACGATGAACAAAAAATACCATTTATTTTTTTAACGATTCCTTATTGATCAAAAAAATGAAAATAGTCAACCCCCACAATGCCAAGGTGAGATGGCGCAATTGGAAAAAAAATATTTCGTCCAAAATATTACTTTGTTTTACATAAAATGGTGCCTTACCTACGACAAAAGAGTTATGAAACAATGTAAAAGGCCAGATAACAAATTAAACAACATTCGAATTGTATATGTCACTAAGTGAACATACAAGATAAGGTAGTTTTCCCAACATGAAGAAAAGTAAGTCAGGGCAGGGCGTCAATATCAGATACGAAAATATACGATTGCGCCATCATTGCCTAGATCAAAATATGTTTAGTAACGCATTTTCAAAAATCCCACCTGATAGTTGGAGTAGTTGAGAAAAATCTTACGAAATCTCACCATGGGGAGGGAGGCCTCAAAAAATTTTAAAAAATGTCTCACGTAATTTAAGGACGCCTCCAAACTGAAATTATTTTAGCTTACTTTGACATAAGGGCTATCAGATTCTCCATCTTGAAAGAAAAAAATTAAAATACATTTTTTCAAGTTGGGCCCATGGCGAGGCTAAATGAAATTTGTTAAAACCCATTAGCGCCGGAATGAATTTTTTTTCGATTTTTGAAATTTTTTTTAAAGGTGGTCCGAAACGCTCTGTAGAGACTGAAAAATAATATACGACCTCTAGTTTTTTCAAAATTGGCAGTTGCCCTATGGCAACCCTAGGCGCTTGTGATCACTCTTCGGGAATATTTTCATTTTTAGAGGAAATACTATTTCACTGAAAAGATACATGAAATTTTTTGAAATTTTAATCATTTCAAAAGATTGTATTCTTTTTTAAAATATTTACAAGGTCATAATACAAATATCATGAGGTATGAAACGGAAAAAAATAATCTATGCCAAGTCCAACATCGCATTTTGAACATCCACGTCCAGCGCAATCTTTTTGTCTTCTGTGTACTTCACAAGATGATTGAGTTCATCGAATCTTACGGAATTGGAAAAACGACTATCTCTAGAAGAAGAACAAGAGGATGACCGCCTTCCTTGTCCTTTCGGTGTTACTCCATACTTTTTCAAATAGCTGTTGGCCAATTCTCGTTTGAATTCGAGTTGCGAATTTTTTTGTCTTTCTGCTTTATTGTACAGAATCCAGCTATTTTGCATAGCTACGTCTAGCAACCATGAAACAAACGGCCAATACCATTTCTTACTACGAATTCCTATCCGGTCAGCATTATCACTGAGTATAAGCGCCTAGGGTTGCCATATATTCGAAATTCCAGAGATTTGCTCGTTCAGAATGAAGCGAATTTCGAGTTTAATAATTTAACCGGTCAAATTCATGGTGCACCCCATATAATAGTAACGAACCCTAAAGTGTTTAATGATCATAGTCCCTATATCTTCGACTTCCTGGCTTTTTTCTATAAAATCGCATCATTTTCAAGTAGCCCTGAAATGACAGTAAAAAATAAAAGTCTACACCACTGTCTAGTTCAACACAAAATATTTGTTTTGTGATTTAGAGTGCTTCAAAAAATGTGGTTATGTTATATTACCCATAGGTGTCTTTGTGTAATAGAAAGTTTAGGGGTATATAACGAATGCATAAAACTTTCTTTTTCTTAAAGCTAAACAATCATCCCTACTAATCAGCACAACAAACTTTCCGTATCATCTAATCTACAAACTAAAAAGTGCCTTATTTTTAAAAATTAATGTCGGTAGCAAGTGTCTAAAGCAACGGCGCCTGAAATTTTCAATTGATGTTTTTCTTCAAGGACAAAAATATATTTTCAGTCCACACAAGTAAAAGTAATTATTTTTTTGAGATCGCAGAATTTACATTATCCTATACATAGAGTGTCTTTATCTGAAAAACACCCGTCCTATATGTGTATTAAATTGTTCAATAATATACTCAATAGAATTAAGCTTCTAGTTAATATTAAAAGTTTCAAGAAAAATATCAGAAAATATTTTGTTAATTTGGAAGCATATTCTTTATATGATTATTTGAGGTGACTTGTTAATTTGATTAAGATTCTGTTCCTATTATGGGTGAGCTTGTACTATGAACATTCTGTGGAATAAAGAAGATTATCAATCTGTCTATCAAGAAATTAAATTCTTACTGTTATTTTTACTTCTCGCGGAAGCTGAAAAAAATGCCTAGGTTCACTTTTATGGCCTGGGTAATTTTTGGAACAGCATGTTTCAGGCTGACTATAAGATTTTCCTATATTTTTTCGAGTTTTCGCCTAAAAACTAGATTACGCACTATAGCTAGTGCTCATGTCCCTCTACCCCACAGGTGTGGGGAAATCCATAACACGGAAACCTTGCTATTGTAGCCAACAACAATCTCATTATCGAGATATTTTCGAATGGGACTATATAATTCACTCATTCGAACTATTGAAACCTGATACAGATCCGAACTCTAGAAATTTGAGAGCATTAATTACAATATATGAATGTTTTTTCAAGTATGAAACTGAATATCCAGTTTCCGCGTTTGTTTCTATCAACAAGACCATTTTCATCTCGTCCGGGTGCAATTTATAAATTTCGATGAATCAACGAATTGCAGCACTAAAGTATAGTAAAATGAGACTTTGTAAGGTTCTAATGTTCACACGATATTCAGCATGCCTTCAAATTCTTGAAATTGTTCCATAAATCAATTTTTTAGAACAAAAAACAATTAGTGCCTGTAATAATAACCGATACAAAAAGTATTCGAATTTTTTTGACGAATTTTACATAGAATGGTACTGAACTAAACATCCCTCAAAGTTAATGATCGCTTAAATATATTCCCAGTTGAATGATTGTCACACATTGGACTCATATGTAAGGGGCCCTCAAGTATTTCTATCTAGTGGTATTTCAGCTTTTCATTTTGTGCAACTTCACCAGACTTCAATAAAGTTTCCTGAAAGTTTTTCTAAACATTCCTCTCCCAGTCTCGGAAACAAAAATCAAATAGAAAACAGGGGAAAGACCTCTGCATAAAAATTGTGCACTAATTTGTCAGCGGCTGAATCCTTCCAAAAAATTGTTGCCTACCAATGAAAAAAAAAAAAAACAACACTTCGAACTATTAAGCTTCGTAACATTTCAGAGCCTATATTTCAGTATTGTTGGGGAAGATTTAAGACACAAAATGGAAAATATAAAAAAAATATGGTACCATTCAAATATCACTTAACAGCTGGTGCGATGTACTTCCTAGTTAGCTGAATTGATATTATAAAGATGTCAAAAATCGACATTGATATCGTGACGGCTAGAAAAGTTATGAAGGTCGAAAGGTATTCAGGCATTCAGGATCGGGAATAATGACATCAAGAGAGTCTTTTTTGGCTTATTGGCCGTGATCTATTAAGAGATTTTAACTCGACCTCTCAACAGAGAATCTGAGACCAGAAATCTTCTAAATATTCGAGAGATTCTCTCAAAAGTCAAAAGTTTACAAAAATTGTTTTTTTTTCCAAATATCTCTCGACGTATTGCCTGAAGGTCGATAGAGATCACTATTAAAATTGTTTTTGTCTACCAAAAACTGCGTCTTTCTTTTTTCTCTAGAATTAACCGTTTTCGGAGTAGAGCGCTGAGAAAGCAACTGGAGTGCACCCACATACGGTCATGGATATTTTACACTTACTGACGTGAGAAGTAATCTCAAATAGTGAGAAAAAGTGAGTCGTTTCAAAAATATACGAATTCAGGAAATTTTCGCAATTGAGTTTATTTATACCTAGTATTTTTTATAGTTTAGTTGAGAATGTTATATTTTAGCCAATGTTCAATTAAAACTCTTTTGTGGCTTTCATTTGATTTCATGATTTCATCAATATAAATATTTCTCCACATGGTCCATTATAATGTTGTACTCAATACAGTGTATTTTATTCAATATTCATTCAATACTCTTAAAAAAAGCGTTCAAAACAACAGTTACCCCAATAATCAATTGCAATATGAATAATCAATAATAAGGTGATTTGCAGAGACTGGGAGTAGCACAATTGGAGCTAACAGCACAAGATCGACAAGAGTGGAGAAGAATAGTAAATGCGGCCAAGACTCACCAAGAGTTGTAGAGCCATTGATGATGATGATGATGATGATGATGAAGGTAATATTTAGATCTTGACGGGTAATCTTCCCTTAAATTATCCTAAATTTGTCATGACAGTTAGTGGAGTAGGCCTTCAGTGGAAACCAAAGTAAAAAAAAGCGCCGAGTACACCACCAGGTAGCTTGGAAATGTTTGCATATCATGGACACTCCCTGTCAATAAATTCCGGACAGGCAAAATTTTTGTCAAATTCAACACCCTGCATCTTTTTTGGTGGATTTCCGATTTTGTTGAAATTTTCACCAGGTATAGTATTGGGTCTTGTTATATTACCCTGAAATTTACTTTGCGAAAATACCGGTAGTTCATCCGTTATACAGGGTGAAACAAAACCTTGTTTTATACCCTTCATTTCTAAACACCCTGTGGTGAATTTGAGGCGGAAAATTTGATATCATTCAGTTTTAATTTGAAGTGTGGCCCTTTCTTAACAAAATGCTTCTTGATTTACGTCAGTATCTGCATGAAACAAAAAAGATACACATTTTCAAAGAAAGTGTTGCATTTTTTCAATTTTTATATCAATTCAAAACATTACAATATCTTATCGACTAGTAAACATAAACAAACATCTGAAAATAGCGTGTATTTCCACCTCGCTTTCTCATCACTTCCACCATACGAAGTGGCATACTTTCAATGGATTTCCGAATTGCTTCTGGGGAAATATTTTCCCGTTCTTCAAGAAGGGCTGTTCGTAAATCGGGCAAGGTGTTGGGCTGCCGATTTCGAACATGTCTACCTAGCATATCCCATACATGTTCAATTGGATTCAAATTCGGCCTTCTGGCTGGCCACACGAATCGTTGAATATTCGCCTCTTCAAAGTATTCTGTTACAACCCGTGCAACGTGAGGCCTATCATTGTTCTGCATTAACAGAAATTGTTTCAGGTTAATATAACAAGACCGAATACTATACCTGGTGAAAATTTCAACAAAATCGCAGATTCACGAAAAAAGATACAGGGTGTTGAATTTGACAAAAATTTTGCCTGTCCGGAATTTATTGACGGGGAATATATAATGCAACTTATAAAATCGCGATATCTCAGGAATGGTAACTCTTAGTAAAAAAAATCATAAAGTCCGTGTTGTAGCAAATTTTAAGATTTATACAGCTTTTGTTGGAGGTTTTCTTTAAATCTTACCATTTTCGAGAAGAATTCCACCTAAAATTTTGACCCCTGTACCCGACTAACTCTTGTTGCACACATATGATCGATAAGGATTTTCAACACTTTTTTTGTAATAGAAACCCTAGCTCCCCACCCAAAATTTGACCACTATTTTCATGTTTAAACTGATCAGACTAACGTGTTTCAGGTATAACATATCGGCATCTTATTTTCTGATTTGGAAAGCAGTAGCTCGTACCGTCCGCATCTATTCGTCGAGCAAAAATTATCAAGATTCAATCTGAGGTTTTTTTCACACTTACACCAGGTCCAATTCGAAGCAGATAAAACGGTACTAATGTCGATAGATCTAGACATCAATTTTCCCGTCGAGTTGGATCGGAAATAGTTTTTCCGAAGCTTCATGATACAAATTGCATCGAAGTAATTTTCCACTAGAGTGATTCATTCGAATTGTAATGGCACTTGGAATAAACCCAGTGGCGTAACGATTACGATTCGTATGAGACACCAAACAGACTTACCGACTGGAACTATTACTTAATCATCGAGCACAATCCACACTTATTGGGATAGGTAAGTGAACCTCAAGATTTTAGCGGCTCAAGAAGGCCACGTCTTCGGATAAATCATAATCTTACGATGTATCCAAAAACGTAGCTTTTTATGTCCTGGCAACGTCTCGAATTCAGTAATTGAAATCTGTTCGTTATCTGAAACTACTAAAAACGTTGCGGAAGGTTATTTGATTTCACACTTATCTGTATCCTAAGAATTTTTTTTGTGACTTCGATTCTTGCTGCTACTTTTTGCCATGAATATAGAATGCCCCTTAAAAGCCTAAACTCAACTTCAGGGTTCGCTGGGAGGGGAAATGAAGTTCTTCTGGAGTTCTCAGATAGAACTATACCATTTATTGTGCTCTGATTACGATATGTTGAGAGCGCGATACTTTAGTAACCTCTGCAGTTGGAATAGCCGAAAAACTGTACAAAATAAGGAGCAAATGATTTTCCTCTCTGTTCTTTACCATGATATCTCTGGTACTGAACTTATTACTCTGTTCGAGGAATTCTGCAGTTTTTTTTTTATTGCTCCTAGAGTTATTTCAGATGTTGTTGATTTAAGAGTTATATTCAGTATCACCCCAAGAATTCGCTTCGTCATTTCATTTGATTATTCAGCCGGCTATCTTGATGTTCCATATTTCTTTTTCCTTCTCCGATAAACTTCTCTACTAATCCTAGTTTACCAGCGAACGTCGGGCGGATCCTTGAGACACACCTTCTTCAATATTTCCTGTTGTTGCTCATGTGCCATCTGTGGTCACTTGGAACTTTTTCTTATTGAAGGAGGTTCGAGTTGTAAGTGGTATCGGTACATATTTTCATTTTGTAGATTAACCTTCGATGCCAAATCTTGGGAAATGCTTTTTGTATATTTATAGAAGGACATCTCCTGTTTTTTGTAGATATATTTGGTTTTTTGTCTTGTCTTCTGTTATTTGTGCTGGCTTATCAATTGAAGAATATTTTTATAGAAATGTAAATTGATTTAATTTTGTTTCTTTCTCAAAGAGTTGATATTTTTCTACATGTAAATACATTGCAGAGGATCGGCAATAACATAATCTATCTGTTGTTCTCATAATGTTTTCTGTTTTTTTATTTTTTATATAAGATTTGAATGAAAACAGCGTTGGTAGAGTAGACTGTGTCCCATTTTATTATCAAATATAGACATGCGGGTTTCGCGACTCTTTGTAACTTTCTTGTAAAAGTTTTAGCCACAAAGAAAAAAATTCCAACTACTTCTGTTCCTGAAATACAGGGCGAACACGAAAATGTTTACTTTCGGAGATGTAATTAGTCCCCAGTCCCTGTATGAGAAAGAAAAAAAATGAGAACTGACTATATGAACGTCAAATTTTTTTAATTTTTTTTCTTTTTAATACATTGATGTATCACAACCTGATTCTTGATGAATTTTAGCTTCAAAAACCAGGAAAATCCAGTTTTATGGATTGTTGAAGATGAAATTTATCAAAGATTAGGTTGTGATACATCAATGTATTGAAAAAAATTATTGCAAGAATTCCATAATTCAATATTAGAAAATTTTCGTTTTCATCCTGTATTTCACGAACAAAAGAAGTTGGAATATTTCTGTTTGTGGCTTCAAAAGTTTGAGAAGAAAGTGAGATACAGTACAGTCTCAACCAAAATCTGACACAGAGTACAGGATGGGCAAAATTTGTGACACCTGAACAACAATTTTTTAACCCAAAGAGATGGGGGGGAAATGAGTGTCGCCTTTTTTGGAGAAACTGATAATGCCATCAACTGCATTCCTCTATCTTCTTGTATTCGAGTTAACCCATTAGCGCCTACGGTTGCCATATGGTAACGCTTTCGGGGTGTTTTTCAAATGGTTCTCAGATGCGCAGATTTGTAGGTAGAAAGTTGGCGGTTGGTTTACTTGATACACAAATATACCCCATTTTACCAGTAACAAGAATTTTTTCTGTAAACTCACTCGTTCCGCCTCCAGAAGTTGTGAAACTTTGAGTTCTTCGTGAATCGGTAAAAACATGGAACCTAAGTTCGTGTAAGCGAAGTATTTTCTATTTGCGCCGTGGTTTTGTCATAATTTTTTTATATAAATCTTGAAACTTCAATTCATGATCCTAACAGGCTAAACATAATCACAAAAAAAATTTAGTACGAAAAATTTTCAGTTGATTTCGTGGGTTGCCATATGGCAACCTAGGCGCTTATACTCAGTGATAATGCTGACCAGATAATAGTAGTAAGAAATGGTATTGGCCGATTTTTTCATGGTTGCTAGACGAAGCTATGAAAATATCTGGATTCTGTACAATAAAACAGGAAGACCAAAAAATACGCAACTCGAATTCAAACTAGAAGTGGTCAACAGCTATTTGAAAAAGTATGGGGTAACAGCGAAAGGACAAGGAAACCGCTCATCCTCTTGTTCTTTTTCCAGGGATAGTCGAATTTCCAATTCCGTAAGATTCAATGAACTCAATCATCTTGTGAAATACACAGAAAACAAAAAGAGTGCGCTGGACGTAGATGTAAGTCGATCATGAGAACAATGTGTTCAAAATGCGATGTTGGACTTTGCATAGATTCTTTTTTTTTCCGTTTCATACCGCATGATATTTGTATCATGACATTGTGAATATTTTATAAATGAATAAAATGTTTTGAAACTATCAAAATCTCAAAAAATTTCATATATCTTATCAGTAAAATACAATAGTATTTCCTCTAAAAATGAAAATATCCCCGATGAGTGATCACAAGCGCCTAGGGTTGCCATATGGCAACCGTCAATTTTGAAAAAACTAGATGGCGTATAAAATTTTTATATTATTTTTCCGTCTCTACGGAGCGTTTCGGAACAGCTTTTATCAAAAAAATTTCAAAAATCGAAAAAAAATTAATTCCGGCGCTAATGGGTTAAAGGGCAAAACTGAAATTTGGGCGAAATCAATTATGGTCAATATCTCTGTTTCTGTTTGTGCTAGAAACTAAAATGAAAACATTAAACAAACACCTTTTCATGGCAATACAGTAGCGTCCTGTGTTTTTTCTAAAAAGGAAAAAAACACAACTTCATGTTATAAGTTATAGTTCAGCAAGGAAATTCTTGGGACAAAACATAGTACGCTACTGGATTGCTATGAAAAAAGTTTCTCTATAATGCTTTCATTTCAACATGCATAAATAGAAACGGAGATACTGAACAAAGTTGAAATTGCCCAAATTTCAATTTTGGCCTATAACTCGAAAACAAAAGAAGATAGAGGAAAGCAGTTGAAGACCGTAATGTGGCACTCACTGTGCTGTATCTCAGCTATTATTGAAGATAGAGAACCTGTATCACTTTTTTCCAAAACTTTTGAAGCCACAAACAGAAATAATCCAAAAAAAGTCGTATGTAATGTGTCATCCACTTTCCTCTACCTATCTCCTTCGGTCAAAAAGTTGTAGTTCAACTATCACCAATTTTGCCCACCCTGTAGAGTACAAGATGCACTGCTATGACTTCTGACTCTTTATTTTTTAAATATTCTATTTATGCATCGAATAATCCATCGA
This sequence comes from Hippodamia convergens, assembly GCA_038502775.1. Lineage (NCBI taxonomy): Eukaryota > Metazoa > Arthropoda > Insecta > Coleoptera > Coccinellidae > Hippodamia > Hippodamia convergens. Next base: position 31,103,286 of record CM076607.1, on the reverse strand, counting down.
TAAAATACCCCATGATGACGAATATCAGACATTTGAAACGATATAATTTCCTGTATTTCAAATTTGAATGAAAAATCTTATTACTTGAATATTAAATATTATTTTCGTACGTCATCCAACTGATGCCGAAAATAATCCTTACCACGTCATCGACAACTATGACGGAGATTGACCCGATCATGATGTTCAGTGGCCCATTTTTCGCTTCAAATGAGGTGAAAGGCGATGGCCATTCGTCAAGTTAAAAATAGGTGTCTCTATTATGGGATCCAAAACACACCGGTATAACTGACCTAACTTATAAACAGATAACGCTCACAAATCGATAATCACGAAGGTGCATTTCTTGAAGCGGCTCAATACGATTAATTATAACTTGATATGCTATACTACTGTTTCTGCTTTGACAGGTGCATTACAGCTAAATATCATTTTTTGTTCAATATCGATGTGGAAAAAAAAAATAAGTCCTACCGATTTGAACGGTTAGGGTGCGTCCATAAATTACGTTAGACATTGTAGTGGGTGGTGGTACGGTGAGACTATCTGATTGTGTGAAAAATCTTGGGTTGCTTGTGGATCAGGAGTTGAGATTTACTCAACATGTCTCTTCGTGTCTCAAGAAATCGTACATGATGCTACGGGTTATCTATAAACATCGTGAATATCTGAGTGTGCATGTAAAGAAGTTACTGTGTGAATCCTTGGTTCTATCTCATTTAAATTATTGTGATGTTTTATACAGCCCCTGTTTAACTTCATATGATAAGAAGCGTATTCAGAAACTTCAGAATTCTTGCCTTCGTCTAATATTTGGCATTAGAAAATTTGAAAGGATAAGCCACATTCTACGACTTGCAAACTGGCTAAACATGGATAATCGAAGACTCTTGCACTCTGCCACGGTATTCTTCAAAATACTTCAGTCCGGAAAACCTCCATATCTTTACAATAAAATATCATATCGCTCCGATGTCCATAACTCAATATAAGGTTTAAGGGTACTCTCACTCCACCTATGCATAGAACTGAGCTGTTTCGTAGATCATTCTAGTATAATCTACCCCGTATAATGAACGGTTTACCTCCGAGCATCGTGAATTCTTCTAGTATGAGTGTTTTTAAGCGGAAACTATTCCAGAAAATCATGAATGAGCAGAATGTGGCTGTGACAGGTGGATCATGTTGATGCAACTGTTTGTATATCAAATGTGTGACCAAATTCTATTTTCGTCATTTCTTCATTCAGTACTTAGTATTAGTTCTCTTACTTTACTTTATGTTAAGCTAATATATTTGTGTATATATGCTTTTTTTTTCAGTTGTTAAAAATATTCGTAATGAATCACAGGTTAGATTGAACAGAGCACTCATTGGTGCACTGAATCTCGCCTTTTTCAGATTTTCTTAATTCTAAGATATCAGATACTTGTGTTATTTTCTGAAATAAAGACCTTTATTATTATTATTATTTTTATTATTATTTTTTATTATTATTATTTTTCAGAACTCTTTGACTCCTCCCCCTGGTGGGATGTTGTAAGATTTTTGCCAACCCCCTTCCTTCCCCCAAGTCTAACCCGAGTTTTGACTGTAAACCTATTTTTTGCCTCCGTAAAAAAAAAAATTTCTTTTTCGATTTATTTTTTTTTCTTGTACACCCATTGTATGAAAAAATACAAAAAGTTATTTGTTCTATTAGAGTTATCGACGACTAGCAAAGACGGCAAAGAAGATTGCCGTTGTTGAATATCACTGTGATTGAATGAAATAATGAATATTTCAATTAATAGAGAATCTATTATGACTCGTGCACAGATTCAAGAGTGAACTAGTGACCCCTAGAACGAACATATTGCAACACATATGTATGTGTTGTGTATACAGGGTTTTCTGTTCGAAAAAAAATTACGTGATATTTGTTAAAGCTCCCCTCACCTATATGTATTGATTCTTCTGATAATTGTATTATTTATAAAAAAATCTGAGGGTATGGCATCATTATTCATAAGCTTTCCAACAAGCCGGCACAAGACATACCGGGTGTTCCACGAATACCGTTAGAATCATTTCGTTTTTTAAATGGAGAGCCCCTTATTTTATCATGAAAATATATTCATTTTAAAATTCTGACTGGTTTCAATGTCAAAGTTTCGAATTTTCGTCAGAACATTCTTCTAATTCTGTGTCAAATTCGTCCATTCTGCCACATCTTGTAGGACGAAATCGTGCGAGAATAAAACTTTCTATACTCTGTTCAAACTTAAGCGAGAGCAATAAATACAAACAGAATCGTATGGTTTGCGCACAATAAAGCTCGTATTCGTCAAACGGTCATAACAACGCTCCCTTCGACCGCCCTAAAAGATTGCCAGGGTCGTACTCGGAACTATGTTCGAGATTGCGGCAAGGTAATTCGAGGAAATACCAGAGTTTTAAAGATTTGGGTCGGAATCTTACAAAATTCCTACAAAGTAATTCCGGGAAACACCAGATTTGGGTCCTTTCCATTCAGTTAAAACTGAACGATTGTATGAAATCTCCTCGATTCGACTCTCGATTCGCGCAGCGGTAGGAGAGCCTTCGGATAGATACTTTCCATCCAGAGTCGAATCGAGGAGATTTCACACAATTCTTCAGTTTTAACTGAATGGAAAGGACCCAAATCTGGTGTTTGCCGGAATGACTTTGTCAGAATCTTGCAAGATTCCGACCCAAATCTCTGAAACTCTGGTGTTTCCTGGAATTACCTTCCCACAATCTCGAACATAGTTCCGAGTACTATCCTGGCAATCTTTAAGGGCGGTCGAAGGGAGCGTTGTTATGACCGTTTGACCAATATGAGCTTCATTGTGCGCAAACAAGACGATTCTGTTTGTTTTTATTGCTCTCGCTTAAATTTGAACAGAGTATAGTAAAAGCTACTCCTACTGATTCTTTTTGGGTCTCCCACAGTAAGCGCCCGATCGTGTACTTTTGACTCACCCTATATATGTCCAAACAAGTGCAGAATGATGTCGTCTTCCGTACTCTTTCGGAAGTACACTGATGGAGCATATTATAGGGTTGGCGATTTCTTAGATGGGAAACACTTATCAACGTTCAAAATGTCAAATATTATATTTTGTTTGACACGGTCTATAGCCGTATGGCTGGTAACAAAATCTATCTATCTATCTATAACTGATCACTAAGTTCACAAATGAAACTATTTATGTCTGCTAGTCTACAATATCGAATTAATTAATTCACTTATAAATCCATTCACATTGGAATACAAACAGATGATTTGCAAATCTGAAAAAGCTTTCACAAAATTTCATGAAAAAAAGTTGATAATAACAAAAACGTGATATTAAAAAAGAAGGAAAGTCTAAATTCTATTTGAGAAATTAATTAGAGGGGAGAGTGTGATACTTTTTCTACAATGAATAATTGACAAATCGCTGGCCAGACAAAATTTTCCTTGTGAATAAATGATGACGACGAGAATAGTCGAGAAAGTTCCCAATTCGCATCTGGAACATCAGTGTATCCACTGAATTTTTCACCAGGAGTCGAAGTGGTAAGTAGATATCAATTATTTCAAGGGTCATGTAAATGAAATTGTCGAGACATTCTGGAAGCTTGATCTCATCAAATATGAACCTGCGTAGAGGCTTTCACGTCCTCAGAAATTCAGCAGGTCTGGAATATTGTGATTCCCTTGTACGCTTGTACTGATGTAAAAAAAAAGCGAGAAATAACGAAATATATTTTCTTAAATTCTTCGTCCAATCCGTTCCTTCTACCACATCTTGTAAAACAAAATGTAAAATAATTTTTATGGCGACCTGTCATGGATTTATTTATGGTCAGTTGCCAACCAACATTTTTCAATGCAGAAACCACCAAAGGAAATTGATAGAAATATTCAATTTATTTCAATTAAAGTTCAGTGAAGTAGAAACTGGTTATTTATAATACAAGTGTAAAAGTACTGAGAATCTTCCAGGTTTGCTATTCCAGTCATTGAATTTTTGGAACAAATTTAATTTGTTTCCAAATACATTTTGCATACTTCCCTATATTCCAGATAATAAGGTTTCCATATAGAAGTCGCGTAAAACTTTTTGGCAAAATTTTCTGATTGATGTGAATAGAAGCGACAAAGAAATTTGGCATTCGGAATGGAATGTATGAAATTTTTTCAATAGAGATCTTATAACTGATCCTTCCATCAGAGTTCCTCGTTTTGACCTTCTCAGAAGAATATGGTCTGTTCTTAATCGTATAAGAACAGGCCATGGACGATGTGACAGCATGCTCTTCCGATGGAATTCGGTTGAGAGCCAACGTTGTGAGTGTGGGGAAAATGAGATTATAGAACATCTTATAAAAAGTTGTCCTATTTATAAATTTCGAGATGGTTTCGTGGCTATACATAAAGCAACAAATGCATTTATGGTTCATTTCAAAATAATTTAATTCATTGTAAATCATTGGTTTCTTTACTGCTTTTGTCTTTTTTCATTTCAGATTAAAAATTGCGAGTCCTTTTGTGAAGAAATCTGTTTATGTGAGCCAATTCTCAGATATCTCGGTCCCTACCAGATTTTCGCTATTTTAATCTATTATTAATAATGTAGAGGAATAAATTATTCATATCTTTTGTTCTGGAAGTATTTTAGTACTCTGAACTGTTTTTGAGATAGGGCGAACAGTGTTTCACAATGTCGTGTATCATTTTAGCTCAGTCGGTAGTCTTATTGCAATATAATGTCCTTAAGCTCGAATGATACTCGAATTAGTAAAACACTGCGCGCTCACTGCCCTCTATTACAAAAACAGTTTGGAGTACAAAAAAAAAATTCTAGAATGAAAGTTGTAGAAAATGTATTCCTTTTCAATATTTATACTAAATAAAAAGAGCGAAAATCTGATCGGAAGCGAGATCTTCGAGAAAAGCATGCAAAAGGTGAAACCACTGAAATGACTGGACTATGCTCTGAATCTATTCTTCGATCGCTTTCTTATACTCAGTTTGAATTGTAGAGACTTTATAATAAAGAGGAAGACTATTGTACAATAATGGTAACAGGTAAGTACAAGATCTTAGGGTCTTCTTCTTGGGTCTAGAGGAGGGATGATACTCTTCAATCTCAGTTATCTTTTTTTTGTGATTCTACTTCATGTTGATACATGAGCAAAGCCTGTACATAAAGCTGTCGAATTGTTGAAACCTGTGTTATCTTGAATAACTCAACTGTGGGCTGTATATGATTTTCGATATCCGATCAATTTTTGAATGATTTCCAACCTTTTTGTATCTTATCCTAGAATTTTCAAAAATTCAGTTCCATCATTTTCAGAGTTATCCAGTGACCCAAATACCAAAATGCTTTTAGTTGGAAATTAGCGTTTATAATATTGAAATCTATGTCAGTCAGTATCCCAAACTCCGAATAACCTCATCTCTTCGGAGATTGGTTATCGCACATTCGATCAGACATAAATCAACCTCATTTTCCTTTAACTTCTTCCTCCAGTAAATGGCGGTTGGAAGACTTCCAACGGAAGCAGCACCCTCATTTCCTCTTGAAAATTGAAGTAGGCTGCGTTTGGAATTTACGCAACGTAATGCCCCTAAGCTGTGCTGTCATAAGACAACAATCTGAGGGAAACAATCTGTTTAAAACGCTCATTCACTTTTTCCTTATTTCTGATGAGTGATCCTGAGTTGGAGGAACGTCCATTGAGTTTAAAACTCCCTTAATTCTCCATTAAACGGAGTATCCATGGCTACCGTCTATGGGTACTCCGTTTAAGGGAGAATTAGGGAGCATTAAATTTTAATGGACGTTCCTGCAACTCTTAAAAGCAGAAAAAACATCAGTACTTTGAAAACACGTCAGCCCTATGGCGCGATACCTGACGAAGTACATTTTAACAAATCATAATTAACTATGTATAAATGAAAATATATCTCAGATTGACAAGAGAATAATGACTCTACAAAGTACTGATATTTCAACTGACTTAGCAAGTGTATACAGGACTAACACAACCCTAGCACTGGAACAGTTATGGCAGCTGTCTAATTGGGCAGTCCGTATAGCTTACTTCATTCGAAAAATTAAAACTAAAACAGGAATTCGACCTTCAGTCGGTGATATTTGGCGAGAATTTCAAATTTAAGGAATACACAACGGATTGACGAATGAAACAAAAACAAAGTTTCTTATTTTTTTTCTGAATTAAGTGAAAAACATTGCATTATGAAAGTTGTTGTATATAATACTAGGTATATCACAGATTGTAGTAAATCAGTAAGTTCTCTTAAATCAAGGATAATGATTAATGGATAATCACTTGATAGTTGGTTTTCGGGATTGTGACATGCCAGAGCACTGACGTTTTGAGTATTTAATGTTGGATGTATTCTAAATGGAGAAGGGAAATTGGTTAGCAAAATGAAGGTTTTTTCAATGTTTTAAAATTAATTGTAATTTTCAATAAAATATAATAAGACTTTGTTTACAATGGCTGATGATATTGAGTTACCCAATTTTTGTAGAATCACTCAGATGTATCAGCTTTCAAGTCATATTCGTATAAAGTTTCATTACAATATACTTTCGGCAGAATCGTAAAAAATGTGTATATTTTTTTTCTTAAATCTCCTATATCTTGAATTTATTTTTCATTTTTCTATCTGTCTTGAGAGGAGATCACTTTCATTTTTGAAACACCTGTACAATCCCATCAATGACAATCATCCATATAACTTGACAATTTTTTCATCGAATTATGCAAGGCGAAAGTCAGAGTAATATAATGATATTACCAACCCATCAGGATATTCAGTGTGGTAATTTACTTAAACCCAATACCATCATTGAATCAGGATTGAATGATAAAATAAAAAAGTTACAGCTATCCTGAATTTCTTCACCATATTTCACAGGTTTCTCAACTTTCTATTCGTCTGAGGTGTAAAGAAATAGTAGGTTTTTCAAAATATTTTATGTTCTCAGGAAGATGGATTCGTGATATCATTTATGATAATAGCGCAAGTATGTCAATACTTTGAATGCTGGTCTTCAAAAAGGATCATTTTTAGCTGTCCTCCATTTTCAATTTAAATTTGTATACTTAATATCATTGTTAATTTTTCTGAAAATTTCACATACGCTATTGATGTGATCCTACCTTTTTTTTAGTGAAAACAAATTTTCAATGATTTAGAAAATTTTTCATATTTCATTCCATCAGCCAAAAAACTAGGAACATTTGACACTTCACAGCGTGTGTTGAAAAATTTCAATCGAAAGTTCAGTGGCACCAATGTTCCATTTGAAATATATTCGATATAAACTAGTGACCTCTCCTGTGAAAACTCTATGAAATACTGAAAACTTTTTTTTAATTCAACACCCAATTTCTGAAAATGCATAGCCAGTAACCCTGTGCATCCAATAAGTGTCAGGAAACGTGGAAGATTGTGAAAAACGACTTCTCATATATCACTTATACTGTAGGAATATCGCGAACGGTGGAAACCCCTAATTTATGGCCATAATGTGTGGTGAGTGCCTTCATGAACATTAGGTTGGTCGAAATATTTCCACGAATTCAGTATTGTAACCACATATATGCATTGTTCATTGCATTCATCATGTTTGAAGCTAGGTGAAAATTAAATATCACGTTTCATAGGTTGAAAACAAAAATAATCGAAAAAAATTGAAACTCCTTTCCAGATTAAAGCAGAGGGGATGAAAAAACTAACGTTCGACCCTTTTTGTTTCAGTTTCGATTGTACAAAATGACACAAAACGTAGAGGAGCAAGTTTTCCTGTCATAAAATATGTATCATTGCTCTGGGATATAGGGCATTCCGAAAATCACGCGTTTTCTTCTCTACAAGAATATTAGTGTAAAGTTACGAACCATGATGATTCGTGTGGAAAATAATAATGAATCATGAATAAAATTCATGAAATTTTGTGATATCGGATATTTCATCTAATATCCTTCACACTTTCATCACTTAAGAATTCACTTATGCAAGAAATGCTATGACAGCAACCTCTATATCATTCTATTCAATATTTTGTTGTGCTTGCTTTTTATATTTAAAAATTCAATCTGCATATCTTGACTCTTTCAAATAACATAAAATTCAATGAGGAAAAGGCTTTGTGTGAGGTTGACGATTTTCAACATCTTTCATGACGTCGGTATTGAACATAGTCTCAGTATTACTGATTTACGTGGGTATTTCTTTATTATCATTCATCATAATTAAATTTCAGCTTGTTCCTATTATATTAAAAAAATCAGGAAAATGAATCTGCTAAATGTCATTATAATATAACCTGATTAACTCTTCATCAAAGTGGAGCTAACTTACTCTATGAAAATAGTTATTCATGATATGAGTGTTAAAAGTGACGTTTTATTGTGTGAGTGAACAAAATAAAATCACTTTTAACACAAATATAATACAATGTTTTTTGTACAACTGCCCTATTTTGATAATGAAATGGGCGAATTTGCAATGACAATAAACTTCAAAGTTCATTTTAATATTCAAATGATAAAAAGGTTGTTGTGAATGGCAAACGTTGACAACGTTATGATTACTAACACATGAGAAAAGACGCTTTCATTTGAATTTCGGTCCTGTCCAATTTTCGTCTTGGGTTTTTTACTGCTTAATATGTTTGAAGAGAGTTCAATTATTAATAAAAGTGACGATTTGGTTGTTCCTCTGGATATTGAAAAGTCTGTAAGAAGAGCAAATCTGGAACTCCTACCTAAAAAATCTGTTCAGCAGTACGATATTGCATATAACAATTTCCTGGCCTGGTGTAAATTGAAGAATGTAGAAGGGAACTTCAGTGAAACTGTTTTCTTGGCATACTTAGAAGTTCATCAACTTTGTGGAGCAAATTTTCAATGATAAAGTGAAGCGACCTTGTTGAAAATGGTGTGGATGTAAATATTTTAAGGTAATAGCACAATTAAAACGGAAAAGTGAAAAATATCGTCTCTAAAAATCGAAAATTCTCACTCGTGAATAAGTTGAAAGGTTTATAAAGGAGTCACCAGATGAGAAATACTTGATGGTTAAGGTTGCAACCATTTTCGGATTATTTGGAGCCTGCCGGCGTGAGGAATTGTGTAATTTATCAGAGGAAGACATCGAAATAAAAAATAAATCATTGGTTATACAACTTCCAAATACAAAAACGAAAGTCAGTCGTTCTTTCAGTATTATTGGGAAGTATGTAGACTATTTTCAGAACTTTGCACAGCGCCCTTCTGGCATCAAACATTGTCGTTTTTTCCTGAAATACATGAATAAAAAATGCATTGCCGATCCACTTGATATTAATACATTCCATCTATTGTTGCCGAATTCCTCAAACTGCCAGAACCAAAGCAATAGACAGGACACTGTTTTCGAAGATCCTCCGCTTCATTGCTAGCAGAATCAGAAGGAAATATTACGGATATAAAAAAAACATGGTGAATGAAAGTCTACGACGGTAGCCGAGGGATATGTTGATCATTTCATTGCATATAGAAATGTCATTGCTGAAAAAATTCTCCCAACCTCAACAGATCCATATTGTACTTCCGGTTTCTACAAGTACTGATGGTGCTGAGGATTCTAATAATGTGTTGCGAAGCTCCCTAACGTCACAGGGCATTAATGTTAGTAATTGTTCTAGTTTTACGATTAATATTAATGTTCATAAGTAATGAATGTTAAATATTGATAATAAAAATTTGCAATGGCTGAATTTTTCTCATCTGCTTTCATCATAAGAAAATGGAGTGCTAAAAATATTTTTAACACTAATCTTAAAAATATTTTTAACATGCTTCCACTTAAACAATCAATTTTAACATTGTTTGCTGTCATTAAAATTAACACGTCCAATGGCAGTTGTACAAAAATTTGTTTTTTTTTATTTATGGAACAATTTCGTAAAGAAGTTTCAGAAGCAATTTTTCCTTGTGAATAATTTTTTTTTTGAATATGGCAATGGAGTCAAAAATTTCTCGTAAAGAATGAAATGAAGGTTGCTATTTTACCCCTTTATTAACGAAAATTCTTAGAGGAAATATAGAAAACTGTCATTTTGCTGGCAAATTTTTCATTTATAGAATCTTATTCTTCTAAATACACTTTTCGCGGAGATATTAAAATAAATCGATTAATATGCATAAAATGAGGGGTGTTGAACAAGAAATTAAATAAAAGTCAATGATTCATTTCAATTTCAATGCTTCATTGAACCAGTTATGCATGGCTACCATCAATTTAAATTTTTTTCATAAATTACGAATAAAATTCAGGAGGAATTAAATTATCATGGAAGTTCCGCGAAAGTGTTTGGTTCTTATGGCTCCGCATAAGAACGGAAAAAAGTCTCTCGGACTTGTCCTGAAAATATAATTTGCTGCTTTTCAAGAGAAGTCACAAAATCATGGGTGAACTGAGGATTCATGATGCGAATAACGTTTTTTGTCAACTTTTTTGGCCGGATGCGAATTATGATAACCGTAACCCCAGGAGAAGGTGCCAGGTAGCACTTAACATAATTGGGGCAAAAATAGGATGTGCTTCATTTTCTCCCGGGATTACCTGCAGATTGTATCCCACTAACTGGATTACTCAGCTGAAAATTAATACATGCAAGCACCTATTACTCGTGGCTAGATTTTAATGAAGTTTCGCGCTTGATACACTATATATAGAGACGATGTGATGACACAAGAGCGTATGATCTATGGAAATAAGCCTTCTAAATTCATTAGGATCTGAGTTTGATTTTATACACCAGGTTAGAAAGTATTCATCCTTTGACGTTGAGAGATGTACAAAGAGCTACTTTTCCTTGCAAAAAGATTTCCGAACCCTAAGTGGCATTTAAACCACACTTCGCCCACTGGCTAAGTAAAAAAGAGTTGGATAGGCCAGCAAGTAATTGAAAAACGTAACTATGACTGACAAAGTAATCATTGGGATGAGGTTGATAAAATGGCGTTAGCCAAATATCATTATAATCAGTGAGATTCATTCGACTTCTGACATATTAGAATAATGCATGAGTATATTCTAAAACAACTTGAAGAATGGGCTCCCTCACATGAGTGTTGAAATTGCCTTCTGCAGCAAGTATAAGAAGACTATATTTTCTCTATTTTGGTCGAGTTTTGTGAAATTCTCCCGAAATTCAATGAAAATTGAGGTTAGTCATTCTAGTTACTTTTGTATTGTATCTTGGCAGTTGATGTAAAGTGTATTGAAAATTAAAAGCATCGGAGGTCAGAGTTGATAACCACAAAACGAAAAATATATGTAAATGCTATAATGAGTTCCTTATGGCACCACTTTAAGTACAGTAATGAACTCATTACAATACTGAAATAGAGAAAATAGTTATTTATGATGTGAGTGTTTAAATTGATATTTCATCTTGTGAGTGAAAAAGTTTATGAAATGAGCGGAGAGTATTGAAAAATTTCACGAAAATAATGAAATCACTTTCAACGCGAAAGTCATACAATGCTTTTTGTATAATTAACTGCTTATGATATAAAATACGCGAATTTGCAATGACTTTCAACTTCAACATACATTCAAATACATCTGAATTTTTTCAAGGATTTCTGTCCCAGCAAAAATTTTTTCGCTTGAAACGTTAAAACTTCACAGTTCGGAGTATATATCAGACTCCTTCGTCAGACAAATTCTTAAATTCTTTAAACTTTTCAGGGCCCTTTCTTCTATTATTCAGAAATTCTCTTAATTGTTTTTTTTTAATTGGTATTTTTTTTTTATTTTCTATCATTATTATAAAAGTTTTATTGTTGATAATTCTTTGTAATATATAACATACCTAATTGAAAAATACAACGTTATTTTCGAATTCATGACTCTTCATTTGAAAAAATCCTCAATCGAAAAAGTCACAATTCGTCCAAACACCGAACAGAATCTTCAGGATGAAAGGATTTCAAAATATTAAAATCTTCTCTGATCAGATCCATAATCTTCGTTCGCAATGATAAAATTGCCTTCTGGTTCAGGGCAGTAAAACATAATGTTTTTCCTCTTCATATTTTTCAGCTCTTTATCAGGAATCGAAACAGCACATCCAATAATAAAAGTATCAGCGAAAATTCAATTCCCAGTAAAAAACGCGTTTCGAGAGTGCTTTAGAGTTCTGTATGTGGTATTTTCACTGTGATATTTCATACCCTAGTAAAACGAGAACGTTTCAGCGGTCAACGAGGGGGTGAAAAATAAGACTTTTAACATCGAATACGGTTGAAGGTGATTTATATTTTATTGAGCGATCGAATTTATGCCGCAATACACTTTTTAATCGGCAATGCGCATTTACGTGTTTAGAAAACTATGGGTAGGTTTCACAAAACTTTAATTGTGCGATTAAAAAACATTACGTAAATTCGAACCAATCGAATCACTCGTTTTGAAATTTCAACGAATCGCGGTGGTTCCAATTAATTTAACGGTACAATCTAAGTTTTGTGAAACTGCCCTATACCTCTTCAACTTCAAATTCAGACTAATCACATTCAAATTGGGATTAAAATATTTCAAAATGGGAATAAGCAAGTTCATAATTGTAAACACAATCGAATTGGGAATAAACACATTCAAAATGGGAAAACTAATGCATTGCAATCAAATTGGAAAAATTTTATCTCGGAGTAATAAAATATTTGCATTTTTCAATATTCAGATTGAAAAAAAAGGTTTGATTGAGAGAAATTTAATTTTATGTATTGTATCGCACAAGGGTTGTTTCGAGTAGAATATTTCTACAAAATAAATTTTGACAACTGGTATCTTCAATGAAATTCGTAAGAATGGGCTGAAGAGAATCCGCATGCGGTCAGGCATACGATATCCCAATACAAATTTTCAACAAGCGTACGTTGGGGCGTTTATAAAACTCGATTAATTAGACCGCAATTCCTACCAAGACGGCTTACTCAGATTTCCTTCAAAATCATCTTCCTGTATTACTCGAAGGTACGCACATTGCAGGAATGCAATTTCAGTATGATGGAGCTCCACACCCATTTCAGAGTAATGTACAGATATTTTTGATGCCATTACTTACTAAATCTGAAGATGGACTGCATTCCTGGTGCGACAGATCACCAGATTTCAATCCTGTTGATTATTTTATTTGGAGTTATTTTAGATATTTGGGATATTCTCTTGAAAAAAAAAGTGAGGAGACATCGAAGTCCCCTTTAAACATTCTGTAAATCACGTTGAATGTTCATCGTTGTTGACTTCAAATAAACTTTTCTCAATCAATGTTCTTTCGAAAATTCATTGAAATGATTCCTCAGAATATTTTGAGTTACGAATGTGCAATTAGTAGGACGAAAAAATTAAATTTGATCAAAATACGATTTTTCTGAGAATTTTGTGGAATTCCAATTTTAAATTAAATCTTTCCCCTCATACTTTCTTTGGGAAAAATCATGTGGGGGACAATGCAATCTACTGAATCTTCTGCTCTTTCCAAATAGTGACAGAGCTAGTGAACCTAAGAATAACGGTTTCTCTGTAAGGCCAGAAATTCTTATAGTGGTAGTTCATAGCATGCTGAGGACGGAAACCATGGCTTGGCACCCCTTACCCCTGCACGTCATCAACCCCTATATGTTTGAAAGTGTAGAAAAAATTACAAAATAAACTTGTTTCTGTGAGCTTGAAACTTTCATACGATTTTGATCATTCATTGTAAAGTTAAAAAAATGACAGGCGATTTCGACGAGCACAAGTACATGCCAGGCGACTCGAAAACGGTGTAAAATATGAACAAAAATGAACATTTTTTCGGTAATTTTGAAATTTATATGTGTTCGTCTGAGGGAATGAAAAAATATGTTTTATTATTATTTTAATCTTCATCATCATCTGATATGTTATCAGTAATTTCTTCATCATATGGTACAATCTCGGGTACAGTTGTTTCAAGCGCAGTACACTATGTCCCAAATTGGTATAGACTGCATTGTATCTCAGCTATTATTGAAGATAGAGAAATGCGGTTTTCGCGACCCTATGACACTTTTTGTGAAATTTTCAAAATCCACAAATAGACTTTTCGGAAAAGTAATAATTTAATGCTTGTGAATATTGTTTTAGTTTGTTGGAATTTTTTTTTCAACTGAAATTTATTGAAGGTTGGGTTGTGATACATCAATGTATTTAAAAAAATGCAACAATTTAAATGAACGGGGTGTTTCATATGACAAATTCCATTCCGTCCCAATTCAATCTCAATAACAATGCCTTGAAAAAAATTTTAAGCTATGCCACTGACTTCTACTTAAAAATTTTATTATAAGCATTTTTGTTTTTTCTTTCTCATACATAACTAATAGCATCTTCAAAAAGTGGACATTTTCATTTTCGCCCTGTCTTCCAGAAACAAAAGTGTTTGTGGATTTGAAAGTTTTACAAAAAAGTGACACAGGGTCGAGAAAACAGCATGTCTCTATTTTCAATAATAGCTGAGATATAGTGCAGTCTCAACCAATTTAGGACACAGTGTACTACGCTCGAAACGACTGTACTATATGATGAAGAAATTAATGATAACATATCAGATGATGATGAGATCTAATAATAAAACTTATTTTTTCATTCCCTCAGATGAACACATATAAATTTCAGCCTTACAGAAAAAAGTTCATTTTTAACACCCTTTTCGAGTCATCTGGCAGGTACTAGTGCTCGTCGAAATCGCCTGTCAATTTTTTTTAACTATACAATGAATGAACAAAATCGTATGAAAGTTTCAAGCTTACAGAAACAAGTTTCTTTTTTAATTTCTTTTTACACTTCGAAAGATATAGGGGTTGATGAAGTGCAGGATTGAGGGGTGCCAGGCGATGATTTCCGTCCTCAGGATGATATGAACTACCACTATAAAAATTTCTAGCTTTACAAACAAACCGTTACTCGGAGGGTTCACTAGCTCTCTTACTATTTGGAAAGAGCAGATATTTTTTTTTTTAGGTTCGGTAGATTTCATTATCCCGCACCGGTTAGTTATTACCAATTGAATTTTTTGGTGAATACATGAACAACCCCTGTATCTCGTTTATGGAATTGATTAGACTCTTCTAGGGTAGTTCTAGCTCAGGTTACTGTATGTTCATTTACGAATGAAACACCCTGTGTAACAAAATTTTTTTTTTGTTCAAAGTAGTCACGCGGTTCAAAGTTACTTCATTTTACAGGAACTGTTGATTTTTTTTTGATCGTCTGCCCGTTGAACCCATACCAAAAATAAACCTGGATCCTCTTTAGCACAGAATAGCTTCAAATGACAACATGGTACAATTGAATATTGATGAAAGCAACGCTCGCGGAAATAAAATAATAAAATAAGGTTATGATACGTTCCAAGTATCAACTGAAAATACACGTTGGTTCAAAGGTTATTAGCAATTGAATTTTTTTGTGAATACATGAACAACCCTGTATCTCTGTTATGGAATTGATTAAACTCGCCTAGGTAGTGTTGGGTAGTACACCTTTCAAAATTGAGTTTGTAAGAGGAGCCTCACTTTTGTACTCAAGCGGTACGGTGTACCACTTCCAATAAGGCGAAACATTCCGGGCGTTCATGACGTGATAGGTAGTCGAGACAAAATTTGTTCTACTTCATAATGTGTCACTGTGTCGCTATTAACTGGACCTATGCAAAAGGGAGATCGTCGTTACGTTAGACGTTAGATTTGACGCGCTCTATGTATTTTTGAAACATAGATTAATTCAGAATAATAATCATCGAAATGAATACCATTTTTAATTCCCTGGCTCAGATGTCTTTTATCATGAGGTTGGAGAAATGATATAAGATTTTGTCACAGAATTGAGCCACTGCTAAAATCTCATTCAGTGAAAGAGGAAGTACAGATATCTTTTTAGCATTTGATTGGAGATGTGAAACTTCATTTTGACGCAATTGGGTGTCACCACCTGAGTTGTTTGTAATATTTTACTCAGTACTTCACAACTAATTGCTTCAAATATCGAAGTTTTTTATGAAGATTTTGTCCCTGAGATGAATGGGATACTGATGAAGCCAAACAAGGCCGAAACCGGTATATCTCTCATCTCAGTGACAAAATCTAATATCATTTCTCCAGCCTCATGATAAAAGATCTCTGAGCCTGAGAATTGTAAATGGTATTCATTTTGATGATTACTAATTCATTTATGCTTCAAAAATGTCCTCGATATGGCCTCCGTAAAGACAAAGAATTTTTTAAAAGCGCTCATTGTAGTACATTTTCCCTATATTCGGTCGGTAAGAACGGTCAAAGGAGCAAATTCTAAAAAACAACCCTTACTTTGTTTTGAGGAATACCCACAAATTCGGTGATTTATGACAAGACACACTGGTGAAAAGGAAAGATGGAGGTAGTCAGGATCTCTGACTACCTGGGTCAGTCTCGCGTCTTTCGGTACTCCTCGATCACCCCACCTATGCGGAGGCGCTTAATGGGACCTACAATGAGGTGATAGAGTTTTTCGAAGTGAGCCGCTCTTACGTTTCTGCGTCTTCTCCGGGACACATGATCCGCCTCTTACAAGAGTTACCCAACACTAGCCTAGGGTAGTTCTAGCTCAGGTTACCGTATGCACTGAGAGAAGTATTCACTTGATATTATCGATCATGCGTTAAAGTTAATAAATTATTTATTGGCCAAATGGACAAATAAATATTTCTTTCATGGAAATAAAGAATTTATTTAAGTTTTCGCAAATCACCTTCACTCAATATTATATCACATTTATTTATGAATAATAACATTCAATAATACCGAATAAAGACGCATTACACTGAAATAAATATATTTAGTAATAATTAACAAACTGCATGAATTATGAATGAATGTTAACGTCCGATAGCAAAATTGAAAATTAATGCCTTTGCAGGCGGAATTGAATTCTGGAATAATGACCAGTCCGTGCAGGATTTGAACCTGCGACCCTCGAAATACTAGACCAATGCGCCAACCAACTGTGCCATTGGGAAGGTTGAAGGGTCCATCTGATCTGGTAGGCGACTCTCCCAGATTTCGATGTTAGTTTGTTAGTTTTAATTCTTCATGAACTATGACGCTCGTGAAGAATTCTTTGCGGAGTTAGGGTTGGAAGGGGAACTCATTCGCTATCGGTGGTCATCGATGATTCGATTTTTACCTTTCATCCGATTGCGTCATTCGCGATTTATCGGCAGGAGTCGAGTAGTTGAATCTACCGACCACCGAACAATGTTAACTAGCCAAGATGACTGAAACATGTCAAATGCGGTTTGTTCATTGTTAATAAATCTTGTATTTTGAGTAAACATATCGTGGAGTGGTGGAAGTTCAGAATCATTTAGTAATACAAACCAAACGTTCGTTTATTACCAAATGAACATATGTTTTTAATTAATATATCTTATATTTGAAGAGAACTGCAGTTTAAATGAAATACATCATTCCTAAATATATTAAATATTAACAAATACCGTGTAAATAAATATTTCGTTATATATAAATGAATTCTTTCAGAGGCAAGATCTGTTAGTTAATAAATAAATTAAAGATTAATAAGTGGATTTGTCTGTTAATGAATAATCTCCAAATAAATACTTTATTGATAAAAACAAATTTATTTCTCTCAGTGTGTGTATTCACGAATGAAACACCCTGTAAATTCATTTTTGTTCAAAGTGGTCACGCGGTTCAAAGTTACCCCATTTTACAGGTACTGTTGATTTTTTGATCGTCTGCCCTTTGTGCCCCTTCCAGAAAAATATCCTTGATCCACCTTTGCACAGAATAGCTTCAAATGAACTACTCTGCAACAACATGGTTCAATTGAATATTGATAAAAGCAACGCTCGCGGAAATAAAATAATGAAAAAAAAAAAAGAATAGACCGCATGAATAAACAATAGTGCACTCTGGAAAAATCGTATCTTTTCCGGGATCTCCCCGAATTACCACCCTATCGAAATAACCAGCATCAGTCGATTCGCCCCGAGAATACGGACCGAATTTCGGCAATCGCGTAACTCCCAACGGCGTCCCCATTAGGAAATCGTGGCAACCGACGCCCCGCCGAGCGAGAGAGACGGACGCAGGGACCACGAGTTTCATCTTCGTGCTGTTGCGAAGGAGAGAACAGATTCCGGTGACCTCGTTTCCACCGGCGGCGGGCCGGATCAATAGCATGCGACCACCCCCGGGATATTCATGGACCTGTCTAACGCCGCATCCGCCCGCTATCGCCGCCATGCCAAATCCCGGCCTCGGGCTGGCGAAAGACTGCCTGCCGTCAGGCTGGTCTGGACGTGAGGCTGTAGCATCTCGAAAATTCGGGACTGGGAAAGGGGTGGGTTACCTCGAGGTGGATGCTGCAGATGAGGTGGCGAAAGCAATGATATGGTATAGAATAGAATAGAATAGAATAGAATAAATTTATTTCAGAAGAATGTAACAATACATACAATGACATGTCACAGTACATGAAATACGTCAAAAAGAGAAAAAAGAAAAACATTTTAGGATCCGTTTTGGTTTGTACAAGATTCTATAAATTCTTCCACTGTATAGGGTTCCCACTTGATTAAGACACGATAAAGTTCTTTCTTGAAGTTTTCATGATGATCTGTACTTCGCAGATTTCTCGGCAATGAAATAAAAAGCTTCATACCCATATACAGTGCTCCCCTCTCAGTCATTGTTAAATTATGATTGGGATAAAAATAAGTGACCGTATTTCGCGTGTTATTATTGCTCTTGAATTTGTCAAAATAATGTGGATTCTTTTTTATGAATAACAAAATTCTAAATATATAAAGTCCATGTACAGTTAAGATATTATTAGCTTTAAACATTCCTCTACAAGATTCTCTGTATCCCATTCCCATCATAATTCTCAACACCAATTTTTGTATAACAAATACTCTGTTTGCTATTGCCCCAGAAAATAATGCCATAACTAAGAAGTGACTGAAAATTAGAAAAATATATGATCTTCAAAACATCAAGGTTAACATGCTTCTTGAGGACATTCATCGAGTAAATTACACTTTTTAGTTTGTTGTTCAGCTCCTCTATATGATTGTACCATTTCAAGTTGTTATCTACAGTTACACCAAGGAAACGAACTGATTTACCAACTGTGATATTATAGTTTGACCCTGTTATATCTTTAGGATAAGCTCTTTTTGATTTGTCTGTTGAGAAAATTATGCACTCAGTTTTATGTTCATTCAAGAGAAGCATATTTTCTGTACACCATCTTGCAGTCCTATCTATTGATTCCTCAATCATGTTTGTAATTGATAGTGGGTTCTTGACAGACATTGTTAAATTAGTGTCATCTGCATACATCAAGTACTGTGAAGGAGAAGTTGCCGGTAAGTCATTAATATATAGAACAAACAGCAGTGGTCCCAATATGCTGCCCTGAGGCACTCCCATAGTGATGTTGGCTTCCTTTGACTTGAATGTTTTTCCGTTGACTGAAATTAGTACTCTTTGTTTTCTATTTGTAAGATAGCTATCCAGTAGTCTCAACTGTTTATCTCTGATTCCATACATATTGAGCTTTTGTAATAAAAGCTTGTGATCTACACAATCAAAGGCCTTAGATAAATCCAAAAACACTCAAACCGGTATCTCCCCTTCTTCGAGAAAAGACAAAACTCTTTGGGTAAGTTCGAAAATTGCTGTTTCTGTACTCCTTTTATGTATAAAATCATGCTGGCAAGTGGAGAGGATCTTAAATTTTTTCAAGAAATTCATTATGCGATTTGATAATATCTTTTCGAAAATTTTTGAGAAAGATGTCAACAAACTAATAGGTCTGATAGTTATTGAATTGCTTTGTGTTACCTTTCTTATGTAGAGGCTTGACAATGGAAATTCAAATCATCTGGAAATACACCTTCTTTGAATGACTGATTGATTAGGATGGTAATAGGTTTCTTTATTTGGTGGATGCATTCTTTGACTACATTCATAGGTACCTCATCATGACCACATGATTTCTTATTTTTTAAAGATTTCACAGCTGATACAACTTCATTTTCTGCGATTTCGAACATGAAGAAAGATCTTTCATTTCTAACAATATTACCAATGATGTTACCATTTATTCCATTACTGTTTTTGACAAGCTGTTGTGATATGGTCTCTGAAATGTTTACAAAAAAACTATTAAAATCATCACCAATAGTGGTTGGATCCCCATCCATATTATACAGATTTTCTTTTTTATTAGAACCAGATAGATCTTTGATGATTTGCCAAGTTGTTCTGAATTTATTGCTGGAGTTGACAATTTTTTTTAGTTAAAGATGATTGTTTCGCCAATGACAAATGGTAGAGTCGTTATAGGGGGTTCTCTAGGAAAATCGACATACTCACTATATTACTACGTAAAACCTTTTATTTTGGCATCATTAAACTGTTCTAAAATCTGGGGACACGGTAGTGTCCCCTGCCAAGACGAGCCGAGCAAAACTCCGGGGCACTACCTATATGTATATTTCATAACTTGAGTTTGGAATAAAGTAGATGAACAAAATATATAATATATAATGCCAGTAGTGAACTCATCAAACGTGCAGAGTTTCAAGTGCATAGCTCGTACCCTTTAGATTTTAAAGATATCGAAAAACCCCTGATTTCGTCACTCATTCACTGATGATCATAAAAACTGTTAGGGTACTTCCCGATGTCCTATCAAGTTGAAATTTGGTATGTGAGGTAGTTTCAGTTCACAAACAACGGAAAAATTCCTAAACTTGAAACTTTCACCCCCAACCCTTAGAACCAGAGGATGTAGAAGTCTGATACTTCCGCCAATTTTGATGCTAGTGGTCTGAAAATTGATATATATGGATGACTGCTTGTTATGATAAAAAAAAAATTGAAGAATTCTCAGGGAAAATTGCCCCCACATTTTGAATAAATGAATAAAATGAAGCGCTAGTAAAACGCCTCATGTGTAATTACACCAAATACAATTTCCCTGTAATAACCTCATTGTGCAATTTCCCGTTGTAATCATTATAAAATGAAAGAATCTTCAAACAATTGTTGTGATGGCAGCTCTCAATTATATCGGCATCGCAGCTTGAACCTAGGTAGGTAAATTTCTATACTTCGTACATTGTTGATTTTGAACATGAATTGTTTGACTTGAAATAGATCTCGCAATAATTATACATATTTCATTTGATTATTACTAGGGAAAAAATTGAAAAAAATAAAAATATTTTGTCATGAGCAACCTACAAAAAGAATTGAAATCCAACCAAAAACATTTCAATGTAAAATATTGACAAGACGAGGCCGTATTTCTAACATTGTCAAAAAGTTATCAGATTTCATTTAGAGCCAAGCTGCAGTGGCGTAGTGAGGGGGGGGCATCATGCCCCGGGCGCTACTCATACAGGGGCGCCAAATGGTGAGCAAATCAAAAAAATTGCTGGAATAAGTCGGAGTTACTGCAGCTAAACAAGACTCAATCGTTGACTTTGGAATAATTGAAAACATATGTTTGTTTTCGTCACGATGGAAAAATAAAAATTGCCGTGAAAAAAAACTGTCAAACGTGAATCTGAAACACAATGGGGCGCCAGAATATAAGCAGTTAGGAATATTGTCGATGAGCTAGGGAATATAGTAGAACTATTAGAAAAACTGGCAGAAGATACCACTACAAGTGACAACAGAAATGAAGCTACAATTCAATTATAAAATAGACTTACTTTTAATTTCATAATTTTAGTTCATTTCTGATTTGAAATCTTAAGGAGAATTGATCGTGTACAGCTCAGATTACAAGGTCCTGGATCTGGATTGAATTTTAGATAAGCGTTTCATGATCTTGAAGCATTAGCGACTGAATAGCCGAAATTCGGGACAAGCTCTGTAAAGAGGTCAATCTGTGAAAAATGGGATGATTAAAAACGTGTGATAAGACGCAGCAAAATACCCAGATGTTGGTTTTTCCTCCGAAAGTGAAATTTTTTGCGTTATGGAGGGCATTCTTGATCATCTCCAATAAGAAATAAGTTCACGATTAAGTGACCCTTATATCAAATTTGGATTTTTACTAGATTTTGAAAATTTATAACAAGGATAACGCTGACAACGACCTTGAAGAAAATTGTGAAAATTTGGGTGAATTTTATATACCTAATACTGATTCAACGGAATAGAATTCTTCAACGAATTAGGTGATAGCATAGCAAAATGTAACTCCGCACTAGAAAAGAAATTAAATCTTGATCTCCTTTGGAATTTCTGAATTTTATAAGCTCGCATGGAGAAGATATTGTTCCAAACCTGATGAGAGTTGCACTTACTCTCTCAGATTCAATTGCTAGCTGCAACGATCAATTAAAATTACTTCTGACATATCTACGATCAACGAAGGGACAAGATAGCCTAAGTGACTTGGCATTTTTAACTGTGGAAAGAGAAATTATTGATGAATTTGATTCATCAAAAGCAAGGAAAATTCATACATAGAAATAAGGTATATTAAATGTACCACTCGTATATTCTTATTAATATTAAATTTTTATCTCCTTGAAGATAATGAATACTAACTTTTTTTTTAAGTTTTAAAACTGCGTTTCTATCAATATTTCTTCATAAGTATATAAAACGAATGAATGAATGAAGTATATCTTGAAGTAATTCTAGATGGTTATATAAACATTTCAAAACCTATTCTTGTTTTCTTTACTGCTTTTTTTTGTCCAAAACTTAAAGCCTTGCTTGAGACTATGACTTTATTTATCTTACTTCATTCATTCGGTAATTTGCGAGTGTATTTCACATATAATATTATATGCCATTATGAATTTAGAAGGGGGGGCGCTAAAAAGGATTTGTGCCCCGGGCGCGAATTAAGCTCGCTCAGCCACTGCCAAGCTGCTAACACACTCTTCATCTTCATAAGTCCTTATTTTACAAACTCTGAGCTTTGGTAAAAATGAGTGACTTGGCCGTTTCGTAACTATAAGAACTATTGTATAAAAGTTATGAACAGCGAATAAATTTTTGACCTTACGCTCAGAAACGGCCAAGTCACTCATTTTTACCAAAGGCATAGAGTTTGTGAAATAAGGACTTGTGAAGATGAAGAGTGTAGAGTGAGCAGCTTGGCTCTACATGAGATCTGATAACTTTTTGACAATGTTAAAAATACGGCCTCGTCTTGGCAAAACTTTACATTAAAATGTTTCTGGTTGGATAGTTATTTCTGTAATTCAGTATCGTAATGAGTTCATTACAGTACTAAAAGTAGTGCTGTAATGAAACTCATTACAGAATTGTTTTCAGTTACATTTTTCGTTTTGTGGTTGTCAGTACTGACCTTCGATCCTCCCAATTTTCAAATCAAATCAATTCAAATTCCGTACTCTAACAAATTTCGTAAGTCACACCAACTACAAAGATAAAATACAAAATTCACTAATCTTAATTTTTCATTGATATTCGAAAGTATTTCATAAAACTTGACTGAAATACAGAAAAATATCGTCTAAAACTCGTGGCAGAAGGCAATTCCAACACTCACGCTTTAGCGAATAGGAGCCCATTCTGCAACTTGTTTCAGAATATGCTTTTATGATACAAGTGCAGAACTCTTACACGAGTTCAAAATTCAAAAACGAGTGTTAGAATGAGCCTTCTTTACAAATATCATACATTATTATCTCTAATTCGTTGAATTTTCTATCGAAATTAATGAAATATTGCCGTAAATTTCGTTAGCATTATTTTGTTCAATATCAGTAAAACTTTCAGATTCAGCTGTATTGTCATATTTAGATATTTGATGATTATCCTTTTAATAAATTCACTATATCTCCTCAATCTGTCCTCTTTTCGGACTATTTATCTATACAAATATTATAAATGTGAAAGTCCCTTGTGATGAGAGATTTCAAATTCAAAAAAAGCATATGGAGTTGGGAGACCTGCTTTCGTAAATACAAAGCCGTGGATTTCCCTTAAAAAGAATTATTGAATCAGTAAAGGTCTGATTGCAGTATGTACTCTCTAATCATAAATTGTAAAATACATAAATCCTAATTTATTAATAAAAAAGGCACAACCAATGCTATTTTTAGCTACATCGCTGGAAAGGTAATCAAATTACCTTTCATTTGATGTATCACAATGCATATTATATTTCCATTAAAAAAAAATAGAGGGGGGCGGGGCGTAGGGGGTGAAAAATATTGAATTCAAAAAAGCATACGATCAAAGTAAACGAAGACATCAACTACAATTCTTCGAGAATTTTCAACAAAATGAGGAGTATCAATCAGAAGCTTTCATGAAGATTTAACAATCCTGCACTTTGAATCATTCAAGATTTCAACTCAATCGTTGCTTTGATCTGAATCTGAATAGCTTTCGGAATTTCGGAAAAACTAAAAAAGAGTTCAATATACGTAGTGAGTATTATGTTCGTTATTAATAAACGGTTTTCAACCCATCTTTTAAATTCAGGAAACACCACCACAAGATGTTGAAAATATCCTGTAATATCATGGTGTGACTTTCCCGACCTTCGGTAATCCATTGCACAGCAGGAGGTAAATTGGTTTCAGTGGAAGGATTATTCATGTCGCCTTTTTCAGATGACTCCGAATTGGGGTGTTCCCAAGACTATCAAACTTTTCCGTTGTTGAATTATTGGGGGAGCGGAAAACGAAAATGCACTGACATGATTCAAATTCAAGCGACAAAGGAAATAACGATTTTCCTGGAAGTTTTCCGGAGCACAGGAAAATAAGTCAGCCCCGGTCAGATTCACGAGCACAATCCAATGATTTCCGGAGAGAACGATAGCTGCACCGATAGCAAACGAGATCGCTACAAATTGGAGAGTTTTTTTCAATA
This sequence comes from Hippodamia convergens, assembly GCA_038502775.1. Taxonomy (NCBI): domain Eukaryota; kingdom Metazoa; phylum Arthropoda; class Insecta; order Coleoptera; family Coccinellidae; genus Hippodamia; species Hippodamia convergens. The sequence goes on along the minus strand of CM076607.1, from coordinate 31,078,284 downwards.
AATCTATCAAGAAAACACAATGCGCTTATGCCCTGCTCCGTTGTTACGATCGGGCACTGTTCCAAGAAATTGAAAACGGATGCTGGCCCTCCAACGTATTCGCTAGAAGGAAGAATGGCTGATGAAGAAATAAAATCGATGCAGGCACCTGTCCATCACAAAAGAATCCGAGGTATGAACGAAGGAGAAGATATGGGAAACAGCCAAAAATCATTTTTTGTACAACTGCCATTAAAAATGACACTTTTAATGACAGCAAACAATGTTGAAATTGATTGTTTACGTGGAAGCATGTTGAAAATATTTTCAACCTTAGTGTTAAAAATATTTTTAGCAATCCATTTTCTTATGATGAAATCAGATGAGAAAAATTCAGCAATTGCAAATTTTTATTATCAATATTTAACAATCATTACTTATGATCTTATGAACATCAATATTAATCGTAAAACTAGAACAAGTACTAAAATTAATGCCCTGTGACGTTAGGGAGCGTCGCAACACATTATTAGAATCCTCAGCACCATCAGTATTTGTAGAAAGTACAATATTGGATGATGAGGATCCAAAATCTGTTGAGGTTGGGAGAATTTTTTCATCAATGACATTTCTATATGCAACGGAATGATTAACATAGCCCTAGGCTACCATCGTAGACTTCCATCCACCATTTTTTTTATATCCGTAATATTTGATCCTGATGTCCTGAGTCCTATGCCAGGAAAACAGTTTCACTGAGGTTCCCGTCTAGATTTTTCAATTTACACCAGGCCATTGTTATATGCAATATCGTACTGCTGAACAGATTTTTCAGGTATTTGCTCTTCTTGCAGACTCTTCAATATCCAGAGGAACAACCAAATCGTCACTTTTATTAATAATTGGACCCTCGACAAACATAATTGAAAACCCAAGACGAAAATTGGACAGGAATAAGATTCAAATGACAGCGTCTTTTCTCATTTGTTAGTAATCATAACGTTGGCAACGTTTGCCATTCACAACAACCATTTGATTATTTGACTATTAAAATGCATTTCATTGCAAACTCGCCCATTTCATTATCAAAATATGGCAGTTGTACAAAAAATATTGTATGGTATTTGTTTTAAAAGTGATTTTATTTTGTTCGTAAAATTGTTCAATTCACAAACTTTTTCACTCACAAAATAAAACGTCACTTTTAACACTCATTTCATAAATAAATATTTCTCGATTTCAGTATCGCAATGAGTTTATTACAGTACTAAAAGAAGTGCTGTAATGAACTCATTACAGCATTGTTTTCAGTTATAGTTTTCGTTTCGTGGTTGTCAGTACTGACCTCCGATCCTATCAATTTTCAAATCAAATCAATTCCCATTTAGTGAATCAATGTGAATGAATTAAATCAAGAAAAATTTGCTCTACGAAAAAACTACTTCAATAATATACGTAAATGAATGAATATAGGTCATCCTTATGATACCAATCTAGAAATTCCAGAAGCGGATAATAATATACCATATAACAAGGGTCGCCTACACATACCGGGGATCAAGAATTCTAAAGGAAGGAAGAGATACCCTAAACATGAATCAATCTGGACATTCAGACATGAGGATGAATTAGAGTGGGAGCTCTAAATGTCAGCCTCGAATTTAGGTCACACTCTAGTGGGAAAGTTGACAAGACTAGTGCAATAAGAATTTCGAATGGGGACGAAATACTGCTTCTTTAAGAAATGATTTCTTGCGCCTCCTCGAAACTGTGTTGTAAAAAGACATAGAACAAAATTCAATATTGCTAGCGTCATGTTTCGAAACTCATGAACTTCTACAAACAATTTTGTTAATATTACAGGGTGATTCACTTATCTTGGTAACCTCAATTTTCTCCAAAACGTTCAAATATTTTTTTATTCAGTGAATGGCGTTTCGAACAATTTTTACTTGAGATGCGCTTAAGAGTCTGCGAAAAAATAAGGACGCCCGGTGTCGCGGCGCTATCAAAATTTTTTTCCAAGAACATACTCTTTTATCGTGGGATTTTCATGTTGGGACTTTATTCTAATCTTTTATGTGGTAGCTCGGCTTAAACTACCATATGCTGTGGTGTTTGGCTATTGTATTTCTTCATATTATTTTTTGCTTTATTTATAGTGATGTATTATAAGTATTCATAATATTTTTCCTTACACTGGTTAATATTTTAAACAAAATTCCAATAATTAGTATTGAGAAATCGCGAGTTTCTGAGATTTACGAGTCTCAATTTTCTTTTCACATCCTACGACCCTAAAAGTAATGCACTGCATTCCTTGCTAACGAACTTTCATGGCTGAAACTTCGTCGAGCAGAAGGTTGAAATAGCAGCCAGAAGATTACCCATGCACCATCAAAAGATTTATGAGCTAGTTCGCATGAATGCCCTCTTTGGAACTTGGTTAATGAGTACATAAAATAATACACATTCCTCATTCCTGCACTACACGCATAGAAAGAACCACAAACAATAAAACTGATTCATACCTATACAGGGTGACACAGACTCATGGTACACCCCATATTTTCCCTTGTTTCTGTAGCCATATTTCTGAAATTTGGAACATTAAATATACTCACTATAGGGCACTTTTTGACATATTTAGTAAAAAAATCCAACTGCTGGTTTTTCCGGAAATCTCATCAACTTTCGATTTTCAAATGGGACACCCGGTATATTATTACATTTTTGAAATCTCTATAATTTTCTCAATCTAATGATACTTCATAGTTGATATTTCATTCGTCAAAACGCCCATTTTATTTTTCGATCTAGAGAGCCTTGAACTCCCTAAAATTATTCCAAAGAATCAAAATAATGTTACACTATAGTAATTTCGATTTAAAAAGTATCGTGGTTCGAAATACGTGCCAAAAGAGTAAACCAAAACCTTTTTTCACTCGAAACTCCTTTTTGTCAAATGGTAGCATAATGGTACTCTGACTTCATTCGAAAGTATATCAACTATTTTTCTGTATAATCAATATGAACACGATAATGGAGTTTAGACAAGTTTAAGTATCTTCTCGGTTCAATCCAAAGTTGATGTCATTTCCGGAAAAACCGGAAATTGGATTTTTTTCTAAATATGTCAAAAAGTGCTCTATAGTGAGTATATTCAATGTTCCAAATTTCAGAAATATAGTTTCAGAAACAAGGGAGAATATGGGGGTGTACCATGATTCTGTGTCACCCTCTATATATAAAACTGATTCATACCTATATGATGAAGGATTTTCTGGAGCAGATTTGACCGTTTTGAAATGACATGGCAAAGATCACCTCAGTTCTATTGTGGAATAATAATTAAATCAAAAATTCCTCACGGCAAAGAGTACTTTCTGAGCAAATACTTGGTAGGGTGAAAAACAATTTCGGTTCTCATGTTATGCAAATTAATAGTAGAAGCAGACCAAAAATATCTGTATAGTTAGTAGGCGGGTTTCTGTCTCACAAGGGCAGATTCACTACCCAATTTCAACAATCTCAACAAGTGAATATACTTTTAAACGAATAACATTAATGTTGATGTATGTATGAACGAAAGTTCAATAAACTGACGTTCAAATTTGTTATAGCAGCATTTCGTATGGCTAGATATGTTCTGAAAGTCAATGGGAATTATTTTTATTCGCAAGTCTGTTGAAACATATTTTATTTCTGAGTAAAACGTCAACCTGCCTGCTATAGATTTAAACCACAAACTATTCGAAAACTTATTTTCTAATTGCTTTCGGTAGAATAGTTCACTGTGTTGATCTTGTAAAAAAATTAAGAAGCATCCCAAACACCGTGTGTTCATTTATGTCAATTTTGGCTTATAAATGGGTGCAACGAATTTGTAATGTGAATAAAAAAAGTTGAATGAAGACAGGCCCATATTTTTGACATTCTTCGTAAACAGTTCTAAACTGAACAACAAATGAGCTCTTTCAAACGCCGCTTCCCTATTGAAAACGACCATATCGAATTAAAATGACAAAAAACCTTTCATAAGGAAAGTTAATTCCGAATTGAAAAAGGGAACCACATAAAAAGTGAGTTTCATCAGATCACATTCATTAGAATTCATTGTATTAACAATGAAAAATTATAATGCAGAACAAACCGTTGCCTCTTTTATAAAAATAATCATTGAAAATATGTATGTACTTCTGTTTCAGAGCATCAACTCCTGGCGTAGTATTAAAACTACATCACTAGGAAAAACATTCTGAAAATGGGTAAGTTTGCTGCGGGAAGTCTGAAAAGCAGAAACCAAGGTATACATGATTGATGTATTTTTAATGTGTTTTTTCAGTTCACGTCCAGCCCGAGAGAAAGGAAGAAAGGAAATGGAAAAATGGACTAAATTTTCCCCTATAGTGGGTGCAAATGAAAACCAGGGTCGTCGCTTCATATGCCCTTTGATTCTTTTCTCGGTTAAAATACATACACAATAGCCTATGATAATGAGTTCATATATGGAAAAATCTTGATTTTATCTCGAATCAGTCATCTTTCAAATGATACTTCATTAGATCGAAACCTTTATTTTCAACTTGAACATCACGCAACTGTTGTGATTTTTAGAGCAATGGTAAAACTTAATTTCGTGTGTGAAGAAAGCATTGCTTTTTAATAATAATAATAATGATCATCATTTATGTTCGGAATTATACATCATTTCATTTTATCACAGCATTTGGCCTCAACAAGGTTTGTGTGCTCTTTTTCTCCAATACAATATTAGGCACATTCGCTCAACTAAAACTAACTTAAACAGGTGAAAAATTACTAACACATAATGGGTGATCAAATGAAGATAGAAGAATTATTGAGTGAGGATGTTCTCAGTACATTACTATGATTTTCAAAGTTAACAATATTAATGAGGGAAAATAGTGCAAAGCATGGCTTAGTATAGTTATATTTCTCTATTTCAGTATCGTAATGAGTTCATTACAGTTCTAAAATCAGTGCTGTAATGAACTCATTACAACATTGTTTTCAGTTATATTTTTCGTTTTGTGGTTATCAAACACTGACTTCTGATCCTATCAATTTTCAACACAAGTCAATTCAAATTTCGTAATCTACCACAAACTGACAAGATACAATACAAAAGTTATTACGATGTATAATCTGGATATTTCATTTAATTTCGTTATTTTCTTCCGAAAGACTGTGATGTGTTTTTCATTGTTCAGTGTTTTTCAACCTGCAACTGTTTGTACTAGTCCGTGTATGAACTCAACTGAATAATGTGGAAAACTTCAATATTCCTTTCAGCTAGACTATCTAGAAATATAAATCCATGTGGTTCCAGAGATATTAAAAAAACCGAAATAAAAGGCACTTCTCAGAAAATTGAACTGCAATGACGGAAAAAAATGTGCTACACACATGAACTGAGTTGTGCCGTTCGGATTTTTCCTAAAGTCTATCTAATTTGCGGAAAAATGGAAATTGAAAAAAAAAAATGATAGCCCAGCACTCTCGTTTTTTTCCCACTATTGATTCGAAAAATTCGTGCTACGTTCGTTTTTTCGTCTGCCGAGAATATTGCTACGAAAATTCGTCGGATTTTCCAGAAAATCACGAAAATGAAGGAAAAGAGATATTTTTTCCAAAAAAAATATTTTCAAAAAATTGTGCTGCTCGTAAGCAACGTTGTGCTGTTATAATATTCACGAAAATCCCGCTAATTCATCCAAAAAACAAAGAAGGATTGAGGAGCTGGCAAGAGTGTGAAGTTGGCCCAGCACTTATCTCGATTTTCGAAAAAAATTTCCGTTGCAAGCCCATTTTTTCGGTTTTTGAGGACCACATGGATTCAAGAAATAAATTCAAACTGTTAATAATCAACGAATGACGATTCTTGACAATATGGGTTATTTTCAATATTTCTATTTTTTATTTTACTTTTCTGAAATAATAACTCGGAAATTTCATCAAGTAAGTATTTCATTAAACTTATAAATTTAAGGTTATTGAGTATTGATTATTTCAAATCCTAAGGAAAGATATCTGTTGAAATATAGGTGTTTGAAAAAAAGTCACGAAGTATACAAGGACCTCCATTACATCCAAAGTTCCACGCCACGCTTCACCTTTATTGTTCCGTGTAAAAAAATTAAAACGCTAGAGATTAGAACGCCTCTCAGCAACCATTTACTATTTGTTGTCAAGACTTCAACAGGGACAAAGCTGAGAGCTCACGAGAAACCTTCAAAAGCACCAGAAGGTCCTGAGAGGCCCTTTAATATTTCGCACACTTAACGTTAAATATGCAAGAACGTGTTTCTCTCACGAATTCAAGGATCGAAATAAATGGTGTTTTGTACATACGAACATTCATTCATTTATACAACCTGGCACGATGTTTCTACCGATGTAAATATCTTCAGGCAGCATAAAAGTAGGTGAGAGAATGATTATGTTTCAATAATATTAATTTGGATTCGATATAGCATTTGAATTTTGATAGAAATATATTTTTTTCGTTTTCTAATTCAAACTTCCAAATATGACAACAATGAATTGATTTTTTTTATATTTGATAAGGTCCTTGAAGGTGCGTATAGAACGAATAATCTGTTTCATACCATTCATAATTTGAGAAAAATGCATCAAATCAAAATCATCAAAACTAATAGGTTTTCGAAGAATTTTGAGAAGATAAAGTCTCATTTTTCATTCACTCTGAGAGATCATGAATAGCTATACTGAGAATAAGAAAGAAAATAAAAAAACTTTATATGTCACTGTTGTAGTTAATTCATTTTTGCAGTCGTATCACCATAAGGATAGGTAGATTTTTTCAAAACTACTGATCCGGTTGAATTGAAAACTTTTCAGGATCGTAACAAAAGAATTATGGGAAAAAACTTTTGAAGGTGAAAGATATAAATTGATCATTAGGGGGCGGGTGCATTTATGATTTGTTGCTAATTTTCAATGGTACAGTTCGAATGGGAAGGAATCCATATCTTTCGGAAGCATTAATTATTTCCTCAGATATGAGTTTTCTTTTTCCAACAATGTTATTCGAAAATTGGGAAAGATGGCATTTTTATTATTTATTATTTCCATATAATTCTATGTTTTTTTGAGGATTATTGAATATAATTTTCAGCCCTGAGGAAGAGGAAATATATCCACGAAATGTCGTCAAAGTTGGAAAAAGTGTTTCATTTATCAATAGTCCTACATTCCTGTTTAACTAGGTTACATATGAGAAAACTGTTGAATTTTTTCAAGATGTAGAAAAATATTCAATAGGATATCGAAAAATCGAAAAATAAGAAATATCTTTAAACAATTCAAGGACCAGACCGAAAAGTTTTCAATCAACGCAAAGCTATAGTCACAATGATCAAATGACCTTTTCGTAATGTGGCACTATTTCATTATATATGTCTTCTTACATGGTTGCTGTGTAGAGATTTCATATATCTATGTATACTTTAAGAATTAATAATTCGATATATTAATTTAAGATGACCCTTCCTATACATGTATATACATAATGTCAAAAGGTGGTCTAGGGCGGTTCCAGAAAATGTAAATTATTTATATTTTGGTAGTATATCATTAGTTACCGTTTAGGTTGGTGTTAATCAAAACCACTGATTTATGACGTTTTTGAGTTTTAATTAGCAATTGTTTTAATTAAGCTATATAGTTATGTTTGTGCATTTACTTAAATTGATTGACAAATTAATTCTGGAGTCTTGGGCACATGAAAATGACGGGAATTGATCGTCATATGTATGAAGTGAATCAATCCCATAGAAGTTTAGCTCATGTTAATTAGCTATAAAGGGGTGTAACTAAATAAGTATAAACCATTTAAGGAGCGGATTCCGTATAGAAAAAGATAGGATACTTCATATGAAAAAATTTCATTGGAGCATTCTTTGTTAAGATACGGCCCCTTAAAGGGGGTACATAAAATTTGTATAACAATTTTTTTCACAAGCACTTAAAATGATACAATATTGAAACTAACCAGATTTTTTCCACTACCAAAAAGGACACTTAACCAGTTATTTATTTGGTTTTGTTTATTACCCTTTAATCGTTTAATGTAGGTAGTAACTACAAAATAACAATAAATCCACTTCGTATTTATGACGATGTATCTCTGTAGTTATTCGTAAAATAATTTTTTGCTGCGAACTGGTTCATTTTTTATTATAATGAAACAGGCTATCGGAAATAAAATTTTTAAATGGTGAACAAATAATAAAAACATCGGAAATGAATTTTGGAGGATGCGGTTTCCACCCCTCACAACCATGAGGTAAACTGAATAAATTACTAGCTAAGTGTCTTTTTGATAGTAGGAAACGTCATGTTAATTTCGATAGTGTAACTTTCGTAGTGCTTATGAAAAAAATTGCTATAATAATTTCATGTAACCCCTTTAAGGGGCTGTATTATTACATATGTTTCTTCATATGAAAGATCCATTTTTTCCATGAGGAATCACCTTAAATGTTTCACACTCATTTAGTTACACTCTGTATATGTTAATTATCTTGGTTTAAATATATCACGAAAATGAACATTCATTATGCGCTGTAGGATCAACTCAAAAAATAATTGAAATTGTATTTTCTCACTGTGATAAAAACTTTTATTTCTATATCAAACAATTTAACTGTTTCCTGATGAAAGTTGTATCTGGACAAATCTTCAAGCTAAGGACATTCTTTTGAACTTTCTTCAATCGATCATTCGCATTCATTTAAAAAGAGAATAATCATCAAGCTCAAAAATTTTAAAAGATTTTCTTCGAAAATGTTATATACAGGGTGTTTCTGAATTGATGCGAAAGATTTCAATTAGTTATTCTGTAGCGATAATTAAGGGGGGTCTTGCTTTTATTTAATAAATCCATTTTGGAACTTTTTTATGTCTTTACTTCTTATCCAAATACTGCTCAGACTTTTTTTTTATGAAGTCACCGACAGGATATCATTTATCAAAAAACACTCAAGAAAGCTTCTGTCAAATGACGAGTATTTTTATTATCCTGGTTTTCCCTAATTTTATATTGACATTCTTCACAGCAAAATAAAGATTCAACTTCAAAGGGCTGTACCTTAGAGGGAAAAAGGTTTTGAACAAAAAGTTATATACATTGTGACACAGACTCTTTGTACACCCCCATTTTCTTCTTTGTTTCTGTAGCTATTTTTTTGAAATTTGGAACATTGAATATACTCACTATAGAGCAGTAACATTATGCTACCATTTGACAAAACGGAGTTTCGAGTGAAAAAGGTTTTGGTTTACTTTTTTGGTACGTATTTCGAACCACGATATTTTTTAAATCGAAATTACTATAGTGTAACATTATTTTGATTATTTGGAATAATTTTAGGGAGTTCATGGCTCTCTAGATCGAAAAATAAAATGGGCGTTCTGACGAATGAAATATCAACTATGAAGTATCATTAGATAAAGAAAATTATGGAGACTTCAAAAATGTAATAATATACCGGGTTGCCAATTTAAAATCCAAAGTTGATTTCATTTCCGGAAAAACCGGATATTGGATTTTTTTCTTAAATACGTCAAAAAGTGCCCTATACTGAGTATATTCAATTTTCCAAATTTCAGAAATATAGCTACAGAAACAAGGGAGAAAATGGGGGTGTACCATGAGTCTGTGTCACCCTGTAGAAAACTTGAGAGTTCAGACTTTCTTTTGATGCGTAATTATATTACTTTTTTTTCACCGTGAATAAATTTTTTTTCCACTGACAAAATAATTCATAGAACTAATTGATTCATTTTCAACAGAGTCAATTACTTATTAATTATTCATCATGAAACAATTTCATTCATTAGAATAATAATTTGTAGTTGATCAGTGATCACTTCCACATGAATTCTCGGAGATGTTTCATGTTGCCGGTGATAAAAAGTGTTAGATATTTCTGGAATAGTTGATTCGACAATTTTATAAGATATTTTAATTTGTTTGGAAAACGATGGGGAATTCAATTTCGTGAATTCACATTCACATACATATTTCGTATATAAAATTTATGTTTTCATGGCATGTTCGAGAGAATATTGATACTCTCATGTGCCGTTGAAAAAATACTCATTTTAAGCACTTGATACAAAAAATAACTACTTCAGGTGATATTTATATATTTTTGACAAATTTTTCAAATCAGGAAATTCCATATTTTGATGTAAGAAAATAAATATACACCGACTTTACACTTCCGAATATTTTGTAGTGACGTTTAGTGATACTGTTCCAGAATGACACAATCAACGAAGCGAGAGTTTCGCTTCGCCTGCACTGAGAGAAGTATTCACTTGATGTTATCGATCATGCGTTAAAAATAATAAATCATTTATTCGCCAAATGGACAAATAAATATTTCTTTCATGGAAATAAAGAATTTATTTAAGTTTTCGCAAATCACCTTCACTCAATATTATATCACATTTTATTTATGAATAATAACATTCAATGATACCGAATAAAGACGCATTACACTGAAATAAATATATTTGGTAATAATTAACAAACTGCATGAATTATGAATAAATGTTAACGTCTGATAGCAAAATTGAAAATTAATGGCTTTGCAGACGGAATTGAATTCTGGAATAATGACCAGTCCGTGCAGGATTTGAACCTGCGACCCTCGAATTACTGGTCCATTGAGCTAACCAACTGTGCCATTGGCGACTCTCCCAGAATTTGATGTTAGTTTGTTAGTTTTGATTCTTCATGAACTATGACGCTCGTGAAGAATTCTTTGGAGAGTTAGGGTTGGAAGGGGAACTTATTCGCTATCGGTGGTCATCGATGATTCGATTTTTACCTTTCATCCGATTGCGTCATTCGCGATTTATCGGAAGGAGTCGGGTAGTTGAATCTACCGACCACCGAACAATGTTAACTAGCCAAGATGACTGAAACATGTCAAATGCGGTTTGTTCATTGTTAATAAATCCTGTATTTTGAGTAAACATATCGTGGAGTGGTGGAAGTTTAGAATCATTCAGTAATAGAAACCAAACGTTCGTTTATTACCAAATGAACATATGTTTTCAATTAATATATCTTATATTTGAAGAGAACTGCAGTTTGAATGAAATACATCATACCCAAATATATTAAATATCAACAAATACCGTGTAAATAAATATTTCGTTATATATGAATGAATTCTTTCAGAGGCAAGATATGTTAGTTAATAAATAAATTAAAGATTAATAAGTGGATTTGTCTGTTAATGAATAATCTCGAAATAAATACTTTATTGATAAAAAACAAATTTATTTCTCTCAGTGTGGGACCTTACAGAATTGGATTACAGAACTTAGCTTTGTCGGAAGTTGATACAGGTCTGTTTCCAGTAGCAGTTTCGAAGAATATTCAACAGCTCATGATTTGCCAAGTGTTCTCGAACATCTTACGAAAAGAAAGACGAATTGCGAAAGAAGAACAAAGAAAAGAGAAATCATGCAAAAAAGTGCAAAAAAAAATTACTTGGACGGCTCCATTCTTCTCGTCCGCCATCACTGCCAAACTCAAACAAAACAGTCAACACAGTCACTGAATTCGGGCCGGTCTCCGTAAAACCCGAATTTTATCCGGACCTTAACACTTCCAAACTCTTCGGTGCGATGTTGCGATAAGCCTGTGGTCGCGGGAGAGCGCCGTGTGGAAACTGGACAAAGGGGAACGGGGCCTAACCCACGATTCGTCTCCTCCGTTAACTATTATGCTATTAACGTACTCAAAGATGGCCATAGATAATTTTCCCTTTGTGAAATTTATTCAGGTTGTCGCCGAGACGGCTCTAATTCAATAATTCGGGAGGAAGTTGTTTAAATTTAAGTCTATTGGACCAACTTGAAGCGGAAAATTCTGGACCTGTGCTCTTCGAGTCGGACACAAGGAAACGACAAAAAATTGGGATGATTGCGATGACTCACCATGAAAGAATTCCATCCAATCTTTTTGGTTGATTTAAATTTTCAAGAAAAACAACAAATCGAAAAATATTTCTTCGCCTTTACATTTTTTAACTTAGATAAATTCGAAATAGTGATCAAAATCTGAAATCATTCCTCCAACCTCGTGATAAAAGATATGTGGGTCTTTGAATTGAAAACGACATTCATTTCAATGATTTCTATTTTGAATTCATCTATCGTCGGCCTAATTCGTTAACCTGTTGAATCTATCTACAACACGTTAAAGACGCTGTTACCAATATTTATTTGAATTTGGTTGGTTATTCGTAGATTTAGTAGAAATCGTGAAGGTAAATAATAGTATATTCTAAAACAAGTTGCAGAATGAGCTCCTATTCCAACACGAATGCGAAGTTCGAAAACGAGCGACGAAGGAGCAAGTTTTCGATAGGTTGAGTGTTGGAATTGCCTTCTGCACGAGTATTAGACGATATTGTCTCTATTTCAGTTTTGTGAAATTACTCTCGAAATTGAAATAAAGATTCAGGTTAGTGACTTTTATATTTAATCTTGGCAGTTGGTGTGACTAACGAAATTTGACAGATTACGAAATTTGAATTGATTTGATTTCTTTCGAAACTTGATGCGATCGGAGGACAGTACTGACAACTACAAAAACGAAAATATAATTGAAACAATGCTGTAATGAATTTCATTACAGCACTACTCTCAGTACTGTAATGAACTCATTACGATACTGAAATAGAGAAAGAATTTTAGTTCAGGATCTACCGTCCATTTTTGCACTCAATTACTGTCAAGCTAATTTTCCGTGAATAGCTTCTATTTGATGAGACGTCCAACAATCTCTTTTACGCTCTTCATTGTGGTAGCTAACGGGGGAAGCAAGGATAAAATATGTATATCGATCTGATGATTTAAAAAAATTATTACTAACTGGATTATTTCATGTTGAATTACAAGATAATAAACTGAATTATTTGAAAATATATTTGACCTACGAAATCCATGGTTTGATCAAACAATCCGCTCCTTCCAACATGTATGAATAACGAGGACATTAAATATTATTGCTAGAAAACTATTTTGATTTTTTTATACTTAATTTAACCCTGAGTTGCAGGAACGTCAATTAAATTCAAAGCCTCCTTAATTTTCCATTAAACGGAGTATCCATGGCTACCGCCTTCGGGTATTCCGTTCAAAGGAGAATTAAGGGAGCATTAAATTTTAATGGACGTTCCTGCAACTCAGGGATATCGTCCTACAAATTATTTGGTACGTTATCCCGCCCCTAAGATTAGAAATTGTTAATACCACAAAACCTTTTCTCTCATTACTAACTATAGGACAAAAATATTACATAATAGGCTAGGGTTTTCTCTTCCCAAATGAAATATCCTACAAAAAATCAGGTATATATCACTAATCCTAAAAGAATTGTAACTTTTTCTTTTTTGTTGACCCCGTAATCGATTCATGTTGAAGAGAATTCTTTTATCAAACCATACCTATATTTTGTAGGACAATTATTTTTTCTAATATTTTCGATAATTATTAGGAGATTGAACAAAAGAATATCCAGTAAGTAATAAATATTTGGGAATCATCAAATCGGCATATTCTACACTGCTACCTCTGTAAGCTACCACAATCGCAAAGGAAATTGTTGAGCGTCTCATCGAAACGAAACTATTCACGAAGATTCAGCTTGATAGTAATTTTTTTTACATCAAAGATCTATACTATGTACCTAATACTTTTGAGCGTAGGACCATACCACGCCATTTGTAGGACAGTATGATTGTTAAATTATATAAATATTAATATTAAGTTAGTATGTTGGAAGGATGTACTCCTTGATCAAAACATAAATTTTGTAGGACAATATTTTTTCAAATGATGCAGGATCTTGGGATCCAACAAAAAATGATCCAGTTAGTAATAAGTTTTTTAGAATCATCAGATCGACATATTTTATCCTTGCTACTCCTGTTAACTACCACATTAAAGAGATTCATATAAGATTGTAGAATATACGCAAGAAAAATTAGCTTGATAATGATCAAGTGCAGAAATGGTCGGTGGATCCCGAACTACATAGGACTATAATATGGGGATTTTTCCCATTCATATGTGATTGCTGCCCAAATTGATGTTTGAAAACATTACATCGTTTTTTCACTAAACTTTGATCGACTTTTTTTTCAGCCGATATTTCTTCCTGTTGTAAAATTCTACTAGTCTAGTATGTTTTATTCATCATTTTTTCAACAGCTTTTTGGGTTAGTTGAAGATCTGCTAACTGCTTCTTCAGAAAGGACTCCTCGATTCGATCTTTCCAGGGAAATGTAATCTTAAGATGGAATTCTGTTGTGTTTGTGGCGAAGCACAGCAGACAAACATCACTTAAATAATAATTGTCCATCATATCATTTATGATATATTTTTTAATATCAATGACTTCCGCTTGCATCGGAAATGGTATCAACTTTCTTATTTCTAATGGATCACCCTGTATATTATGTCTTTTTCGGATATATCTTCGAATACGATATTCATTTTATGTATCATTCCCTCTACCCATCTAGAGCATTTTCGAGTTACTCACTGTTTTTCGAAAAAAAAAAAATTAAGTGAGGCTTGCAGAACACTGAGTATTCAATAAAAGCGCCACGCACAATCTAAGGTCTGTTTTCTGAAATGGGTTACCGAAAAGATATTCGACGTCACTCTCAAAGTTGGAATTCAAAAAAAGGCAAAAATTTGATTTTTTCAAATGGAAACAGCATTTTTAACATATCTTCATTTGTAAGGAAAAAATAAGTGAAGCCTTTCAAGGATTCCTTATATCTTAAATTTACCATTTTTGAGATATTGAGGAATAACTGTTTGCTACGAGCATAATAACTCGTATAACATGGGAGGTATTAAAAATATGATATACATATGGTCGCCCTTTCATGATGATCTCTGTATTAATAAAGATGAAGTCTCGGATTGAGATTTGAAATAGGTGGTCAATTTCAAGCAATATAACATAACTGTTTCTTTTCGCTCAATCAAATATGTTTCTTGATTTTTTTCGATTCAGTTCACTATGAACAAATATTAATTTCGTCTTTTTTTCTATATAAATTAAAATTCTGTCGATTGCTATGTTGATCATCCGAATGATATTACTCCGTTAGTAGTTATTTACGCCCTTTTATTTGAGCAAGTGATGTAAGAGCAGTTTTTTCCCAATTTCATTTGATTGATGACAGTTTTGTGATTTTTAACTCTGGCTTCCAGTAGTTAACTATCTCTTGTCTGTTTCTTGCTTTGTCGCAATTAATTGATTCTACTTTCGCAAGAATGACAAATCAAATCCCATCTGAATTTTGAAACCCATTTGGATGACATACGTGTGAAGTTAAAATAAAAAAAGTTTTCATAAAATGGGTGGTATCATCCCGTCTGGGTCGGATTCATAAGAGAATATTTGATGCAAAATTGAACATATTTCATGCTGGCAATGTTTATATGTACTGAAATCAATCACGTATTTCAGAATTCCACTACCAATGGATGGGTGGCATAGTAACTTGTCGTTCTGTGGAGGGTTCCTATATTTCTGATTTACCCAAGCATTGATTTTTCCGTCATTTCTTATGAATTACACCCATGACTGGCGTCTATTTCAGTCTGGGTTTATTGCGAGGACACATTTGAATTTTATGAGAAAATGCAGATAATATCCCGAGACACGCAAGTGTAATACTGGTTTCCCAATTTCATTTGATTGATGACAGTTTTGTGATTTTTAACTCTGGCTTCCAGTAGTTAACTATCTCTTGTCTGTTTCTTGCTTTGTCGCAATTAATTGATTCTACTTTCGCAAGAATGACAAATCAAGTCCCATCTGAATTTTGAAACCCATTTGGATGACATACGTGTGAAGTTAAAATAAAAAAAGTTTTCATAAAATGGGTGGTATCATCCCGTCTGGGTCGGATTCATAAGAGAATATTTGATGCAAAATTGAACATATTTCATGCTGGCAATGTTTATATGTACTGAAATCAATCACGTATTTCAGAATTCCACTACCAATGGATGGGTGGCATGGTAACTTGTCGTTCTGTGGAGGGTTCCTATATTTCTGATTTACCCAAGCATTGATTTTTCCGTCATTTCTTATGAATTACACCCATGACTGGCGTCTATTTCAGTCTGGGTTTATTGCGAGGACACATTTGAATTTTATGAGAAAATGCAGATAATATCCCGAGACACGCAAGTGTAATACTGGTCACATTTTTTTCATACTGATAATTCACCACCTTCAGGACTATAATTTTGTTTTTTATTATATCTAAAAGCAATTTTGTGAAAAATCAGAATTTCATGTATACATGTTGCTCCTAACGAACTAATTTATTTGCCCATGCCTTTATTTTCACCGTTTGTCTGTTAATGGACAAATCATTTATTTCATTTCATCATTTACCTGAAGATGACCCCAATTTCGAAGAAGTCAAAACAAATGTAGTATTGTGTTTTTGATTACCTACATTGGAGTAGACACGAAGAAGCGGATTTATTTTAAGTGAAATTGGACATTTCATGTGAGTTTTTTCTTTATTCTGGGATTCCTTTTTTTTTGCTCATAGTTAGTCAGAAGATCACCATGAATTTTTGAAATAATTGTGGGGCAGCATTAGCCAAAATTTTTCATTACAAA
The DNA here is from genome assembly GCA_038502775.1 of Hippodamia convergens. Classification (NCBI taxonomy): domain Eukaryota; kingdom Metazoa; phylum Arthropoda; class Insecta; order Coleoptera; family Coccinellidae; genus Hippodamia; species Hippodamia convergens. The sequence goes on along the minus strand of CM076607.1, from coordinate 31,061,570 downwards.
AAATTATACATATATACTATTTACATGGTTTGGTAATATAATCTTCATCGCATTTCCCAATATTCATTAATAAATGGCATATTTCACTAGATTAATCATAATCAAATTCGGCACAACTCAGTACGTATATAACACAATTTTTCCAGTCAATAGAATCCAAATATTCGAGAAGTTTTGTTTTCATCATTTATCAGTTTGGTCTTTGTTGCAAAGATACGGGCTGTTGAATATCCATAAAAAATATTTTCGAATATATCTAAGTTTATCGAATGAAACGATTCTCGGAATATAGGTATTCATTGATGTGGTTAATCTTCTTTCTTTGATCACAAAATCCCACTTACATGTTTAGTTTTTTCATGATCACCATTACATACCATTACATTCCATGATTATACTAGAAACGCAAGTAACCCAACACTCGAAAGTAAATGGAAAGAGTATTTGGCCATTTTGGAGGAACTTTTCTTCGTGAAATGTGCATTTTCGAGTAATAAATAATTTCAGAAAAAATCTATATGTATAACCGTAATTGAAAAAACTGTTTACTTTGGTGAATGCATCTTTATGCAAAAAAGTCACAGAATTTAATTTTTGCTGAATTTTTCAATGGTTCACGCGGCAGATTTAATACTCGGAAATACTTTAGTGGCATGTTTTCAGGAGTAGCATAGCTTATCGGAAAAATTGTATAATAAAAAGGTATTTCTTTTGACCTATAAAATCAATTGAGATAGGTACATGCACAAGTCAAAGAATCACCGTGTATAAGTGTGATATGTATTTGCTGGCCTGCTTTCAAACCACAATATCGTTTTATCTCACTTCCGAATTTCTTATTCACATTTATTTATGATATGGGTTTTTTGAATATCAAACTTCCTCTATTCCTCAAATGAAATGCTTTAAGCATGAAAAAGTTCGAAGAAGCTTCTGAGAGGTTTCACAGAAACCCAGAAGGCATGGAAATACACAAATACAAATGCAGGTGCTGTTAGAATGAATATCACCCATTTTTAATTCGTTTAAGAAGAAATCTGTGATTTTATAAAGATTAATTATTGATAAGTATATCATGAATATTTCATTTTCTCTGAAACATTCTCTTATGAACGTCACTAAATCCATATCAGTTATTTCCCCTACTGTTTGTCCATAGTATTATTCGAAAATTATAATACATGAAGACTTTATCGATACCAACTATATTATCATTCTCTAACTTGATTAAATGGAAATGGAACTATAATAATTGATGAGCACATTAACATTACTCAATAGCATTAAAGACAATGGATACAGAGTCGATTATTTATATTAATTAATTAAAATGGCCTCCTGAGAGGCCTCCAAAAATTGCCTTAGCGCACGGTATTTCACGTGCACGTGGCGGGGTATTGGTTAAAGTTTTCAACTAGCAATAATCGCATCTCGGATAAACGTCATTGATTACGATATTGCCTCTGCGCAAAGCTAAATTCATATTGAAAATCCTAGCAATTTATGGAATAACGTAACGATCTTCCGAGTAGAAGGTAGCGGGTGGTGACCTCTGGTGTGGAAATTTCGAAGTTTCGATGCAGTATCGAAAATAGTAATCTACACTCCTACTTATGTTTAGCTCCATCGAGTTCCGCGGCGAAGAGAAGGATAATCCGCATGCGCGACGCCGTTGTTCCGTCCTACTCTCATGACATAACCCTTGTTCAACTCATGTGTTATGTGTTTGTGTTTCGGTTGAATAAAAGGTTAATGCTGCATGAACACGATTTAAATATTTTTCTGGGGAAATAAAATAGTGTTACCCTAACAAGTGTGGAAAGACACTTTCCGCACGAAGAAGGAACAATATTGTTTCTACAAACGCTTATAAGAAATCGAATTCAACACATCGTAATCTCATTGTTGACGCTGGATGCATACAGACATATCATGATGCAGTTTATTCTTTAATGAAAGTTTGCGAAAAAAGCAATAATTACTTTTCAAGTGGTATTAGATCCCTTTGTACTGTTTTTCAAATTACAAAGTAAGTTAGATAATTCTCACCAATATGATGGGTTAATGTGAGGAATCGAAAATTTGAATGTCCATCATGAATATCATGATTTGAAATTCCCGTAGGTTTTTTTCGGATAGTTTCCAAGCAAAATTTTCAAGTAGAATCAATTTTTTCAACAAGAAATTCATCTAGGTATCTTGTGACAAATAAGTGAAATGAAAGATTCAAATGACAAAATTTTGGAAATATTGATTCTATGTGTATAGGTCAGATTAGTGTTGAAAAATCAAAAAAGTGCACAACAATTAGAAACAAAACAGGGGAGACAAAAAAAAAAGTGAAGGAGAGAATCGACGGGAGATTTATAGGAAGAAATAGCAAGAAATAAGTAAAAGCCAGTACGAATATAATCTCATCCATTGTCGACAAATTAACAGATATACAGGGTGTTTCCTTAACATGCGGCAAAAATTCAGGGGGGTTCCTTGGACTATTCTAAGAATATTTTGTCCTTTGATGATTTTTGAAAAACCTCTTTGTTTCGAAGATACAGGGCAAACAAAATTTTAGATAATAACATTTTATTATGAAAAATTACATGAAAATTTAACTTAACCTACAAAAACTGTTGAAAATGACCACCTCCAGCCAGCATACAAGCATCCAATCTTCTCCTCATTGACTGCCGAACCCTTTCAAAAACACCAGGATCATTTCTTATTAAGTTACACCCAGCAATGATCCGATTTCGCAAGTCTTCCACATTTTCTACTGGAGTGTTTTTTATAGTTGTCAAACACATTTAAAAATAAATTGTACCTACTTAGTAAACACAGTGCGGTACGCATCTTTATTTATACTATTATCAATTTTAAAAATATGAAAAATGTTGTTCGCCCTGTATCTTCGAAACAAAGAGGTTTTTCCAAAAACATCAAAGGACAAAATATTCTTAGAATAGTCCAAGTAACAGCTCCCTGAATTTTTGCCGCATGTTTAGGAAACACCCTGTATATTGATCCAGAAGAAAAGAATACCTGTGAAATGGATATTCCAAAGTATAGAAGTGAACCAGTCCAATCAGCAACAAGCTTTGGAAGATTACATGAAGTAGGATAAACATTTATCAAGCTTCGATCCTGAAAGATATATTGCAGAAAAATTCAATTATGTTTGAATACCGTGTGCGAATATTGAAGAAGGAAAAACCAAATATATGAACTCAATGGAAACCACTTATGAAATAAAATGTCAACTTTTAAATTCAATGAAACACTTTTTTAGCATTTATTTAAGGATGAAATTCTACAAAATTCAGCGCATTCCGTCCTCCTTATTTAAAATTTATTACCCAGAATATTATTTTTTTTTTCAAAACTGTTCAACAACCTGATTTCAACGAACCTAATTATGTATATAATTGTCTGGATTGAACTTTATATCAAGTTAGTGCCTGATAAGTACACTAGGTGAGACATTGCCCCTTCAATCCAACCAACACAAAACCATCATTTTGCGCATTGATCTTCTTTCAATGATTTCGCAATAATGACATATCAGAATGAAATTTTGTACAATCGGGTTTTTGGATGTAGTTAATTATCGGATAAAAAATTCACTAATTTCCACATTTTTCTAATGTGGTACGCTTCATTGAAAGCATCATTCTCGAAAAAAAAATGATAAGCATACTAACTTCTCACAGTTCGTCTCGAGAATCATGGTAAACCTCTGTCCCAATTATACTCGCTATTAGTGGGACTTAGTCAATTAACCAAACGATTAGGTTAATCCGAAAACCCACATCCACAAGATGTCATATCAATTAGCCAAATTTCGACAGAGGTATCGCATTTTGGTTGCATTCTAGGATCTTGTTGATATCATGAGTTTTTTTGTTCAATTTATCGAAGGTTCACTCTTTCTATATCATTTCACAGTCAAGCTTTGGTGAGAAAATATCCCCAACAATCCGCCTCTACATAATAGCAACACGTTATTCATCATTGCAAAGATTCATACCATTTGTCTTCTTCTATATTAATGTTATGCACAACAGTTATAATTTTTATAAGGAAAGAAATAATGAATATTCCCTAGCAGTTTCTAATAGAGTTCCTTAATTTTACATAGTTTATGTTGGGAGTTTCAGAACAGAAAACATAGTATGAATTATTCATGTAATAAGAGTCAAAAAGGTAATCTTCTGGGCACTTTTTTCATTAGGAACTTCGGCAGAAATCTATCCATAACGCTTCTTGTGAATCATTAAGCTGATGTAGAGCACGAAAGGAACTCTGCTGTCGGCATTTTAAAACTTTTTCCGACGCTCGAACCACGCCTCATTTGCCGTCTGAAGTTTACTTCCAATTTCCTTCATCAACTCGTTAAATTTTTGTCGTACTTTAAAATTCGTATAGTAGTATAAAATTCAACTTTTTTTCACAGATCAACGAACTTCTGTCATCATCACCACAAGGCAACTTCAAGAGATTTACACTCAATTGACAGTGTCTTGATATAGTAAAGCCTGTTTGTTACAGTCGGAATTTCTCTGGAGAATTCTCTAGCAAATTTTAGCAAAAAAACAAGGCCGAAATTATTTTGTAATGAATTAACGGTATAGCTTTGGATTCGTATGAGACGTCATATTTGGGATAGAGAAAACAGGTGTGTCAATCAATATTTTTCAATGCAACGAATTTATGGTAATATTCCAGTTATTTCAATGAATTATAGAAAATAACGTATAATACTCTCTATTCTAATACTCTTGCTTAATGCATTAATACCCGAACTATAGTTTTAAATGAATCACTATTGATGCAATTGGCAGCAGAAATTAATAATGCTAACGTATTGTTATTCAAATTTAAAAAGAAAAATCATGCAAAAGAAGAAGCCAGCTGTCACAGTTGATAGAATAAACTGCTGTAACAAAACGTACTCTAACCTAACAACCCTTTTACAATAAGTACAATACCGATTACACTTGAAACAGTGTCTTCTTCGTCATGTTTATTATACTTCGTTGATCTTTCTTTGCGAAAGTTCATATTCAATCAAATTGTTCTTGAGTCGTCTGAATGTTGACTTGTGCGGTTGATTTCGTCGTGGAAAACTCTTTAAAATTTAAATAGTCTTGTGATAATTCCAGGTGCATGTAACACTCGAGCATGTTGAACTTTTCGTTACTTCGATTAATTCATTTCGAAATAGAAAAAATTACAGGTATTTCGAAAAAATAATACCGCTGATTTGAATTCAAACACTCAAATAACTCAAATTAAAATTATTTCGATGATTTGAGTAAAAGTTCGAATCACTATGGCAGCAGTCCATTCTTCTGTGATCTATGGGGAATTGAGTAAAAAGCAAAGAAAAGAAAAGATAAACAAGAAATTGTGGTAATTATAGGATGCTCAATTATTCTGTACTCATCGAGAGTTGAAACCATATAGATATTGAGACTGAAAAAAAAAATTCAACCATTTTCTATCATTTATATCGATACAACCAAGCAATGTTGTATCTTTTTGAATACAGTAAAAATGAAACCTTCAAGAAATGGTACAGAAGTTTTGTGTTTTCATTCAATAAAATATAACTTCGTAATTAAAAATTCTACGTAGAAAAGTGCCCGATAATGTTTTAGTTTCAGAGCTCTTTCAGTATTAGCGGAGATATAAACTGTTTTCGAAATCGCCGTGTTTCCAATTTTCCCTTCTAACTCGGAAACAAAAGAACTCTAGTTAGTTTACCAGAAAGAGAACGAGAATGGAGTGTCAAATTTTGTTTGTCTCCTATGATTCAAAAGTAATTTTAATATAAGGTTGAATTTGACAATAATATTAAAGTTATAAAATAGGCTTCGAAAAATTTGTTTCAAAAGATGATCCCAATTGCAACAATGATAGCAATAGAATATGTACTAATAATGTCCATAATTAGGTATGGAAGAAGAGATTAGAAGAGTTTGTGAAAAATAAAGAGAAAAGAAAAAAATTACATATTAGAGAGTTATCGAAACACAAATACAGGTCTCACTTTATTAAAGGATCCTGTAATAAAAGATCCCTTAACGTTGGTCGGATATTTGAGCTATCGCAACGATTTATATCTTGACAACTTTATTATGACATATCCTTTATTTTGACAGTTGTGAGAAGCTGTTTAACCTAGAAGATTGAGAGAACTGTCAAAATAAGGGATCTTATATTTAAATACGGCTGTCCTTTATTTAAGTTAAGTACAGGAGGCCCGTATTTTATTACAGGCCACCTTAAAATCTTTTGCGAATGCGCATGAGTAAATGTCAAAATAAGGGAAACTTTATTTAAGTTAGGCCTCTATTTGCGTTTCGATAACTCTCTATTATCGTTTAACATCTGATATCTTTTTAAATAGAACCGTAATTAAGACCTATTTTAAAACTCCGTTTTCTTGTTGTTACAGCTCTCTATTGAGTGGTTGAATATTGGTTGGTTCAGTTGTTGTTAGATATCGTTTTTTTTTTGTTCAGAATTATTCTCGATAATAAAAACGAATGTTTTGTTAACATGTTTTTCGAGATAATCGTTCGTAATTTATTATTTTACATATATTTTTTAAAGCGTGATCATTCAGCTAGAGCCATTTCAATGTTGTTTCAGGTTTTTCTTCTGTTTGAAAATCCCTTAGATTGGATGATTGTGATATTTAGACTTGGTATATCTGAGTAATTTTTTATTAAATTTCGTTTGTTTTTGTTTTCGTCTAGTCTAGTACATTCAGCATTCTTCAATTTTAGACCTGAGGAAAGAGGAATTGTACTCCGAAACGTGATCGTTTGTCACTATCATTACCAAATTTGTCCAAGAACCCATTAATCTTTTCTTAAATGATAGCAATAATCGAAGATGTTCAGAAAGCTGTAATTTTTTACCCCTTTGGGCGAACAATGTTTTTTATATCAGATTTCTCAACTTCTCTCAATAGTTTTTTTTTTGTATCCGATCAGGAGGAGAGATTGATATTTTCATAGCTAAAAAGCTGAATTTTCATGAAACTGATTTTACCGAGGTTAAAAATAAAATGAAACTTCGATATCGTGCATTCCACACATTTTTTTCAAGGTCACCGATTGGTGCTTCGACAATAGACGACCTTCTGCGGCCGTCCTACTATTTCCGATCAATCGGACAAGTTCAATTAAACGGAAAACAATTCCTTATCCGTTTCGAAATATATTCGTTACATCACGAAACCGCGTGAAAAAATGGGTTAGGTAATTTATAATGTAGGTAAAGTTTCGGTCACATGAGCTTCCACTCGCAATCCGCACAATTTAAATGAGTCACCGTACAGGAGCTCAATGAATTAAGTGCATGATGACAGGCGATTAGTCCTTGATGACGTAAGGAGGGGGCGAGCGGAAGTCCCCCTTTTGCGAAATTGTCGTGGCAAATTGAAGATTGGAGTGCATGAGTCCTCATACGCAAATCCGCCTTTACCGACGAAAACTGCTTGTTTTCGGTTATTTTGTTACATTTTTCTTAATTGCCTCTTTTTACAAAAATTCTCTTTATGTAAAAAACGGAAAATAATTATCTGCAGAAAGTAGCTAGTATTTCATGGGCAGATAGCACTCCGTACGGCAACCCTAGCCTTGGTTTTTTTTTAATATTGTTCGTGTGCCGAAAAACCAATGCACAACTGACTATGAGGTTAGAAGACCTCCTCCTTGATCACCAGTTCTTCCAAATATTATCCCCCCATATGCGCCGGTTGAAACTTTGAATTCCACTCCATTCCGAACTTATCAATCTCTCTAAGACAAGATTCCGAGATTGAAATCAAGTAAAACACTTTGTTCCAATTCTTGTCTCGAATCATTTAAAAGGGTCACAGAGAGTCGGCAATCTGAATACATGAAATATTCTGACACACATCAGTTGAAGCCAATATTGAAATTTTACCCTATAAAATAAAAAAATTACAGATATCTTAATATCTAAAACTAAGTCGGTCATGTTGTTGGTTACACCATTTATAACTGGAGATTTTTCGTTGGATTCTTCTACTGCGGGGTTAACATAAAATACCATAAAACCCTGAAAATTTGATGAAATGGAAAAAATAGGAAATAATTTTCTTCCTTGCGAATAATGCCAGTAGGTGTCGCTACGGTTAGTAGCGTTTTCTTGAAAGTATTATATTTGATATTTATTCGGTGAACTACATTTTTTAATAATATTAACGCATCTGAGTCCATGTATTATTACACCTATATCTTTTTTCCGAACAATACGGAAAATTTTATGATGAAATGTTTTAAACAAATCTCCATTCTACTAATATCGGCAATGTAAACAATAACTGTGTATTTTGAGTTGCCTATACGTGCCGATTCACAATGGACAATCAGCAATCTGCCCTAATTATTCTCGCATTCTCAGGAAAAAAATCCAAAAATGTTGTTCATCACGAGGTACTACAATGAAGGAATTGGAAAATATAAAAAATTACCTCTTTACCTCTTGAATAAAGAGAATTCTTTTGATGTATGAATAACAATGTACATACCTGTTTCAATGCAATTAAATTTTTGTATATTTTGTACTTTTGTGTTTTCTTGTATTTCACCTAATATATTTATTTTTAAAAAAACAATGGTTAGAACAACTTTATTCATCTCTAAGGCGAAATAAAGTTCACCTGGTCAGCTAGCTTATCTAATTGCCAATTGCCACAATTGGTCCCACCACCAGATCCCTTACGCTCTTTAGTTTCTGGGAAAGGAAATGATTCTAAATACTTCTTGGCCAACATTCAAAAATACATATTGTACAGGACAATTTAATGTCCACTTTCAAAATATTTGTCATAATAGTTTATTATAATATTAAAGTTGCTTTTTTATTTATCGATTGAGGCAGTACGAAGTCTGCCGGGTCAGCTAGTTTTTAATAAAGATGAGAAAGTTACGTACCCTGTGAGAAAATACTTTGAGGTCGATGATATTTTTGTAGTCTAACAACTTCAATGTAAGAAGTGTTTTGATAATTCCAATAATAAAAATACAATAGAATTCGAAACGGAATGGGACAGAATAACGAAATTTCCTTTTAAGATATTCCGAGATCAGTACCCAGCAAATTTTATAGAAAGAACAATATCAAATGCAGAGGGATAATTTTTTGAACAAAATTATAATGTTTATAAGGAACTAACAAAAAAACGTCAAGAACAAACAAATTCATTGAATTTGATTCCTTATGTTCATGGCCTTTCAGGGACAATAAGAAGCAATGGTTCGAAATTCAGCATAAGAACTGAGGTCAACACAATTGATTTATGCCATTTTGAAATTTTCTAATGTATTTTTTTTTTCAATGAATCATTTTAAATACGATCTACACACACTGAAAATTATTATCAACGTCTCACGAAATACACAATTTGGTTCCTTCATCTGAATATTAGAACACACATAATCGAAACTTGAAATTCAGATTTTGGTATTTTTATGTTTTTTTTTTATTGCGCTTTCTCATGTTTTTGATGTCTATCCAGTATAAGTTTTTCGATGAATACAGGGAATGTATTTGATAAATTTTCATCATTTAAATTCATCAAATAAATTTTTATTCAAAACATTAATCCAAAACATTTTGTGTGTTGAAAACATTGTATAAAAAAATTTATTAATGACTCTTTTAGTTAATCACATAATAATTTTAAAATGTCACGATTCCGAAGACCATCAAAATTACAATTGGTTTGGAACTAATTATCCCTAAATTCTTTCCCCTCTTCTTCTGAATGTTTCTTTCCCATTCAGTCACTCGAAAGGACAAAAGTGAAGCGATAAAAATCCGTCGTTTCATTTTATTTCAAAATCTGCGTCAGTTCCCACACAAACTTCTGGAGCCAGGCGCCTTGCAGACTGGATGTGCAAGAGGACCTAGAAACCGTGGCAGCAGAATTAAATCGATTAACGTGAACTGTTACAGCCGCTATGTTTCAGAGAGTTTGCCCCTTTTCGGTCACTGAATTGAACGAAAATTCCTCTGATAGTGCAAATAGCAAACACCGTGCAGGAATTTAAATCAACTTGGATGAGGTCTGCCAAAAAATTGATAACGAGACTTAGATACGGTGCTCTGTTCAACGCCAAAAGCAACTCTTTCCATAACTTCTATGAAAATAGAATTTTTTCACTGACTCAATAATAGTATATTATATTATAAGGATTGAAAGTCCATATTTTTCTTTACGAGCAAAAGTAAAGTTTTACGAGAGCGTAGAAATAGGCACTCTTATTCCGTATGATATATACTATTTTTCTCCAACCAAGTCAATCAGTTTTATTCAAAAATCGTTAATAATTTGGTAATAAATTTGAACACCTATTATTATAACAGCGATTGCAAGTCGGTAGTCACGGATATCTGGTATTGTTGGTAAATATTGATTGTCAAGTAGACGTCAGTAGACGTACTAATCATATAATTTTTGTAGTAGTTTTTAGGCTGCTTTCAAAATGAATCCCTAACACGATGAAAATATACCTGCGAATATATTGGAAAGTAAATCTAAATCTTTTGCCACCCAAATCTCGACAAGTTTATGAACTTGCATATCAGCGATTCATGGATTGGTGTAAAGAAAAAAAGTGCAAAACTATGCGGAGAGTGTTCTTATGGTGTATTTCTCAAATTTAACGAAGACCGTCAAGACATCTACTCTTTGGTCACAGTATTCAATGTTGCGATCCACACTGGATATCAAAAATGGTGTGGATATTTGTAAATATTCAAAATTACGAGCATTGTTGAATAGGCAAAGTGATGGATACCTAAAAAGTCTAAGGTTTTCACATAGGAGGAAGTGGATCGGTTCCTGGATATGGCACCTGATAATGTATATTGATGATAAAGGTTGTTTTAGTATTAGGAATTGGAGGTGTTATGCGTTGTGACGAACTAGTTCATTGAAAATTGATAACATTGAAGGTATGGACTAGTCGCAAAAATTTTGCAGACAAAACACAAGAAACCTCTTTTGTTTACCATTATATGCGATAATTATTTGCGTTTATTTCGAAAATATGTTGCACTACGGCCTTCAAATATACAGGAACGTCGCTTATTTTTGGAGTATGTTAATGAATAGTGTCAAAGAATGGTTGTTGGTATTCACAAAATTAGTGCCGTCCCTCAAGAAATTGCAAAACTTTTGAAGTTATAAAATCGGAACAAGCATACTGGACTTTGCTAAGAAGAACATCTGCTACAATTCTTATTGATGGTGGCGGTGACCTCACTTGTCATAGAAGACATGGAGGTTGGAAATCGAGTACGGTAGCAGAGGGATATATTGAAGAATCACGTATCAACAAAGAGAATCAGAAAAAAATATATTGCAACCTGAGAAAGAAGGTACCCCTTCAGATATTTCTTCGAATGTTTCATCAACAGTTACGGAGAATATTTTGAGTTGTTCTAACATTAATGAAAATCTTTTGAATTGTTCCAAAATTGTTAGTGATAATTTCAGTGGTGTTTTGAATTCGGGGAATAATTGTTCCAATTGTACATTCAATATCACTATAAATAACCTATATATAGTTGCCCAATTAGTTTGTGAGAGACCATGTTTTTTCTTCAAATTTGAATTAGAGAGCTCAAATGCAATTACTTTTAATCCTAGGATTTAAAGTAGCGTTTTTCATCCTAGGACTAAAAGTGTTACTAAGCAACCAGCAAATTTTTGTACGGTTAAGGGAATTGACGGCTTTTGCACCTGAAAATAGTACAAAAATGTCAATATTTTTTGAAAGTTGGAGAAAAAACATCTTTCTAGTTTTAGTAATGACATTTCATTATTTCAATTTTATTGCTAATTTAGGAATTAAATTATTGAGTGAATTATCCTCATGGCATAGTCCATATTATACTTTATCACCAAAGGGATAATTCAAACAGATTCAAAAGGCTCTTTCAAGATAAGTCGCCTTAAATCTCTAGGATCAACACTTGTGCAGATCTTGAATCTTCATAATCCACTCAATTCAAACGGGATCATCTGATTCAACCGGGTACAAGTTGCCCTTGGAAACAATATTAATACTTTAGGCCTCTAAATGACGTCAGAACACCGGATCTTGGATGTGGCAAAGACGGGAGTCATTGGAAAACTAATGGCTCAAAGATGATGGTGTCAATAATCAGTTGAAACTTGGGACATTTTCCAGTAAAACCCAGAACGAGAGATCAGAGAGTGGTTTTGCGATTTCGTATATCATGCTCCTTGTTCCTCCAGTGACATGACGCATTAGGTCAAACATTACAGCAAAAAAAAACAAAGGCTCACACAAAGTAAAACTGATATAAGAAACGTAAACCAAACTTGCGATGTAGAAGAAAAGATGATGCTTTTTTCCGATAACGTGATTTTCAGAATATGATACAGGAGGTCACAAATTCTTTGTCAAACTTAGTATTGACGAAACATCAAAAAATCGTTTTTCCCAAATTGGAACCCCATTTTTTCGAATCATTTTAGAAATCTTCGTCAAAAATAATAGAAGCATACGTCCAAGGCTTTTATCCCAAATTGAATATTTTTTCAAGATATTCAGGAAAAACGATTTTGTCTTCAATTTTCAAACTCATTCCGAATGTGTTTTTACTGGAAAATAATTAGCGGTCAAGTGAAATTTTTGGAAATTTCTGTTATCGAGAAAATATTTTCTATAGTTCGGACGATTTTTTGATGTTTCGTCACTTCTAACTTTGACAAAGAATTTGTGACCCCCTGTATCATATTCTGGAAATCACGCTATCGGGAAAGACATCTGTTTTTCTTCTTGGAGATCCCCAAAAATGAGAATTTTCGAGGAAAAAACCTCGAAGTTGTCTGTATTTCAACAGAGTTCAATTTCGAGTTTTTTTGTATTTCCTCATTTAAAGAGAATTTTCTCGGGAAAACTGAAATTTTTTGGAATCAAAAAGACTCGAAATTCAATGGAGAATCTATTTATGCAATAAAAAATTGGTCTTCCCATTCGAAAAACGAAAGTCTATGTCACTTCCGGAAAAAACCGGAAGTTTTGAGGTATGAAGCAAAAGTTTCAGATATTTTCATTATCTACAACTTCGGAAATCGAGTTAAATCTTTTTCATGCTTACAAACTCACTTCCTTCTGTTCCTCGACTTTGATTTATTGTTATTTTCATTTTTGATATATTCTCCAGTAATCTCCATCTAATTTTGGTTTCTGTCGTGGGGGTGAGAAATATAAAATTTAAAGAAGCATACGATAAATCGCTTTTGAAATAAAAAATCGACAAGTGCGTGGATTTTCCTTAATAATTCTTCGTCCAAGAATTATTTTTTAGGCACGAAATATTGCCGAAGAATCAAAATAAATTTCGTAACACTTAACTGGCCGTTTCAATTCGTATATAATATCTTCATGTATTAATGTATAAAAATCTCATCATATCCTAATGTTTTTTCATTATGTAATTATAAAAAAATATGAATGAAACCGATAGGTCCGAATAAGTTCTTGCTTCAAATCGATAAAAGTTCAGTGATTGAGTGTTTCTTTGTGTTCATTTCATTTTATTTATTGTTTTTTGCACTATGGAATTCATTCATATTTACTTAATTGTTTTCCTTATGTTGAGTTTATAGGAATCTGTACCCATATCCTTATTTAATATTAATAATAATAAATAAAAAAAGACAACCACGGAAAAAAATAATGAGTTTTCGGCATCTGAATAAAATTCTCTTGAATTTCGGAAATAAACTCCTAATAACGACGAAAGGAATCCGAAAGAACTATTCTCAAACTTCATCATTTCAAATTCGGTTATGAAAAATTCCGAGCAGCTCCACTATCACACATCTTTCCCGAAATGCTCTAATTTCGTCCGAGAGTTCCCTGCAAAGCCACTCCCTACAAGAATGCCCTATTTCTACAAATCGATATTATTGTTAGGATAAGAGGGTGGCAATTCGGGAATCTGGAAGAATCGAAAGGGACTAGAATGAAACTTTGAATCTATATGAGCTCGCGATTGCAAACAAAATTTTAAAATTATTGGTTTGTCATTTTCAAAAAATGAAGAATGCATCTCACCACATTTCGCGAATTATCAACCAATTCTCGCACACCAATATTTTATCAGATATCGTAAAATATTTCTTCGAATGAGACACCGTGTTTTTCACATAAGCTTGAATTTACTATTCCAAAAATAAAGCATGCTTGATTTTTCTCGAAGTGATGGTCGAGAAAAAGGCTTTCAAAATCGAACTCTGAGATGAGAAGGGTCATCAGAACTTTTTTTTAAATAAAACTTTATAGCTAGAATTGGTTTTTGTTCTTTGAATAGTAGTATGACTTTGTAGATGACATTTGAAAGAGATTATTAGATCCATAGAAAATCTACAGAAAGCAGATCATCAGATGGAAAAACTGGCTAGTGTGAAGGTTTTTCTATGTTCCATAAGAAACAAATATTGAAAAAGGTGCAGCACGTCTTTTAACAACAGTGTCAGGTCATCTTAAAAAAAAATTTTTTGTTCTTTATGTCTGTTGTTAGCATTCAATATTGCAGTATGTAAAAGTTTTTCATTTTCATTTTTCTCAATAACATCTCTTGCCGTGGATGATATTATTTGTGAATATAATTAGAATTGTTAAAGTTTTAATTTAAAAATATAAGGTATATTCGAAAGATTAACATGTTGAATCGAACTCAGACTTCTAACAATCAATAATAATGATAATAATAATAGCTTCTATTCATTACTCTCTACAATTTTGGTGTCGGTTATCTAAAAAAAAAATTTCTTTTCTTTTTTTCTGTTGTTAACATTCATTATTGCAGTATGTAAATGATTTTCATTTTCATTTTTCTCAATAACATCTCTTGCCGTGGATGTTATTATTTGTGAATATAATTAGAATTGTTATACTTTTATTTCAAAATATAAGGTTTATTCGAACGATTAACATGTCGAATCGAACTCAGACTTCTAACAATCAATAATAATGATAATAATAATAGCTTTTATTCATCACTCTGTACAATTTTGGTTTACCAGATTTGAGGGATTCTGCCTTAACAAAGTTTCTGTGCAGATTCCCCTCAATAGATTGGGATTAATGAGTCTCATTGGGTATTGAGATACAAATTCATCAATGT